>JACGTP010000035.1:609738-837831 GCA_023678845.1 Mischocyttarus mexicanus | reverse complement strand
AAAATATCTGACTTGTACTACTTAAACGTCAGACATTATTTGCAATATTGCATATAAATTACAATATCTGATTTTTATTATTTCAATGTCTGATTATATTAAAATGTCTGATTATATTCGTACTCCTTTAATCTTTGATTATATAAAATATCTGACTTTTACTACTTAAACGTCAGACATTATTTGTAGAACGAAACTTTTTAATTACAAATTTTTTACTGAGGTAACATTAAATAATTAAAATACGTGTTTAATTAATTAAAAGGTATACGTATTGTTTTATTGCTGTTGAAAGAAAAGAAAGAGTTATAAATAAACATAAATGGAAGACTGAAAAAAAAAGAAAAGAAGAAAAAAAGGGAGGGTGCGAATTGGTAGTTGCCGAGAGCTGTCAAATGTATATATGGGTGCAGTAGGTAGTATGGCATATGGGTCCGATATCGAGAAAGGATCACCTGTTGCATCCAGAACGATGGGTGGAGGAGGGGGTTGGGAGGGGGTTGGGGTTACGAGGATTACGGTTCGAAGGCTATTCAGGAGAGGAGTTCAGGGTAGAACCGACCAACCCCTCGATTGGTCGTGTAGTGGCCAGCGCGAGTGGCTATATCCCTTCGAAAGTTACCCGTACTCCTAAAGTAGGAGTGCCTTTAGGTTTGGCCTTATGCTAAAACATTGAAATCACTTTACAAAGGGAAGCTCTTTCAGGTGAAACGTCTTTTCCATTCAACCGCCAAAATTGGAAGGGATGGTTTATATCTGAGTTTATGAAGAAATTTGTCAACCCTTTTTTCGATGAATATCAATAAAAATTTGACACAATAATTAGGATTATAATGGGTTGCTGGACAAAAGAACAATGTCGGATTTTTAGCCACAATTTAATTGGAAAATCCGACATTTCTTTTTCCATCAACACGAATATGCGAATATTGATTAAACCCAATTAAAATTATCTTCGAAATGTTGCTTGCTACATATATGCCTTCTTTTCTTTTCTTATTTAGGAAAGTTAATTGTTAATGAAGATGTCAGATCCAATGATTGGATTTATTTTCTACGTGAGAAGTAAAATAGATTTCATTAATATAACAACCCACGACCACGCACAACCAGTAGGACGTATCATCGAGTTACGTGTGGTAACATCGGATAAGGAAACACAAAAAAGAAATGTCCTCAGGCTAGAAAGTGAAGAAACAGAGAAAAAGGGGAATGAGGGTGGGGGAAAAAAAATCGAGCATGTCAATCCCATTCCACGTTCTCTGGAGGAAATAAGGTCATTCGCTAGCTCGAATGCCAGGAGCTGCTGAATTCCTGCGGGATTATACGAGCGACTCTGGAATACTTTATAAAAGGGGGAAGGGGGGGGGCGGAAGGAGAGGGAAACATTGTCCCAAGAATAACGATATGTTATTTTGGACAAAACTTAATTGCGATACTTAATTTGACGATTTTTATAGAATGTTATTAACAATTAAACAAAAAATAAATGACCATCAGATATATATTGAGTTGGTGGAAAAAAAATGTCGGATTTACTCATTGAATTGTGGCTAAAAATCCGACATTTTTTTTCCACCAACCCGATATGTAGAAATAAAAAAATATACGACAAAAATATGTTTGCGAGGATAATAAAAAAACAACATTTTGAAGTTACTAAGCAAGAAAAGAGAAGACAAAAGAAAAGTTTGTTATCTATTCATTCGTTTGATTGCGCTCCAGTCGGAGCTAGGACCGAAACTAACGGGATAAGAAAAATTGCGAGGATGAAAGAAATTCCAATAAGAAGGTGGAGACAGTAGTATAGGAGAAGGGAAAGAAACGAGCCCATTTTGATAATGGGATCCTATATGGAAGGGCACACAACGTTACCAACGAAACTCCTCAGGGATTTGGTGAGCCATCGTCGCCGGATCACTGAGAAAACCGGGAATATCTTGGTAGATACGTGTATTCCAACACACACACACACACAACCATATATATATACCTAAAACATATCAATGTACATATAAACCCCAGTACACATGTATTGCAGTCTTTCACACAGGAACGTTTCCTTTTCGGGTTATCGACTGGCGGATTCGCCGAAGAAAAATAGTTCCCACTGTCGAGTTTGTCCATTTCTTTTCGTCCTGTCTGAACCTTAATATCAACCCATTTAGTTCAGCTTTCTGGCTACTAACATTTAGAAAACCCATCCAGGTGTCTTACAAAAAACAATTCCTTCCAACGTTTTTAATTAAATGCATTCAACTAAAAACCATCGCAGTGGGGTTTAATGAAAAACAAAAAAATCCTATGGATTCGTACATGTATTTCTAACATTAACTGTATATGCGTTAGCAGATACGAAGAGTAGAACAATTTTCAGAGGGTTGATGTTTAAATGGATCTTACAAAAAGATCGGGACTAGTAAAAAGAAAAGGGTGTGTGTATTTTTTCTTTTTTATTTAAGCAGACGATAACCCGTTTTAATTTAGTACGCTTCATTCGTGCTAGTTGAGATAGTAGTTAACACTCATTCCTTGTAAAATAAAGTAAGAGAAGGTAAAATAAGAGTTGGTCCTCTGCATGGCATTGCGGTTTACGTTGAACCTAGGTCTAGCACTTGGGAGGTTAATTTTAACGAATTCAACGAAGCAAGGAAGGTCGGAGTTTAACAGGATAAGCTAATTGTGGGGTATTGGCTAAGAAAGTCGAGAGAAACGAGAGAAAGAGAGGTGGTTGAGTGTAGGGTTGAATGAGAGAGAGAGAGGGAATTAGGGAATGAGGTAAAGGAAAAGGGTCTATACTACTGTTCATTCGTTCCTTCGTTCTTCTTCTTTCGGCACTAGTCGAGGATCGTTAGCAGACGGCAAACGTGAACTGGAATCACAATGCACTTTCTTCACAGAAGAGAAACCACTTTCCTACCCACCTACCAACCTAACAGTCAGTCCTTTTCTATTTTACACAGGACACTTCTTCGATTGTCAAAGACAAAAGAAGGAAAGTTTGGTACGGGGATGCTGCGAAGCACATGCTTCCTACCTTCCTTCCTATCCTGACTTTTAGATACCAACTGAATTAACTTACTCTTTCAGCAAATTAACTACTTTTATTCTGTTACTTCAAATACCTTCTTTACTCATCCGACTAATGAATTTTTTCTTTTTTAATTAGAGTAAAGTATTTCTTGTTTTAGATTATTTAGTAATATGCAAATGGTTTAATCGATTAATCAAGGATTGATTTAAATCGAGGTTTATAAATTCCAACTTTTATTGATTTAAATGAATTTTGTAAGTACAATCAATTTGATTTTTTGGACAGTTTTCAAGTTACCACAAGTGTTTCTAGAAAATAATCAATACGACCTAACACGAATTGTAGCAGAATTTTATTCGAGGGTGCAGTTTCAGAAAGACGTTTTAAATATTTGTTTCATTTTTTCTTTTGTCCTAAAAGTACAACAAATTATTTGTATGATTAGATATTATATGTTTAAACAAAAGTTATAAATTAAATGAAACTAAAAAGTATCGTTTTAAAACAGAGGATAGAAAATATTGTATTCAATATGAGAAGATAAAATAATTAGATAAATGTTTAATCAGAAGCTAAAAAATCTGTCAGAAAAAAAAGGAAGTATTTTCGTTAATGAAATGTTTTTGTTTACATACACGTATCTTTCTCATTCTCCTCGGGAGGGAATCAAATTTAAATGTTGTCATTTTTATATTCGGTTGCCGAGCTTGTATAGACATTGACCTTCGTGTATGTTCGGTATCTGTCGATTGTATTGTGTAACTGTTAATTCGAATTTATCGTTAGTCATCTTCGAGCGTCGGAAGGAGAAACAAGGATATTATTAATTTTCTTTTGCGTCATGTATACACGGGTGTTTGTTTTTGTTCCTATGCAAGTGCATATGCATATGTGGGTGAGTGTGTGTGTGTGTGTGTAGTGGTGGATAGTGAAACATACATGTCTGAATACATGCAGTTATGGATACATGCAGATATAGATATGGATATGCAGGATTGGATACAAGGATAAAATACATTTTATGTAAGTTAATTATTATTTTTTAACTTCAATACTATTACTACCGAAGGTGTCAATTTTTTATTATTCCTATATAATGGTTATTTTGAATTTAATTTATATGGTATTTTTAAATAATTTTAATAATAAAAAGAAATAAATACAAATAAAAATATTTAACGCGAAAATTCTTTTAAAAATAAACAATTTAAATAATTTTTTTAAACAATTACTCTCAAGATACTTGCATTATGAAACGTAAACGTGAAAAGACAACTGGTAAAAATACTGTTTTAATCATAACATTGTTTTTATTGTTTTTAGCAAACGTTTAATAGGAAATTGTTAAGATCAAAGAATAAAAGTGTACAATTTCAAGGGATTGATTATTTTTTACATAATAATACGAGTTTTATTTCTATCGCGAGTAAAACCACCCCAATGCACATTATTCTTCTTTTTTTATTTTAAACAAAAGTGAAGTAATCATTAATGTTAACAAATGTTAGATATTTTCTGGTCGATATTGTTAGTGATAAATACTTTGAGTATCTTCGTTCCTTGAAAAAAAAAACAATGACGTTTTTTTAAGTAGAACACTCAACAAATGTCTATAGAAGAAGTATTAAGAATTCAGGGATTCAGACAAAAATCATCCGAAAGAAATAATCTCACATTTTCTAAATGATCAAAAGAGAGAGAAGGCTAAAAAAAAAAGATTATGCTACTACCTCGATCGTCGGCTTTATACTCGAGGCTTAGATTAAGTCCTCGAAGAAAAATCTATCCGCTTCCCTGAAGACTGAAGAGAACATATCTTCTCTAACTTGGGGTTGGAAGGTAGGTGGAAAAAAAAAAAAAGAAAAGAAAGCCAACCAGTCAAGCAGCCAGTCAGCAAGCAAGCAAGCAATATGGCCGTTGTCTTTGCTCGAATTTCTCGCGAACGATATCCTGTTTTTTTCCGAAAGGGACAGAAAGATAGAAATAGAAAGGTGGATGAGTAAAAGGGGATGTGGGGTAGAGTGGGGTGGGATCGGAGGGTCCGAAGAAAGAGAACTTCCTTCAACCAACCAACCAACCAACCAACCAACCAACCAACCCCTACTTCCACCTACTTTTTCTCTCTCTTCTGTCTTCTGTTTCTTTCTTTCTTTTTACGTCGCGTTGGTAGGTAACTCAATTTAGATCGAGTGCCAAGCATTTGTTGCAGATCCTTGGCTCTGCTGAAGCCGAGCTTCCAAGGTCCTTTCGTACCTTTCTCAGTTACGAAGGGATAGGGTCCTCCCCCCCTTCCCTCCCAAAGACCGTTTTTATTTCCTATTATTTATCTGGATAAGTAAGTCAGATGCTTCTTCTTTTGGCGTGGCCCTTTTTTTTTGTATTATCTCGAAGAAACTTATTTTTATACCCCTCTTACGATATCGATGACAGACACCTTAATGGTGACTTATTGAAGAATTTTATTAGAATTAATGAATTTTATTGGACTATTGTTACACTATAGTGTTGCTTTTTTTTAAAACGAATTAATGTTATATATTTATTTATCATATTTATGGTAAGATATATTTTATTTGTGTTCGTAGTGTAAAGTATTGATCTTGCAATTTATTCTGAACGATCTGGTCAAAGAAAAATTTTTTGTTAGATGCATATATGCATTTATTTTCTAATACATGTAGCAAATTTTCTGCAATAACTTTCAATTAAAAGATAGCAATTAATTTTTTGTAGATTTTCATTTCAGTTAAAATTGGAATTCAAATGCTTGGAATTCGAAATTAAAAACAGTATCATTAAAATTTGATAAGATTGTATGATATTCATCAATTTGTTTGCATTTAAATAATCAGTAGTAAGTTGAATATTTAAAAAATTGCATATAAAGAAAATTGTCATAATTTAGGGTGCATGATAAGTGTGTTAAAATTACGTCCTGTAGCTTTAATTTGTTTGCATTTTAATAATCAGTAGTCAGTTGAATATTTGAAAAATTGCATATAAAAAAAGTTGACATAATTTAGGATACATTTCAATACTCAGTAGCCATTTGAATATTTACAAAATTGCATATAAAGAAAGGTTACATAATTTAGGGATGTCCGATAGACGGTGTAAACAAGACTATGAAAGTTTAGTTAGGGTTTGCTTTTTATAATTTGGAATTAACTTGCATAAGTGAATTCAAAAGTTGACGACGACGAGGACGAGGACTAGGACAAGGGCAAGGACGAGGATGAGGATGAGGACGATTGCAGAAGAGACGAGAGTATGGTCGCAGGTTACACGTGCATAATAATCATTATGAACCACAAATGCTGGTGTTCTCGGGGCCGAACCTAGGTAGAATTGTACACAGACATTACGACAACTGCGAATGGTGAGACAAAGTGAGAGAGAACAACAGTGAAAGAGAGAAAGGGAGTATGTGTGCTTGTGTGTGTGTGTGTGTGTGTGTGTGTGTGTGTGTGTGAGAGAGAGAAAGAGAGAGTGCACATGGAAGCATATTCACCAAAGGATTAATGTAACCGCGGAATGTTGGCACTGTTTACGATCAGCCCGATACATTCGGCGTTGGGAACGACGTGTTAACGCGTTAACTCGACTCGCGGCACCGTGTTACTCTGGATAATTAATTCTGCTCTCCTAAACGAACTTAGAATGTTTTAAATCAAACTTATGCAAGAGCATAATAATAGTTGTAGTAGTAACCATCAAGAATACAAATAAGTTTAATCCACAAATCTGGTCTGTTACTTTGTCAAATATTATTTCATAATTCGTTAATGTTCAGTCAAATTTATTTTAACTTTAGTTGTTGCTTTTTGAAGAAATGCTTAACCAGATTTTTAGAAAAAGTATATTATTTGTTAATATTTACAATAACAGATACTTTTTACGAAATAATATAATAAATAAATTGTATTGATTATGCAATTTTGAAGCAAATTTATATTTCACGTAAATTATTTTGGATAAAAAAAAAAAAAAAAGAAAAAATTGCAGAGCTTTTTGTTGAACGTAGGGATCTTGAAATTTGGTAATATCCAATTGAAATAACGAACGTACTTGACGACAAAAGACTATGAAACGATCGAACATAATTTTTAGGGTAGTTTTTTTCATTGTTCCTTTATAAGAGAAATTCGAAGAGTCTTTCGAGCAAGTGCATTGTTCACGAACGAGATATATTTCTACCCTCATAGGTCAAAGCCTAAAGGTGAGGTAAAAAACAGACAGAGAGAGAGAGAAAGAAAAAAAGGAATGAGAAGAGGGGATAGGTCGAATCTAAAAAAGTTCTAACTCGAACTCCGGAAGAATCTCACTGTGAGGAAAGGGAAGGAGGGAGGAAGAGAGAGAGAGAAGGGTTCGAGATAAAATAGTTGGAGTGGGACGGTGTGGTTGGGATAAGGGTAAGGACATTGTTTCGACGGTGTAAAAGGTGGTCCAACAACGAAACTGGTAGTGACGGGTAAGTGAGACGAATGAAAGAGAAAGAGAGGAAGTTTAAGGGGGTTGGTCAGGGGGAGTTGGAGCTAGGGTTGGGGTCGGGGTTGAGGGTCGAGGGGGGAAGGTGAGGTTGAGGTGGCGGTGTAGAGAAAAGAGGGGGTGTTATAGGGCTAAAGGGAGGTCCGGGATTCAGGGTGTTCCGCGGGTGTAAATGCCAAGTGAACAGTTCGAGTGAACAGCC
Source organism: Mischocyttarus mexicanus (assembly GCA_023678845.1). Taxonomy (NCBI): domain Eukaryota; kingdom Metazoa; phylum Arthropoda; class Insecta; order Hymenoptera; family Vespidae; genus Mischocyttarus; species Mischocyttarus mexicanus. Next base: position 830,107 of record JACGTP010000035.1, on the reverse strand, counting down.
CTTCAGGACTCGCGGCGGCTCTCGACCTTTATAATCCGAGCATAATTACTGGGCAGGCAGTAGCGCCTCCACCGTCACCCAACGTCGGCTGGCTGGCTGCCTGCACCCTGCTTGTCTATGCTTTGCCTGCCTACCTACCTACCTACCTACCTACCTACTACTGCCATACACGAGAGATTAATTGTTATTAATTATTTTCCCGCAGCGAGGTAATTGCGTCATCGCCGGGAGCACCGGTGGCTACGACGACGACGACGACGACGACAACGGCGAGAACGACGGTGCACAACTACCAGCAACCATCAACCATCACCCACTACTACAAACAAAATCAGCATCAGTAGAAGGTAGCTTTGGGCACAATTCCTAACACTGTCGGCTTCAACCGGCCTTTAACAATGAGGCCAACCGCTTCCTTTTCATGCCGTGTCCGGAAACGGACTCTCGAAAACTGCAGCTCGTGCCGAGTTGTACGTTCTCATCATCACCCTAACCTATACCCCCTTTTCTCTTCGTTCACCCCACTTAACGGGTTACCCGTACTCTTGTTTCCGCTTAGATTCTTTAAACTGCACTTTAGACTCGAGTTCCCGACGATTCGACCTCTCATTCCTAACTATTACCATCTTCTATACTTCTACTTACCTAACTTTTTTTCTACTGCTTCTTTTTCTTTTCTACTTTTTTTTTTACTTTTTTCTTCTCTTCAGGTGAGAATTGTGGGTTCAAGTATCCCTACCATGTACTGAGTTTTATGAAAGATTCCAACGAAGTACCTTTCCCGTTATAATTTCTAGTTGAATTATAGTTCATCGTTGGTGAGATTTAATTTGAATCGTTTCGAATAATTCGGTTGATTTCTAATTTGTATCATTTGTGATATACGATTTGTTTCGATCGATTAATATAAATGATCAAGAGGTTTAATTCTATTTCCAAACCTAGTAAGAAAAGGTTATTGCACGAGTTTTCGAGAATCCAATTTGGTGGTGAGATTAATTCAAACGAATTTATGGTTTTGACTTGATAGTATTCGAAGTAAACGTTGAATTGTACTCCATGGTGAAGTATACATAAAACTATTATCATCAAGATCTTACCTTTCCTCCGACACTAATCGTTTCGTTAACGACCATACAATTGCAACAACATACTTTTATCAGCTTTGTGGGAAACCATGAAACGAAAGAAAACTAACATTGGAGTTGGATGTAAGATTAAAAGAAGAGTAAGGGGTATATATCTTAGAGAACTGTATGAGGGTAGAGTGTGTTGACTGGTTGTTTGTGAGTGCAGTGGGTGCCATATTCGAGACAAGTTGAATTGCCTTGACGTATAGGAATCCCAGTTTGCCATAAAGGGAGTCATGGGGATCGGATTTAAGAGTACTGGGATTAGAGTATGTTGTAGAAGGTTAACATGAAGTGTTTGCTTCTTGGTTCGTAACGATTTACTCGAGTTCAGCTTAACCAAAATCGGAAGGGTCAGATTGTTATGGAAAGAAATTCAAGCTGGAGTAAAAAAAAAAAAAAAGAAAAAAAGAAAAAGAAAGAAAAACCAGTCGCGAGGTGTGCAGAATTCAGTTGAGAATTTCGTCAGCATTAAAAAAACTTCAAAAGTTGGATAACCGATTACTTCCACCGTCGAACGATTTCAAAGTTTCCGCATTTCAAGTCGTTAGGGAAGAAAAATCAACAAACCGGCGTAGCCCGTAAAGAGGACAGATTATCGACTAGCTCTACCCTTCTCGAATCCACCCCCTTCTCCCTCTTCATTGGTATGTTTGCTCGTTTGATTTGCTTACGAAGAAGAAGGAAGAAGAGCCTTCTCTTGGGGTCGTCGAAGCGGATCATCTAGTCGGTGGGGTGCGTAAGCTTAAGCTTGTACGTAAACGTGTAGGTCGTGAAGGAGGAAGAGGAGGAGGAGGCTGCTAGGTGCTGCTGCTGTTGCTGAAAGAGAAAGGGAACGGAGAGGAGAGGAGAGGAGAGAAGAGAAGAACGTGGAAAAGGGAAAACGAGTGTTGGGAGGAGCGGAATTTGCTTTGCAGAATGAACAAGAGAGAGAGAGAAAGACAGAGAGAGAGAGTTAGAGAAAGAAAGAAAGAAAGAAAGATCACGCGGAATCACATACGTGTACACGTGAACACACATATATATATATATATATACACACACACACATGGAAAGATAGAGAGAACGAAAAAGAGAAACCCTGTTCTGTGTGGTGGGTTGGTAGGTGGATGGTTGGTTGGGGTTTTGGTGGAAGGGTTTGAGAACTGGAGAGACAGAGAAGGAAAGGGGGGAGAGTGGGGTTGGAGTGGGGTGGTATGGTGGACCGAGGCTGTCCGCAATTAAAATAATTCCCTTTCTGCCTGCAGCCGAGCGGAAAGAACTTACCAGCACCCTCACGCGGGTACACCCCCAGGGTCCTACCTCTTTCTCTTTCTTTCTCAAACCGACAACCACACTCTTCCTCGGTTGCTGTTACCTCCTCTACCACTCCCCCCCATTCTCCTCTCTACTTTTCTCTACGTTGTCGTCCCTTAGCACCGTTCTGGTAAGCATAGCTATTTTAATTGTGTTGTCCTCCAGCAGGATGACCAGTCCGTCCGTATGGGTTGCCTGGCTGCTTGCCTGCCTGGCACGGAATGAACGTACACACCCTCTCCCTCCTCTCTACTCCGAAAACCCCGAGTATGTGGCTACGTTATTATGGTTTCCTCGCAAGAATTGCGGAAACTCCTACCCCTCCCCCTCCCTCCGAAGGATGAGAATGCATCGAGGGGTAAGAAATGCTATCCCTTGATGGCTAATGTCATTTTCTTTCTTCGCAAATGACGGAGACCGAGAAATGTAATATTACATATTTAAAATTAAATTTTTCGCATATGCTACAATGATTGCGATAAAAAAAGAAGATAGAAGAAAAGAAATAAAAGAAAACAGACTGAATGTCTATAATATATACAACTCTACGTATAAAGTTTAATCGCTCGTCAGACTTGAAATGAATCCGAGCAAGTAAGGCCTCGGTTAACCTTTTCAAAAGCAACGCTCGAAACTGCCAACCCAGAAAAAGCATCAGAAGGAAACACACACACAGAGAGACATATACAGCTCAGTTCGTTCCTGCTGTGTCGCAACGTTTTAACAAACAAACGAGTGTGGGGTAAGAAGGGAAAGGGATAGAGTTATGCATTCGCGGTTTTTCAGCATCGTTGCAGTAACCGCCATTCGGTGAGATCAAGGAGCTATCTACGTTGCTTAAAAGATAGAAAAAGAAAGAAGATGATGACGATGAGGGTTGAACTGTACGAGGTGTGGTAGTATTAGTCCTACCTAGAGAGAAACAGAGAAAGAAAGAAAGAGAGAGGGGGTCGGAGAGGGGTGTGGATTAGCGAGGGTGGTAGGTGGGTACGCAGTATTCATTCAGTAGCTTCTTCGGTCTGAAAAAAAGAAGCACACGATTTTTCGACTCGAAGAAGCCTTTTTCTCTGGTGGCTTGGTTTAACCAAAGAAGGATGGAGGATGGAGGAGGGAGGAGGGTGGATGAGACGTCGCGACGTTTCTATGTTTCCGGCTTATTTTCGCTCGAGAAGCACCACGCGATGCAAATATAATGGGACGTTAGCACGAAACCCAAGTGTTACTGTGCTTTAACCCTGAGGCCTTCTTCTTCTTCTTCTTCTCCACACTTTTCTTACTTCATAGAAAGTATGATGAATATGATACAATTGGTATAAAACAGGTATTTCTTCACAAAATGCTGTTTAGTGTACGATCGATCAATCTATCAGCATTCGTTATTGTTTTAACGCCCCATTCTGATATCCCAAATGGTTAAACCTTATAATAAGGGATTCTTGCTTGGTTGGTTATGCGGATAAAGGGCGAATAGGTAGAACTTGTCGACGGCTCGTTACGTACCAATTAAATATATGCACCCGGTCTGCTAAGGATATTAGAGGTATCCGAGCGAGCGGTCAGCCGAGCAAAAATAAGTAATTAGAAATACCGCATGGATAATATACGGCGCAATTAAGACCAAAAGAGAGCCACCTAGTCGGCACGAACCACCCCCTTCACTACCCCCTACTATCCCCTAGTCTTCGTTCTCATCCGCCTTCTCATCCTCTTGATTCATCTACCCCACCCCTCGAGTAGAGTTGAAGGAGGGGTTGGTGGTTGGTGGCGGCGTGTTAAGGGGGGTGGAGCCTCACCAGGATGCGGATTCATAATTAAACACGCCCTTAAAACAAAATCATTACGGTTCTCTCTGCCGGGGCTGGGCTGTTTTCTATCTCCAACAACCCCAAACTCCCAGTCCACCCCCGTTGTCTTCCTACTACCTCTTCTTCTTCTTCTTCTTCTTCTTCTTCTTCTTCTCTCCGTTCTTCCTAGCTGGCTTATCGCGAGAAAGATGGTACGAGACGTGCCGAAGAGGGAAACCAGAGGGAAAGGGGTGGATGTGCTGCTGCCACGGCATGAAACGGCCAACGGAGGTTGGTTTTGTCGATGTCCTCTCTCTTCTATACTTCTTGACTCTTTCCTTCCTTCCTTCCTTCCTTCCTTCCTTCCTCCAACTCGTCTTCTTATTCTCCTAGACCACCATCGCATACTCTTATACGTTTGGGCGTTCTCTCTTACGAGTACTTGCTAGAACAGCTAACGTTCATGTATATCACCTCTGTTGGGGAGGTTGGCACGCCTTCCCCAACCGGTGCGATACTGAATGGAACGGGACGGAACTGAACGAGTATTACCAAGCAACCACGTATTCTCATACTCAACAAAAGATACCCTAAATAACTTTCGATCACATACTACTCAAGATGTTACATGTCTCTTATTAATTAATGTTCTCGTCTACTATACGTTTATGGATTATTCTTCATGGTATTTCTTCTAAGAACTGTTAAGACGTCCTTCAGATGATTGAAGTTATTTTAGACTTTATTGAATTTAAATATTTTTATCAAGAGTAGGTTTATTAACACTTTGAATATTGAACGCTGTATTGGGAAGAGAATATTTTTAGGTTCATTTAAATTTTGTTGATTGGTTATACAAAGTGTAACTTGATTAGGAAATCTCTAACATAAATTGTTATTGAAGGTTTGAAAATTTGAAAAATATTTAAACTGGCAACTTCGGCAAGAAAAATTGTGGCTACAAAAATTCAAATTATCGAAAGACATGTGTTCAGATATCAAACATTTTATTCGATATTAAATAAGATTCGTATCAATCATAAATTTCATTTCATTTTTCCCTCGAAAGTTTTGGTGCTTGTGACTCAACGCTCGAGCAAGTGGATTCACCGAGAGTTGTACAAAACGGCAGACTAGAATCTCGAAACGAGACCCGTCCCATCTCTTGTATGTACGGGGTAGGAAGGGATAGTGGTAGGTAGGAGAAGGAGGTGGAGGTTCGGTGTGGTGTCGTACGGTGACGAGGGGTGGAATGGTAGAGGAAGGTGGATGCGCTGTAGTACACTGAGGACGTTCCTGGATTGCTGGAGTCGGCGGACTCGTAGAGAACAAGGTGGGGGTTTCGATGTTAGTTCCGCACACCTCTCGACGGGTTTGCGTCAGAGCTGCGATAAAAGGGGGTTGGGCATGCGAACCTACCGAGGCATTCCTGGATTCAAATTGGTACCACCCACAAAGTCCAGAGCGCCGGTCCGGTTTCGCCCTGGGAGAGTGAGAAGAGCCTTCGCTATTTTCTCCTACCGAGAGAACTAGAAGCCTGCACACCAATCTTTCCGATTCTCCCCACCCACTCACGTATATCTCACTTTGATATCATCCAGGTTTCTCCCACCCATCGTTGAAATTCATCGACCGGTCATCGAGTACATCTTGCGTAGAATATTTCTTTTCCAAATTCTATTAGTTTCTTAACATTTTATTTTTCGTTTATCGAAAAATATATTTTTTTTTATGTCGTTCAATCGTTGAAGAATTTTCAGGAATATCACAATTAACAGGAATACAAATGAGTGATACTTTACTAGCTGTATAAAATAATAACGAAAAGTTAGCTAACAGATATTTAGTTAAACATAAAACAGTAACGAGCAAAGGGGGAGTAATCCCAAAATTCTTGATATTTCCAGGATCACGTATCTCGTATTTCATCGCGGCCATTGTCAGGAGAAGAAGTAGAAGAAGAATAATAAGAATAAGATTAAGAATAAGAAGAAGTAGTGGTAGTAGTAGTAGTAGTAGAAATGTGAGACGCGGTAGAGGAATGTGAAAAGCAACGAAATGAAACGTTCGCAAACGAGTCACGATCTCCTAATTAGGAGGCTAAATACCGCTGACGTTTTTTGTCGTTGCAATATTATCATATTTAGTATGCGTACTTAGAAAGCCAGCTTAAATAAGCCCAGAGACCTTCGCGTAGCACGGAAGCTTCCTTGTGTGAGTGTACGCGAAGTCTAATAAGTTCAACTGGTCGAGTTGCAAGCGGACTACGCATCGTATTTCTGCACCGAGCTTTATGTGTTCTACCTTGTCCAGGTGTTCACACTTTTAAGTTTTGTTAAAAGAAACAACGGGTGTGATAACCACGTAACATTTCTTCTATCTAAAGTCAATGACCTAAGCCATATTGAATTACTAGGCCTTGTTAATAAAATGGGATAGGTGAATCGTTCAGAAAATCCAAAAATCATATGCCGTTGATTCCCATAGAGATCATAAAAAAATGTTTGATAGTATTGGATAGGTGTGGGAAGATGTTTCTAAAGAAATGATTCAGACATGAAATTCGAATTCTGGTAACAAGAATCACAGCGTGTCCGATGTAGGTACTATCTTTCGATTCCTAACTCACGAGCATTGAAATCTCTATCCACAGTCGTCTCATATTTAAACCTTCCACATCCCAAATACAAACCTAACTACTACAAATCGATTTCAATCCTGATTCATATTGAAATTCGAACATCATGAAGTTTTCTCAATTTGTTGGATCCTCATCGATCGATCAAGTTATTAGACAATGACTTGAAAGATATTATAAGATGAGGGATAAGTTGATGAGTTTGGTTGTTAGATTGTATGAAAGAAGTAAAAGTAAAATTGTTGAGAGAATAAGGAGTCAGTCGGTGTGCTTGAGATTCCTGGGCTACGGGTTGGTTCTAATTTAGTGAGACGGTGGGACTTTGCGTCTGAGGCCGAGGCTAACTGCTAATTTAAGGGTTAATTCCTTGGGAGACAAGTTGGCAGAGTTACGAGGAAAATATTCATGGCATTATGCATACGCTTAGGCGGACGTGGCGTCACTAATAAAAATTAAAAAGTCTAATTGCGAAAGGTCGCCTTAGCGGGCATTAAGACTCCTATCAATTTCCTTCGTCTTCTTCTTCTTCTTCTTCATCTTCTTCTACTACTTCAACTTGGGCTGGTGTTGCTGCTGCTGCTGTTGCTGTTGGTGCCGTTACCGTTGGTGTTCATGGCGCACACCGAAAACCCCCGAACGAACTTTTCCTCTCTTCGCATTATAATATTATTCCCTAAAATGTTGCATTTATAATACGATCTTTTGCGCTTCTAGACAGGATGGCATAAGAATGAGACTTTACCTTCAGCATTAAATATTTACGGTCTATGTATTATTCACATTCTTTTTCTTCTTTACCCGTTTTCGATGGCTACAGGATTATGAGATTGATATGATTATGGTACCCCTAATTTTCGGATAGAACTGATTTTTTTTTTATAACTCGACAGACTATGGATATTTCATTTTCAAATATTGCCATAATTTTTACGAAAAATGTCGAATATAATAAAATCTTCATTTTTACAATGACTGGACTTTTTCAAATAAGGTCCAATTTTTATGATTGTTTTCTGTAAAACATTTGGTAATTGTTGTTTATGTTTCTTGAAGACTATGCTCTAATATCTTGGTGATTTTAAGTTTAATTTATAGAAAGTTTCAGTTGTGTATGTTTCTGAATTGTATCTGCGAAAAATAATACAGCTAGAGAAACGATACCGTAAACGATACACTAGGGGGTAGTATTACGATGAAATACGTTCACCCCTTTTCTACTTTTAACCCTCCAAAGTGACAACATCGAATATTCTAAAAGGATATGATTTTTCCTGTTTTGGTTTTATACAAACATGTCTTACATATTTCATATAATTGTTTATCATTTTTATTAATATATTTTTTGTCAAACAATGATGTGATACCTAACAAAAAAAAAAAGAAAACAGAGTGATTAGAAACCTTGACACACTTGCAGAAAAAATACTAACACCCAAATTTTATTACATTTGTTCGTAGTACGTTGAAAGGTGGGAGGGGTGTGAGTAAGATAATTAAGAATCATAATAACTGGAAGATAATAAAGCAAGGATCCATAAGGAGAAGAGGATCTATCCTATTTGCAAGTGCAATAATCCGAGCGGGAAATCATAGTCATTAAAAGCTACGAGGTTGTACGTTTCATCGTAGTTTTACGATAGTAGAAGCATGTTGGTAGGAGTGTTACAGAAAACATGATAGGAGTAAGGGGTTGCCCTTATAAAAATAAACGAAAATTTATTTGAGTAATTTGAGCGAAAGCTGAGAGAGGAAGAAAGAAAAAGAAAATGAAAGATAGAAAGAAAAAGAGGAAGCGTATGTTCAAAAGCAGCAATCGTGTCCCTCATCAAGCAAATAGTGAAGAGATGGAGGAGGAGGAGGATGAAGAGGTGGAGGTGGACGTGGATGGGGGAGAGGATCTTTTGGTATAGGTGCTGCTACCTTTGCTAGCTATACCTATCACCACCACCACCATCACCACCACCACTACCATCACCAACACTACCATAACCAACACTAACATAAGTAACAGTGTCGTCGAGGAGAGTGGCAATATAGTTTCCCTAATGGTGCTTTAAAAAATCTTAAAAAGACGATATTAAGAATGTGACTAAGGTGGAAAGAGGTCGATGAGAAAGAGAAAGAAAAAAAAAGAAAAAAAAGAAGAAGAAAAAGAAGGAGGGCAAACGTACCGTGCGAGAAACAAGAGTAAGACGACAAGGTCTTCTTAGGAAGTGTTGGAAGGTGTTGGAAGTGGATAGCAGAGAAGGGAAGCGGAGGGTGGTGTCGAGGAAAGAGTGGATGGGGTTGTAGGGGTGAGGATTTTGAAGGGGGGTAGCTCGTTGTAGAAAGAGAGGAGGGTGTAGGAGTCTGGTTAATCGCCCTAAGACAACCGGAGAAATGAGTGAACAGTAGTAACGTTAGAGGAGTATAAGGTTGGGGGGGGGGGTGAGAGGATGAGGACGGGGAATGAAGGAGGAGGAGGAGGGGGGGGGGTATCGTAGGAGGACCTGCTTGCCCGGGGGTGGAATTTAAAAGAGCGTCGAGTGGCAGGGAAAAGGAGAAAAAGAAATGCGAAGAAATTAAAGATGAACCTTCAACGAAATGGGGCGTGAGTTTATAAGGGTCCTCTCTCTTTCTTTCTTTCTTTCTCTCTCTCTCTCTCTCTCTCTCTCTCTCTCTTTTTCTTTTTCTTGAGACTTTCGAGACACTCGTGCTACTTTGCGAGCTACGGGTTTTATACCCGGCTCGTACTAAACGTCTATCTTTGTCGACTCGATCGAGCGTACCTCACACTCCAACCCCACAAACCCCCAACCATCCCCATCCACCCACCAACGAATCCCTGGGTGCAGAAAAGTTCAGCTTTGCGAGTGATACTCTTCTTATTCTTTTTCTTCTTCTACTACTACTACTACTACTGTTACTGCTGGTACCGTCTATTGGGATGACAAGTAGATGAGATTGGTAGTCTTAAGAACGATGGATAAGGTTACTCTACTATCTTGTCAAATCCTCCCCCCGCCACCCGACTCCCCTCCCACTCATCCACCCAACCATTTCATCTCTCACCTAACAAACCCCTCGTTCCAAAATGCTTACGAAAGAAGTGACGATCGTAAGTCGGTGTTTTGGGTGTGCGTGTGTTGGTGTAGGTGTTCTGAATACAAAATATCAATCAGGTTTTAAGGGGGACCTGTTGGGGGACTGGGGAATTCTGGACTATCTCTCTGGGAGAAAAATACTCGGGTAATTACAACGTTCTCTCTACTCTAATACTCACCCCTATTTATCGACGATGAAGAAGAAGAAGAAGAAGACTCTTCCCCCCACCCCTCTCCCAATCACGACGAAATTTCTTTCCCACTCGAGCTAAGAGATTTTTCGATTTCTTTTTTTTCTTTTTTCCAACACTCCCCAACATCCCACTTGTTCTCTTTTTCTTTCTTTTGATAAAAGACAAACGAAAGTACGTGGAGGGTGGTGTTCATTAATGATGGACATTTATATGAAATGTTATTAAAATTTATTGATGAAAGGAAATGATTTTACTTCGGTGAAAAGTAACATCAGAGGAAGTTCTTTAATTTCTTCGAATTTTAGTTCAATGAGTTGCACACAATGCAAATATTATTTGGATTCGTTTAAATCAGAAAATAATTGACCACGCTACGAATTGAAGAATTTATCTCCAGTATATTTGTTTGTAAAAATAATTAGAATACCTAAATTATGAAACATATCCTGTAGAAATATTTATTAAACATAGATCATAGATATTAATATCATGTATATTTGAATAACAGGACATCTCATACAAGTACACACTCTTATGAAAAAATGTATAAGCAGAGATACACGTACAAGTTAAAAAAATTATGCAAACAGAAAACAATCTAAACATTAGATTCTTGGTATCGCATATTTCTTTCAACATAAATATAAATGTATGCATGCATGTATGTATGTATATACAGTACCTAGGTATCCCCCTTTTTCGTATTTCCCTTCGAGGTCAGAAAATCTACGTTCCTTCGTAGAAAAGGGAGTTAGCCCACTCGGTATTATAACGAATCCTCACGGAAATTAAAGGAAAAGGGACCTTTATATATTCTCCCGAGAATTCATACGTTGCCGGTTAATTACGAAATTCAAATTAACGCGAAAAATAGCGTATCCGGTAGTAGGAGTAGGAGGGGTAGGGGTAAAAGTAGTAGTAGTAGTAGTAGTAGTAGTAGTAGTAATAGTAGTAGTAGAAGAAGGAAGAAGAAGAAGAGGTGGTGGTGGTGGTGGTGGAGGAGGAGAGGGTGGAGGAGTCCGACGTTTTTTAAGGATCTCTCCCTTTTTAAGGCTACAGAAACTCGCCTACTTATTACGTTTCTCGGCAGAGCTCGTAGTCTGGCAGTCCGTTATTTACCCACTCGTGGTTTTAATTATCTACCCTCCGTACTTTTACAACGGACTAAAAGTAATCTTTAAAGTATGTGATAGAAGTTTGTGTGTGAGAATGAGAGAGATAGAAAACTACCCCCGGAGCGAATGTTAGCATGAGGACAATGTCTCTATTGACATATAACTAACTTTACCTACCCGATTATTATTTTATTAATCTGTCATACTCTTTAACTTTCATTCCTGTTAGAAATAATTAAACCTTTGTGCGCTAAGATACAACACACACACACACACACACACATACAGAGGCAGATGGTACAAGAATGAAATAATGTGTCAGGGATTGTCTTTCTCTTTCTCTCTTTGTCTTTTTCTATCTCACTCTAATTCTGTACTTCAGAAGTGCACACAAAGCTACGAGATGAATTTATCTTATAAATTTTCTAGAAGCCATTCAAAGAGGAGGAAGTGGGGAAGGAGGGAAAGAAGAAGAAGAAGAAAGGGGTTTCTGGAGGTGGGTGAGGGTGAGGGGGGGTTTAATCAAACAGAACTACTGAATTAACCCCGACTGAGTTTCCTCTACGACAAAGCAATGCACTTTTCAGGCTTAATGCTGCTTGCAAGTTTGGATTTGGTTTACCCTCGAGGTCGATTGTTCGTTCGTTAAACAACAATAATATAAGTCTTTTTCTTTTTTTTTGGTCTGAAATATGTCGAAGCTTTTTTAGTTAAAGATTTGTTTAGAAAAATTGTTGTCCCCTATTTTTATTTTACGTTTAGAATATTTTACGAATATATTATTATATACAGTTTATATGGTTAAACCGTTTTATTCTGAATCGTATAAGAGTATGTATACCGAAAATGGCTTTTCGTGAATGATAATACGAGAAAATGTGTCAGAAAAAAAAAAAAGAAGAGAAGTGTTGAAAAAGCAACATCTTGGAACCAATGTTGAATGTACCTTCAGCAGATGCGATCTCGAGTTGTATAGGCGTTACGAGGAACATAAAAAGTTATAGTTAGGTAGGTTATAATAACCTGAGTATGGTACTTGGTTAGGAACCATACAGAAAAAGGAATACGTTTTTATACGTCAACCGTAGATGGAAAATATTTTTGGATATTCGAGTTAGGGCTGGAAATATTATTGCCACGTTAAACGTAATTCTCGATTATTGGTGAATCGTTTAATGGGACGTAACCAATGTTATCGAGGTCGATAGTTATTCGATACTTTTTAGATGTGTGATGACTTTGAAAAGTATACCTTGTTTGAAAAGTTAATCAAGAAGAAATATGTTGATAATGTTGATTATTTTAACTGATATTGAAAATGGCCTTTAAGTTTTCCATAAGGTTCTCATCTTGGTCCTCTTATTTTTCATCTTTCATGTGTGTTCGTGCTGATGATTTAAAAATGTATAAATCTGTAAACAGTCCCCAATAGTACTTTGTATTTTCTTTTCCGTATAAAATGGGGTTTATTTCGTAAAATAAAATCAATATATGTATATTGATGAATATTGAAAAGAATGAAAGTAAAGTTTAGGTCTAACCGATTAGAATGATTATGCAAAACGTGTCTAAGTTCGGTAAGGGATAAAGTTGGAATAAACGGAAATTACCGAGGCCATCTTGTAATTATACGGCTAATAGGAAGGTAATTTACTGTCTCGAACTCGAGTTAGCGGGAACGAGGCAAGGAAATACCGGTAGGAATCCATTGGTGTTGGAATTAATGGTAGTGGTGGTAGTTAGTTGTTGTTGTGTTGGTTCCCATGTAGCCGCGGCAGCCTTCGCGGAAAATTAAAATAATAAACGGCATCGTTAGGATTCATCATCTGATTTTAATTTCCATTCCAAAATGATTGCGCATTATCTCTACAAGGAGCGCACCCCGTAACACCGTTTCTGGATTTACTGCCGAGGGCCAGAACAGACGTTTCTCACAGGCTTGCGCATATTCGTTGTACCTTTCCCTGTTTTACTTCGACCCTTCCTTCCTTCCTTCCATTCTTCCACCCTTCTTCTTCTTCTTCTTCTTATCCATCTTCTTTTTCATATACTCAAATTTCTTCTTATGGATTCTTATTCCAAAACATTCTTTCTTTCTTATTTTATTGAATTCATCTCAATTGACGAGGGAATCAAAGTTTCGTTCGAATTTTAATACGATCCTTTGTTTTATTAACGAAAAAGAAAAAGAATATAATTTTTTGTTAATTAAAACAATATCAGAACTGAAAAAGAAAATAGGGGAAGGTTTAGAATAGGTTTTCTCATAACTTGTTCGAAATAAACTTAGGTACCAATCCCCTCTCCCCCCCATTGTGAGAGCATAACGCGTTATCGCGTATCATCGTACGAAAGACTATTAAAAATGTAGCCTGGTGTTTTTTTTTTCGGGATTCTTTCTTTCTTCTTTTTCTTTTTTTTACGTTTGACGATGAAAAAATACGAGGAGAAAAGTGCACGTAAAAAATGGTACTCCGACAATTTGTTTGGAAATCTCCCTCGTAGTTTCTCCTTGTCGTTTCTACGAGCCGGCAGCGTTATCACGGTCGGCAGACCGTGGAAACCGCGTGTGCCTGCTGTCGTCCTAACCCGTGTTGGGTTGTTATACACACACATACACATACACATACATACATACACGTATACATAAATGCAGCGTGGAACATACGTGTCCCATGTCCGACGCACTCCCGATGCGTCGCGACGATTTCGAAAAATAAAGTTTATCGCCTTTGCCTTGCTGGTCCTTCCTGTCGTTGACTATTCCACAATATTCAACCCCCTTCTCACAAAACTACACCCCCACATTCCCACAACCTCCACAACCTCCACAACCCCCACAACCACCGTTTCCACTTTTTCTCTCTCTCTCTTTCTTTTTACAAGTTGTATCCATATAATGGAACGACCTCGGATAAAATACGAAAGGCACCACTATGCTTGCTTGCCAGTCCCCGGTTTCACTCTAAGTGTCGACATCATTTTTATACTTTAACGGTCTGCATTCGTCCGCAAGCAAAAATGATATACCATCATTTCCCATCTCTACTAGCGTATTCTACTTTTCTGGATGAGGAATTAGGATTCATTTCGAACACAATTATTGTTTAACAATATTGTTGATTTTATTTGGTAACTGCTCTTGATCCTGACATCCTTATTTTAACTTCAGAGTTTCATTTTAAATAAAATTTGCTTTAACTTCAAAACCATTTTTTAATTAATCCTAATCAAAAAATAAATTCTAATTGTCATAAATTAAATGAAAATGTAAACAACAACAAGAAGGAAGTATTTCATGTAACAAATTTAGAAGGTAAAAAATCTCGTTTAACCAGAGATTAAAATCATTTATTCCATACGAGACAGTAATCATAAATACGTGAACAGTTAATTAACATTACAAACAAGTCTCGATAAAATGTTGCTGTCGAACAATTAATTATCTCTTGTTTGTTGAACTCGGTAAAAACCTGAAATTCAGTTACTTTTCATGTCATCGTATTCTGGTAGGATCGTTCGCGGGTCTAGGTACGCGCTAGTTCGCGTAATTTAAGTATGCCAACGAAGACACGGTTTCAGCTAGCTGTTACGGGCCAACCATTATCATGGTAATTTGTTAGAAACAAACATTATAATTCCAGTGAGCTGCAGCAAGCAACGTTATAGCACTGTGTCGCGGTAGCTAGTTGGATGACGGGGGTGTTGGTAAAAGTGGACTGGTGTAAAGGTGGTGGAGGAGGAGGAGGAGGAGGAGGAGGAAGAGGTGGTGGTGGTGGTAGTGGGGTCGAGGATTTGGAGTGGGGATATTTGAAAGGATGAGAGTGAGAGAGAGAGAGAGAGAAAGAGAGTGGGTGAGGTTTTTGGGGGTGGAGTGGTGGTTACTGGGAGGAGGACGAACTGTGTGGTACTTTTGTTGGAAAAGGGGGTTGGTTGAGCAAAGGGTTGAGACTTCGTACCTAAGTTTAAAGGCGTAAGATCTACCGTGTTTTGGACAGTGTCCATTGTCTTCGGGTTATTTATTAGAGACGGTGTTCACCGTTGGTTGGTTGGTTTCGTAGACGGCGACAACGAAGAAGAAGACCACGATCTCTAAGATGCCGTCTTCTGCCGTATAACAGAGCCGGGATTTATACCTTGGTGCTCGTAGACCAAGACGCAATTATGCTTCGTGGATGAAACCTGTTCTCTCTCTCTCTCTCTCTCTCTCTCTCTCTTTGCCCTACCAAGGAGGGATACTCATAGACGTTCTTCAACACTAAAACCTTTCCAGATATTTACCTTTCTGATGACTAACGAGTAGGATTATATACATGAATACACGTACTTACTAAGATGTCTCCCATCGAGTCTAATCTAAATAGAACTACAATAGAAATAGGAATTATATGAGGGTAGAAGGTTTAAGAAAATACTTGGTTGTTTTTCAATTCATCCAAATTCAACATTTTAACATCGACAACTCTCGTTGATATTTTAAGATGCATCGATGAAATGTTCAAAATAAAAAAAAACAAATAATACAATTTTGTTTTTCGTTTTCTTGAGACGTTGTCAGAAAAATCGTAAAAATCTTAGCTGATCTAAATCCGACGGATAACTCAAAAGATGCTGAGTGGTAAGAAGAGAAACTATGAATTACAACGAGGAAACCCGAAAAAGGATGCCTCGGAAACTGTAAGGGAGGAGTAAGAGTTCGGAGGGTGGAAAGAGGGTGGTAAGACCGAAGGAGTAGTCGCCACTAAAATAACGTCCTCAGTGCTGTGTTACTTCCTGCAGGAGGTGGAATCCTGGAATTATTAGATATGCGACCGCGTGACTGTTCGCCTCTTTCTCCTCCTCATCCTCCTCATTCTCCAACCGGCATTATTAAACTTAGTTATGAATGCCCATTAAAACTGTAAAGGAAATGCATTAGCTCGGCAAGGCATCCTCGAGCTGACAAAGCCACCCCCTGCGGAACGAAAGCCATTCACTCTTCTACTACAACACCAACCATCCCAACCACCACAGATTCCTTCAACCTTCTCCTCCTACTCCTCCTCCTCCTTCTCCTCTTATTTCTCCTTCTATTCCTAGACCGGAACTAGGTAACCGGATACGTAAAACGATCGAGACAACGGGGAATCGTGCGATTTTCACTAAAGTTTATTATATGTATATATATATATACCTACCCTTCTGTCAAGACGAACATTTTCACCCTCTTATTATTATCTTCTTTCTTTCTATTGAAAAGAAAAAAGAATAAACGGAAGGGAAGTTTTCTTGGAAGTTGGTCGCGCGTCGAGAGGACATTTTTCACAACCGAAGCTCACTTACCTAAAAGCATAGAAGTTAGGTGTGTGTATGGGGGTGAAAAAGGAGGAAGAATAGTGGGTGGTGGTTCTCAGGAATCTCACCTTAAAACTGTACGAACGTTCACGTTGACGAGAACTCATGATTTCTCGTCCATTACTGGTCGAGAATACGATGATGTTCTCCTATTCGTTCAGAAGAAAAGGGCTAGGTTGGATAGTTGGGGGGATGGAAGTTGAGAAGTCTCTCTTCTGAGAAGGCTACTACACCTAACTCCTTCCCCCACCCTACCCCACCCCTTATCCTATGCGATGGGGTTATTAGCGTAGAATTATTGTCATTGAGGGAGCTTTTCAGCCCTTTTCAGTCGCTTATAGGCTATACACCAAGCGATAATGGTGAATATACTGAGCTAGCGATCCTACTGGTGGTTTCTGACGGTGTTGGTAGTTACGATGACTATAGTAATGCGTACCGAAGATGGTCCTAGGTATTACTATACTCGATCGAGAGGGAATATGCACGGTTGTTTCCTTCGAAGAACTGAGGGGGATGTTTCGTATTTTAATGGGCACCCCTTGACAATGGGAACTCGTCATTCTCGTATACGACTTTGCCCAAGAACAGATAAAGGAGTTACTTTTACGATAGAAGAAGAAGAAGAAGAAGAATAAGAATAAGATGTACCGATCTTGAGGAATAACACTTTACCCTAATTTTATCCTTAAGTTTGAAAACTTTTATTATTATTATTATTATTATTAATATTTCTTCCTCTCTTATATTGAATCAAACTTTTCTTAATTTGCTGATACTGCAAGTGTCTACCATATTTTTTAATTGTTCGTACAGTTAAAGAAAATAATAATTGTATTTTATTTTTCCCGATGAAAATGATAAGACGATAAACAGATATAAGTTGGAGGTAGTTTTGTTAACTGTACGGTGCATCGACTGCTACCATAAAAGATACTTTGTTCATTTTAAAGAATGCGATAACAATTTTGACAGTCAACGAGACGATAAAGATAAAGAAATAAAACAAGGAGGAAAGTGAGATAAAGAAGAAAGGTTTCAGGTATCGTTGCGTGGATAGTGGGGGGTTAGGAGTTGGGGGTTGGGATTGTTAGCTGTACACTTTCCGAGTACTGTACATGCACATCTATTAATAAATGAGTGGAGCGAGGTGCGAGATTGTTCGCCCACTCTCTCTCTCTCTCTCTCTCTCTTTCTCTTTCTCCATTTTTTTCATTTCTTTTTTTTTTCTTTTTTTTTTTCAAGAGCGTGACATTCGAGTGTTCCTAGCGCATACGAGGGGCGAATAATACGAGAAAAGAGAAAATGTATCCGTACCAGCCAGCCAGCCAGCGCACCACAGAACGCGAACGAAATACGAATACGCGGAGAGAGAGGAAGAACGGGGTGAGTCAGGGGTGGCAAGGGGGGCGCTGGGGGTGGGGGTGAGTGAGAGAACCGGCCGATGTCTACCACAAAAGCCATTGTCCGCCACTTACTGAATTCGTCGAGGCCCCCCCTACCTCCACCACTACCACCATCACCCCTCTCAACTTCCACCCCCAACCCCCAACCCCCGAACCACCGCTAGCCCATGTTTCTCCTGACTCTTCTCTCACCCAACCATCGCGTATACAAGGTCTCCTCTCGTGGTACCACCGATGTAAAACACTTCCCGTGAATTTTATTGCTCTAGGAGGTATTCACTATGCATATACCCTAAGTACCTAACTCTTTCCTATGTCCTATTAATTCTCATTTAACTAACAGCGTACGTACGAGTATTACGAATTGTTCTTTCATCGATCATTCGAGATTAATTGATAGTTTTGAGATATCTTAATTTTGATATTACATCAGAAGATTTTTCATGAATGGTTTAATATTATTTTTAAATAAACGTGTGGTTCGAATTAAGATAAAATTATCCCTGTTGCTTTGCAATTAGATATTAATCAGAATTAAAATAATATCAATGATTATAGTTGTGTTTCGTTTGAAACATAATTACGATAATTAGCGTCTATATCGAAGAAATTCTGCAACGTTATTAGAAATACCTCGGAGTATGGTTGTTATTATTATTATTATTATTTTCTAAAAAACTAATTTCATTTCCTTTCTCTCTCTCCCCCCCCCAGGCCTCTTATTCTCTTCTGTTATGTTTTTTTATTAAACTCGTGCTTCTTTGCAAGGAACGAATTGAAAAGGTCCGAGGGTAAGTTGCCCACAGCTAGTGACCTTTCGCTTTTACGTTTGCTTATACTTTTCGGCGAAAAGCTGAGCAGTTTTCTCGTAGATTTCCATCTCTCTCTCTCTCTCTTTTTCTCACTTTAAACGCGTGCACGTGTGTGTGTGTGTGTGTGTGTATGTGTATGGTTTCTCTTTCTTTCTTTTACTGTGAACATGGGACAGTGGCACCGTACTCACAAACGTCACTGTAAAATTACTTTTTAATTATCGTCGAGCGGATTTCGCTTATTACACGATATTCCGTTCCTTTACTTCTACCACCTGAGACGGTCCGGAATTCGCTCGGATTTTCCTATCCCGTTCGCGAGGCTGACCCTTGACCCAACCACCCCCCACACCCCCACGAGGAGTCAGAGCACTACTTTTAATTTAGATAAGACTGTCCTTTTCCGACGGCTAGCACAGAGAGCAATTAGAAAAGCTCTCGCGTGTCCGGATACCAAAGTAGACCTTAACCAAAAACCAAAAGACATTTTTTTCTTTTGTTGTTTTTTTCTTCTTATTTAATAGCTATTAACGTTATTATCATTTATTATCCTTATTCTTTGTAACAAATTGTTCTCAGTTTTCCCAACATGGATTTGGGGTTCGAATTTGTTGTCAAGAAAAAATCAAAATAGTTAAAAGATAATTGACCAAAGAAATTGGACCCCATTAAAAGGGTTGGAATGAATTTACATAAAAAAGATGGATATCTTTATACAAAAATTTTTAAAAAATTATGAAGATTTAAGTTGTTCTCTGAAACGTTTTTTACGTCAAATTATGAAGACTACATCTGGTGAATTAGCAACTTGTGCTAACTCCTAGTCTTAAAATGAAATCAAATCGTAAGGTAATGGGATTAAACAGAATATTAATCGATAAAATGTTAACAGAAATAAACGATTTAGTGTTTTTATTGGGTTAAGGATATTTCGAAGTAATATGAATAAAATGGTGAACATTTTTAAAGGAAGAATATTAATCCTTTCGAAGAATTTCTTCTTCGAACGAAGTAAAATAAAATAAAATAAAATAAAATAAAATAAATTAAGGTAAAGTAAAGTAAAGTAAAAGTAAAGTAAGTAAGTAAGTAAGTTGGCAAGAAAGCATCCATTCTTGGATCGCGAATGGGTTGCTTGGGCGTCTAAGGAAGAACGTTATCTCAGCGACAGCTCGGACGATTCGTTAGCCCTGCGGTAAATTCGCGAATTAAAGAACTTATTCCATTTGGGTAGCCAAAGGGGTGTGAACGTTTTCGCGTTTGCATTATCTCTTCCACGGACCAAGAGAGAGTAAGAGAGAGGGAAAGAGGAGACAAGAGAAAGGGAAAGAAGAACGGAGAGGAAGGAAAAAGGAAGCCCTCGGGGGGATAGAAAGGGCACTTTCTGTGTATAGAACACAGTTACGTTTCGAGGGAGAAAGAGAGAATGAAAAAGAAAGAAAGAAAGAGATAGATGGATAGATAGAATGAGAAAGAGAGAGGGGGGAAGAGGGAAAGAGAAAAGGGAACGCGTTTAGACGTTCGTTCCGCTGCTAACAAAGATAACTCTATGCAATAAAAATGATTCAAAGTTTCCCGCGGCGGACGGTGGTTCCGATGGCGGACCGGTTGACAATGGTGCGTCTTTGTCTCCAGCCCACACCTCGCGTTACAGGACTACCTACAGGGTAGGACCCCCTCATAACCCACCCCCAACAACCACCCGTAAACCCTCCTCCTCATCACAGTTGCTCTCGCTACTACCTCTTTTACCCCTCTCACCAGCAACCCCCCAAACCTCTCTTCACCTTCTCATCCTCATCCTCTACAACCACCACTACCACTACCATCATCACCACACCTCGTCCGTATCCCGCGACACCTATCTTCCGGTTTAAACTCCTGGTGCCGGTGCGCACCACAGAGGAACCTTGCTAACTTTTATTATTTACGACCGATATTTCAGTCGGCCAACTCCGCTCCTGATATACGGGCTTTAGGATATTCTTGAATTACCTGAGCCTCTTGATAAATTTCTTTCGGGAAAAACCCGACTTGCGTTGTTAGTAAAAAGGAAAAGATAGGGAATGAACTAAGAGAGAGAGAGAGAGAGGGAGAAGAAAAAAAGATTATTCAATCTAACCTTGTTTTTGTAGTCTTTTTCTGAAATGATTTAAGATCAACCCTTTTGCCTTCTTTTATTATTTCAACAATGTTCTCCACCCGAGTTATTTAATTTTCTATTCCTTATCGTACACTTTGACTTTATATATTTTATTGAAATAAAATTATTGTCCACGAAAAGGGTTATGATCGTCAGTGACGATCGATATCAGAATCGTTGTTCCTTTGAAACCTAATATCGTCCTTTCTAGATTCCCTAAAGTATAATTGCTTGTTGTAAGAATAGTTCCATTTCTTGTAAGAATGAGCAAAAGAAAACTAAATCCCAGAGAGAAAATATCTGGCAGATTGTAAAGCATTATAAGGACTCCTTTGGGAAGTTGCAACGTAGACGAGAAGTAAAACAGATTTGTTCGAGGTAGTGTTACCTTTTACGTGCATATACATAGTATACATATACACAGTTTACTTATACTAACTTGGTAAGGGAAGATAGAAAGGATTTTACAGAGAACGTATACTTTGAAGAAATAAAATAAAAGAGATGGAAGATAGAAAACACACACATCTTTGGTGAAGCATTGGTTCTTCCTACGACAATCTCAAACCTCTACCCACCTCCACCCCCCACTCGTAGTAGTATCTTTATCAAGTAACCTACGATATAACACATCCTCCTTTCTCTCTCTCTCTCTCTCTCTCTCTCTCTCTCTCTCTCTCTCTCTCTTAGCCTCGACTCAAACCCTCCCCCCTTAGCACCCCCCATTTTCTGCAGGTTCTACCTCCTCTTCCTCCTCTCCACCTTTCGCTAGTCCCAGTGAAGGGTCTGAATTTGCATTTTATTCGCAGCGTGGACCGCGCTGCTAGGTTGTTCGTGGGTAACGTTCTTCCGCAGCGCGGACATTTATTTTAATTAAATTACTCCGGAGCGTCGAACAACCCATTTCCTATAAATTATCCCCTCACCGCTCTTTTGCTCCCGCCCGGCGAGGCATTAATGTACCCGCTGATCCCACGGTGCCATTGAAATGAAATAAAAGCACCGGCCAAGAGAAAGAGGGAGAGAGAGAGAGAGAGAGAAAGAGATAGAATGTGAGTGGGAGTAAGAGAGAAAGAGACTGAAACGTTCTCTGGACCATTCTCACCGCGATTCTGTGAACACTCGCGTTACTGTCGCTTCCCTTTCATTTACCACGTAATCACTTTCCGCGAGTGTGCGTACGACCTCTACCAAAGACCGATTAACGACTGGTCAAACACAGTCTGTAGAGTTCAGAATCATCTCCTTTCTATCAAGATTAAACTAATATTACGGATTAACACGAAACTTAATTTATTGGTGGAAACCATTGGTCTAATATTTTACGTATTTTTTATATTTTACGGGATAAACCCATTAATACAGAAAAGAAAATACAATTATAAGAAGTAAAGATATAATACAGAACAAAGATTATAAAAGACGTTAAAGATCATTCCTTCTAAAAGAAATTGATCGAAAAAAAATACTAAAATGATGATGATATAAATTTATATATAAAAATCATTCTATTAGGGGAACTGAAGTACCCCATTTTAGGTCTGATGAGGTTCAATATATATATTAGGTGGACCGGATATTAATATCAGTTCTAGAAATATTAATATTTGTTTATTATTTATCAGCTAATCAGTTTATTTTTAAGTCGTGTCGAAGAAAAATAAATAAAGATATATATATATGTGTGTATGTTACAAAGTATAAATATGCATATATTACAGTATGTATATGTATATAGTACATACACTTGTAGCGTGGAACGTACATGTGTCTTGCATGCGCTTAGCTTCACCCCACGCATGCGCATTGCAACGACAACGTTAAAAAGGTTAGTTTCTGACATTCGTAAACACAACCTCACTATCTGATATTATTGTATAATACAATATAATTGTATTTTAAAGATATTATTAATATTTTTTGACTAACCTGATATGGAATATCTTCGTCAAATTTACCACGTGTAGCACCAACATTTAATGTCAGCATACAACACTTGTCAGCATTCCACACATATAACACGTCGTTATGAATCTCTAATATATTACAAGTTTCATTGGTATTACTAATTAAATTACGTTTTAGTTCTTTAAACAATTTAATTTCGTTTAAATGCAAAGGATCGGTACAAGAAGACATTGTTTTTATTTTTTACACTGTATATATTTAATGTATTTAGGTTAATACGGTACAATAACTAGCGCGGCAACGTTCTCTAGCAGCTGACTAGCAGGCTGGCCAATCTTAAATCTTTTGAAACGAAAGAAGACAACCTGACCAAGGCGGGAATTTTGAATGCGTTTAGGAGATGCATATTTAAATTTTTTCGTATTTATATATTTTTATAATTCAAATTATTCTTATATTTTTTTATTATATAATTAAAGATAAGATTTGTTATTGAATTTAATATTATTCTTTTGTTTTTATGTAAGATTTTTCTTGATAGAAAATATTTCTAGTCAAGTAATATGAGAAAGAGATAATTGAAATGTTTCATATTTTTTAAGAGTATAATATTTATTATAAAGTATTAAAAAATATGGGTAATAATACGTATAATTGATAGTATTTTTAAATAAATAAAAAAAAATAACCTTAACCACAGGCCCCGGAGGGATTCGAACCCTCGATCTCCTGTTTACTAGACAGGCGCTTTAACCATCTAAGCCACGGCGCCGATACTCCAAATCAGAAAATTATTATCTTTTCATGATAAAATCTTCATAAATTATTTTTATTAACTATAACTTCGAACATAATTCGAATTTCCGTAAATCCTCTTAGAAGCTTATTCTTAAAGGTCTATACTTTGAAAATATAAAAAAAAAAAATCGTTTTTTTCTTATTTCTAGTCTAGAATACCCACTTAAAATTATTAAATAAAGTTTAATAATTATTCTGTACAATAAAAATACACATACGTTTTTGAATTAACATATTTTTTTGTCAATATTCTTATGGAATTTTTCTTTATATATATTATTCCAATATATAATAATATTATTGATTACAAGAATTTTTTTGAATTATAAATATAATTTATTCTAATCATGAAGTAAAGGAATTAGATTTTTTTATTATTATACAATAGTATATTAGAGAATTATTGATTATTTTATTTTATTATTATATATATATAAGTTAATATGAAATAACAATAGGAGCATTTTATTTAATTATTAAGATACTTTCCTGCTCATGAAAAATATTTATATCAAACTTAATAGTCAATAAATAAATAAAGGATTAACATTAATGAATATTAAAAAATAGCAAAAAGATTCGCCCCCGGGTGGGCTCGAACCACCAACCTTTCGGTTAACAGCCGAACGCGCTAACCGTTTGCGCCACGGAGGCCAGTTGTTGAGACTTGCCTTAGAATGACACATTTGCTGCAATTCTACGAAACTTAACCTATAGATAGATACATATATAATCTGTAATTTATTTATAAAATTATGATCAGGTATTTACTGTCAATTTAAATTCATTGTTCTTGAGATAAATAATTATTACTAATATTATCTCGAGTAAAAATTTTATCAATTTGCAAGGACCTTAACAATTCCCCTTTTATATTTCCGTGATGCTGATCGTATAAAAGACCTGTCAAGGCGAAACTCAAGATTGTCCGATAAAAAATTAACAATTAATATTTCAGACAAACATATAATTATCTATTAAAATCATAATCAATAATAAAATCAAGATGATATATAACAAAAACATTGATTAGGACTTTAGAAAATCGTATTCGACAAAATCCATTATCTATTATCAACGTTTAGCAAAAGTTAAAGTGGTAATAATCAGTTAAACAATGAACAGAATTCGTATTAACAATTTGAAACAAACGGCATCCGAAACGGAAATCGAACAGATGGGCAGAGACAAAAAGAGGTTCTCGATGAAATATCGTTTCACTAACTGAACTTGAATAAAAGGGTAGGAGGGTGAAGAGAGGAGGGTGAAAGAGAGAGAGAGAGAGGTGAGGGACACCAAAAGAGAATGAAACAGAGATAGAAAGAGAGAGAGATAGAGAAAAAGCGATAGACATTGAATAGAATAGTTGGTATATACGAACGGGAAATAGTCTGGCAGTTGCATCGAAACCATATATAGTTAATTAAATGGGGTTGGCTCATTAGTAACTGTCTATATGCAAGGCGATGGGCGAGACACGATTGGAGGGTGGTCCCAAGGTGATTTATCCGTCACGATGGATCGCAGATGTTCGACTGGTACGTACGCACTATGCCCACGTATCACAATGCCACCAGTAATTAGAAACGATAGTTCGTTTACGTTCATGCATAACAAAACTAAATACCTCGTTTTGACAATATCCAGATCTCGATAAAGTATTTGTTGAACGAGATTAGAAGATCAATATTTGACTAGTTTAACTACTGGTTGATAACACCCACCCTTCGTTTTGGGTTTACGTATATACTGTTACGTGTATATATAGCAGATTCACGTAACATGATCAATATTGGTATGTATTTTCTAGTATACCACAAAATGAAATCCCTTTTCATACGGATTTAAGATTGATCCTAGTAGTTTTGTAAGCAACATCTTCAAGGATGCCAAGAGAAGAGGCAGGCTTTACAAGTTGAAGGGGGTAGGGGAGGGTATGTTGACGGTAATGGTCTGTTTAAATTGTGCGTTTAATTACAAGTAAGAGACAGTTGCAACGGAATTTATCGGTCACCGTTAACATCCCCCGTTTTCTTCCTAATCTACGGAGTAGATATTTGGTCTAAACATGGTAGGAACCCTGTCCTTTAGTTACACTAGGACGTATCTTATTGCTTTTTAGTATCCATTTCGATCCAACTATGGTACTAGACACGTGTCGGATTTTCTTGAATTTCATTAAACCTTCGATATAATAAATCTTACCTTTTCTAAATTAGAAAATTATTAGAACAATTTAAGATAATTTTTCTTGTTAGTCTTAAAACACTAACAACTCATCGTAGGATCAAAACTTTTTAGTCCTCGTTGTGTTAGGCTCAAGATTTTTTATCCCACAAACTATAAAAAATATATATCAATTGTTTAAACAATATTAACCCGTGTGGTGACCGGGTGTAATAGAATAGTCCCAATGTAGCTCATGCATGTCGTAAAAGGCGACTAAAATGGGTATTATGGGGGGAAGTATAGCTAAGCACTCCTACTCTTAGAGTGTTTATAAATTTGGACTCCGGGTTGAGAATCTTGCATAATATCAGTAATATCAGTAAAAGTATGTGTGATATATGAGATAAGTCTTCTCTCTCTCTCTTACATCAAAGATATCTTTTCTTCTATATATTCCGAATTCTGTGATATATCTGTATCGAGTAAGCTTATGATTAGAGAAACTGGAGAAATTTATGTTCATAAATCTAAACGGTTTGTCGAGAAATGAAATCGTCCTACTCGAAGTTTACAATCCCCGTTCCTTCGATGTGTATGCCTCAAGGAAGGTTTGCCTAGACCCTTTCTTGCCTTCTCTCACTCTCTCTCTCTCTCTCTCTCTTCATCCTTTTCTCTCATATTTAGATACGTTGGTAGGTAGGTAGGTAGGCAGATGAGTTGCAGCCCACATCGACTTAGAAACACGGTACTTTATAGAAAGTGGTAAATGTACATTGTACACACATATATATACATACATACATATATGGTGAGGTAAGCCTTCTGGTTGAATCCTCAGCATGTAACAATGTAACGGGTGAGCATTACACTGGGAATAGATACGGGTAATAGATGTGGCTTACCTTTAGTAAATCGAGTAAATGTGAGAGAAGTGCGAACATCATCGATTATTCCTTTGGTAATAAAGCTCTAGAAGGATAAGAATTATTTTTTTTTTTTAAGCTAATTCGAAGCTTTGCTGACTCCTACGAATAATCGTATAATTCGGTAATTAGGTAATAATACAGTATTTCTCTCTTATTTCCTATCTTTTTATCTCATTTGTTAATTCCAACTCGAATAGGACAATACTTTTACAACCAGTAAGAATCCATAGAGAAAGAGAAAGAGAGAGGAAGAGAAAGAAATGTGTCGACAATGATTGGTAGGATTTTTCCTAGTAGATTTTTTTGTTTGGTTTCGAAACGCTCTTCAATTAACTAATGGCTCGTTAGATTCTAAGAAGGCTAGAACGGATCACGAACACCCGTTAGACAATACGTCTTGGCACTCGTAGGTCATTGTGCTGTTGAAAGGGAGTAACTTATAGGGGCATTGGGAATTACCAGTTTATTATTAGGGAGATAGCATAGAAGGCCAAGATCAGGGGTTGCTGTTAATTCTCCTAACACTTAGCTCCCCGGAGAGAACACGCTGCCTTAAGACTTCCTTCTCCTCCTACTTCTACCTCTTACCATTCCAAGAAAGTGAGTGAGAGAGTGAGTGTGAAAGAGAGAGAGAAAGAGAGAAAGAGAGCGAGCTCGGTGCGCAACCAAACCACTCCAACACATTCACCCCCCTAAAACCACCCCATCTTGAATCGCTGCTACCGTGTTAATTAGTATCTACTTTACTTTAAACGCAACCACATGGCATATGCTTGCAACGATCTCACTAAATTTGACCAAAGCATTGCTTTCATTTTTATCTGTTTGAATTTGTCATTTTTAGGACAGGTTTGTGTGTGTGTGTGTGTGTTAAATTTATTATCGATTACCTAGTATATGTGTATCAGTATTGGATAGAACAATCTTATTAATCAATTTTATTTGTAACATTATAATTGTTTTATTAAATGATTTGTTAATGGGATAAAATTTAGACAGAGAGAAGTACATTCATTGAATGGTTAAGTTGTCAGTTAAGTTGACCTACTTTCAGTCCCTTTATATAACAGAAGTGGTTTCTTTCTAACCCTCGAAATTCTAGAAGAAGGAGATATTTTAGTTAGGGTGAAGGAAGGGAACCAACAGGGTTGGTCGTTCGTTCCCTGAGAAAATGGGCTTTGACGTATGGAAGATGTCGAGAGTGGGCTGGCAGGATGGTGTCGTCGATTCGTCTTTCCCTCAAGCTAGCCACCCCGCGAATCCTTTTCGTTCTATCTTCTCTCACACGTTATATAAATGGTGCACGCGTCTGGTGGATACCGTTCATGGTCGAAAAATACCTAAACCTGCCGCCGCAGATTGCCACGTTTTCCCGACCATTCGATTTATCAATCGGTTTCTTCACTTTTCTCTAACCTCAACCCCCCCCCCCCCCCCCCGTTTCATCAGTTATCAAAGAAATTCTCAACCACCGAAAGAAAAATAAAGGATCAATTATTTTTTAATTGAATTTTCTGCTCTATCATTCGGATTAGCTGTTTTGTTTATGGTGCTGAGAAAATAATTGTTTCTAAATATTGTAAATTGGTTTTTGATTTCGATTTATTAAAATTTGTACGACGTTGGTTTGTTTTACAATGAATTGTAATTAATACGAATTAGAAAAGAAAATTAATTACAATTATAGTCATTTTTTGATTCTGCAATATTTGACAATTTTTTTTCGATGCAATACTCGTTGATCAATTCCCTGAAAATAATTGCACCAATAAATCATAAGATTTTTTCTCATCTATTTTCAAATGCCGTTACCTAAAATCTTAAAAATTTTTCGACCCCCGATCAGTATGGAATTGTTTGTATTCTAATATATTAGAACAAAAATAAATATGTTTGTTAAGAAAAAGAATAGGATTCGCTCAGTCCGTGGGAGACACCTTTGCAATGTTTTTACCAAGTCAAAAGGTTTCGGGCAGCACCCTTACTTTGTACGGAAACCCGTAACGAGGTCGAGCGGGCTAACTATGCCGATAAATCAAGAGTCTTAATGAAAATGTGGCGCTATCCGTTGCAAGAACGTTTTGAACGAGCGGTCCCTACCTTCCCAGAGTTCGTCGTTTTAAAATGAAATGAAAGGAACGTGCAACGCTGGAAAAAATACCCTCTTAAAAATATCAAGATAAGAAGAGAAGACTACCAAGATGAGAGATTATGTTAGTTTCTACGTTCAACAAAAAAAAAAAATAATAGGAAAAATACGAACAATTTCTATGAACGATGATTGTACAAATGATTAAATCGAACAACCCTCCTCTTACCCCGTAAAAAATTATTTATATTATATTTTACATTTAATTAACATAATTTATAAATGAATTTATAAATGATTAATGTGAAAACCAGAAAAAAATACAATAGTTATAGTTGGTGTTGTTTTTTCAGCTTTGATATCATATTTTGTCAGTAACTCGTATCGCATAGTCTCGTCTCTCATTCTTTTCTAATTTAATTCATTTTTGATAAATACGTTTTTAGCCTAATTACGTGACAACCACTAACAATAGGGGCATTGAAATCTATGTTAGGAAAAAAAAGAAAAAAAAGAAAAGGAAGAAGATATTTCTGTGAAGTTTTTCAACGTAAATCCACACTAGTTTTTTTTTGAACGATATGATAATGACGATACCGTGCCAAGACTTCGTAAAACCGTCACGCTTATGGCAACGACGTAAGGCTCAGGTCACGTGATTTTTCAATTTATTTTAAAGCCACCTTGTTCATTTGCCTACCATATCGTTACCATCCCACCCACATTCTCCCTTTTTCTTCCCCCCGTTCCCCCTCTTCTATCACCAACCCCCATAACTTTATTCACAACGATGAGCGTAACGAGATTACCGAAAATTTATAACCGGTATGGATTTTTAATTGAAAGTATACGACTAAGATCCTTTTTTTTTTATTTTGGGGGTTTATTAAATATAAAGGAAGCTCTAAAGAAGAAATTAGGTGAGAATAAAAAATAAAAAAAAGGATATAACATTAGTCGTTATATTATCGCATGATCTCTCATTAAACTCGAGTGCCCATTTTCTTAGAAATCATTGATACGATCGATCAGTAACAATTGTTACGAAGTACTTTAATAATGACACCCAACTAATTCATTTATTTTTTTTTTTTAATTATCGTAGAACTTTTTTTCCTCTTTTATATAGGACGTTGAAAGATTAAAATCTTATTAAACGATTTTAGGATGATCAAACTTTCGTTTAATTATAATTAATTTGTAATTTTTCGGATAAACCATTATTTCCTTGTATATATTTTTTCAAACACATATATTTATTATTTATAAATATAAGAGTCTGTGTGAGAAGCAGAGAAGTGTGTGAGAAGTTACCCTGCATGGTAATGCAATTTTATTCACTGTTTATTATAACGTGCAATCTTATCTGGTGTCCTAAAAATTTTAAATCGAACAATGATCAATATATTGGATTATTAGGAAAAAGTTTGTATAGGTATTAATATTATTTAATATTTGAAAAATAATATGAATTAGTATGGACATTAAACGGTCCAATTAAAGTTCCTAATATAAATGTCACAAAAATAATAATAATAATAATAATAATAATAACGGTTTCGTAATATCTCGTTTGGTAAGAGTGAACGTATACATATTTTCATATATATACTTATATATATCTATTCCGGCGTGTGTCAAATTTTTTCCGCTCTTGCAGAAGACAGTCTGTCCAAAGTTGTCCGCATAGGACAACGGCGGAAAGCCGCATAGTATGGACGGTGGGTGATTCTTTAAGCGTGAAATAAATAACACAGGGACCTGTGCTTGGACCGAAAACGTGACAGAGACCAGTTTTCTGACCCTCCGTTTGCAGTCGTAGGCACGTCACGTTAACGAGAGAAAACCCGGGCAAACACATTTTAACGTCAACAATTAAAAATATTATACATATATTACCGTGTGCTCGTTTCGTTCCAAAACCTTTTTTATTTCTCTCTCTTTCTCTCTCTTTCTCTCTCCCTTTTTTTTCATCCTTGGATATCGTCTTCCCTTATGTTTTACGAGGGCAAACTTGTCTCCGACATATTTGAGTAGAAACAAAAAAAAAAAAAGATAAAAAAGAGGTAAAAGAAAACTAATTTATTCTAAGATAAATTCATTCCGATTAATATCAAAATAAGTAGAGAGTTTAATTACTATGATGTTTTCAGTAATTGTTGTTATAAATTGTTCGAGAGAATGTATATACATATGGGAATTTTTGTTTTTTGACAAAAGTTCATATTCGATTGTACAAATTTACAAACTACGTTCGTAGTTTTATTAATAGCAGTAATAATTAGCGTTTACACATTTTCCAAAGACAAATGAGATAAAATGAGTTACGGGAGAATTAAAGAGTTACAGTAAACCATAAGAAAACCTTTTATTTTTTTTTGTTGGTTTACGAATAGTTGGACGTGTTTCGGAACTATCCCATGAACACAAATACATACACAAGTATTTATACGCAGGAGTTCGTGTTTGGATGATAAACGATTGCGTGGGGTCGATCGAGTATTGGCACGTCCCATACGTGTGGGGCCATATAAATGAATCGCGTCCCCGGGGCCGTATCTTATGGGAATACGAAACATTAATGGACGAATGCGTTACCGGCGACGGGAACGAATAGCTCGTGACTGCTTGTCGATTTATTTGGGACGAACGATTCTGTCACCGAGGATGGAACCCATCGAGAAATCGTTTTTATTCCCTCCCCCCTCTCCCTCTCTTGCCATTAATTTCCTTTTTTATTTTTATTTTTATCCACCACCAACACCACCACCCACTTTTACCTCTTTCAAATAAAATACAAAAATTCTGACATATTTCATAATTATTTTCTACTTTCGTTCTCGTTCACGTCACATTAGTCTAAATATTACTTCAGTATGATTATCTGAGTAGAAGTAATAGAAAATATTCAAGTAGATGTTTTTCTATTTCTCCCTTTCCTGATTTTTCTTCCCCTTTTTTCTTTTCGCATTAAGGGTACCGAAAAAAAGAATAAAAAATAACACACGATCAGGTTTTTCTCAACACAGTGTCATAGTTGTGGTTGTGGTAGGTGGTCAAGTAACGAGGTCTGTGCCATTCTACTTGTGCTTGGTTAGGGGTATTTGCATAATGATTGCAATTATTATTGCCTTAGGTGGTCGTAATCTGTAACCCGGGGTACAAACGATAACCAACTCCCGCGAATGCATCTGAGACACGACAAAATCCCGTTAACGTTTCTCTTCGGTAAGATTCTTGGCTAGGGGTTGAAGTTTTTAGAGGTAGGGGTTGGGGGTTTAAGGAAGAGAGGGGTTAGTTTGGAAGAGGACTGGTTTAAATGGTATTACGAGAATCCTCGTTTAATATATCGATGAAGTATTCTACACCACTTGCACTTGATTTATATTAGTACACTTATAATAATAAGTAATTAATTGTAATAATTATCTAAGAAATGAAATAATTATAAGTATGATTATTTTCTAAGAAAAATGATTTCGAATTAAAGTACCTAAGTGATTATTCTCACGAGTCGGTAGGGTAGATATCGTTTATAAGGGACTAAGCTAAGGGGTCGCTAGTCCTGCGTTTTCTTATCGACTGGAAGTACGATGCAAAACGGCTCGCTTGTTTTCCGATAGAAAGGGGTACCTGCGAGTTACTGTGATCATTTTAAAACCATTTAATACTGGGATCATTTTTAAAGCCATATTATCAGACAACAATTCAATACAAATAAGGAATACTCGTAACCATAATTCTGTAATACTGTGCCATGATCATTCTTCGAAATAAATTAATTCAATGTGATTTGTATTTCAATTTTCTATTCATCCATAGTAAATTTGTTTAATTTATTAACGTAGATAGTGTATAATACAATTGTTAATATGTGACGTATATTGTGACAATTTATTTACTCGTAATTGAAGAAATTAGTATTAACAAATCTATAACTATTGTTAATTTTACGTTTACGATGATAGGTATAAATAAATACGTCATGTTTCAGAGGTGTCAGTAGAATAAACGCATCGATTGTAATAAGTCGGTCTGCATTACACATAATATTGTAACCACAGTGGTTCATATTTGAATATTATAGCTGTGGAATTAATGGAACTGAATTGCTCGTATAATAGTCATGCGAAACATCCACTCCTGTCACTGGGTTATCCCTGATAATCTATTGTTATTATAATATTATTATGTCCAGGTTAACAACAGAAATATAATAAGAGAGAGAGAGAGAGAGAGAGAGAGAGAGAGAGAGAGAGAGATACTAATAACAATTAATAATCTTCTTGTTCATCTCTAGTATAATTCATGATAAACAAAAATTTTTGTTATTAAAACATAATTCAATCAAATTCAGTTCTATCAAAGTTTAGTAACAAATAGAACATGATTTGTCGAATAGTTTATTGTAATAATTAATTAAACAAGAATATATCAGTCAATCGATAAACAATGTCAACGTGAATTTGACCCAAAGTGATATTATTTTATTTCAACATGATACATGGATACACGAAACTATCACGCGAGTATCACATTTTCATTCGTATTAGATTCAATCTGGATTATCCAAAGAGATATTTTTTTTTTCCCGAAAGATTTTCATCTTCGAATACACAAAGGACAAGATAGAAGAAGAAGAAGAAGAAGAAAAATATATATTATTTTTCCTTTTCTTCTCGAATTCCCGCGCGTGAATTATAGCCAACCAATAGAACGAAAGAGTGAGAGAGAGAAAGAAAAAAGGGGAGAGGGGTGAAAACGTTAGGTATATTGGATTCACGATACGCATTTCGCGTGCTTCGTGATACTCAAATTTCATCCGGTAAATCACCAGGAACTTGGTGCAACCTTCTTTCGAAACCAAACTGTACGAGGTGGAGGGAGGGGGGAGGGAAGGTGGAAGGAAGGGAGGAAGGGAGTTAGGTTGAAAAGGCTCGTGATTTCTGCCTTTTGATCGAAACGGGAGAAACTAAGTTCACTGTCCTCTTTAAGTTAACGATTCGTGTTGCGTGATTTGTATAACAACTGGTAGTAAATTGATCAGTATCTTTAAACTCACGCTTTATATCGATTAAAGAACGATTATGTTCTAACTGTACATGTGTTTTATTAGATTGATAGAATAGATTGTTGTAGATCATTTGAAACGTTTCAATCATTTGAAAAGGGAATCTAGTTTATTACGTTCTAATTATTCCTTTTATCTTTTCATATCTACTCGATTGCTTATAAATCAATTGTCATTGTTTAATTATGGTAACTGCATTTTTAAGAGCAATTATTTCTTAAAATTATCTGCGCATACAATTGTTGGTACATTATATTTGATTAGAATGAAAATTGTATTAAAAAATAATATGAAATACATGCAAGAAAGTTACAATTTAGTTTAAAATAGAAACAAACGTTACTAAAGAGTGTCTAAAAATAGCATAAATTTGCTTAAACGTCGTAGGATAAAAAATAATATATCGAAAGGAAGAAAAATAATGTCAATAATATTGTACGTGAAGAAAAAATAAATGATATTAGGTGTTTTTTTCTTTTCTTTTTCCTGTCGTTTTCGGTCGAAGATAATTCGGCAAGAGGCGAAAATCGTTCGTTGCATTATTTAAATTCGTCCCAGGGTATCCTCGGTGTCGTCTTCTACGAAAAGTCTTTCTCTCTCTCTCTTTTCTGCTACCTGAAATATCTATCCCAAACGTAGGAGGAGTCTCAATATTTTATAATACAACAGGCCGCATCGGGAATCCCAACCCCCGAATCCCCGAATCCCCGAACCTCAACCTTTAACTCCTACCCCTCAAACGAATGAACGAACGAACGAACGAACGAACGAAAACGTTCTACGTCGCGTTCCGTTTCGTTCCGTTCTTCGGTATATTGTTCGAGGGTGGAAATTGATAGGGTGATGCCGATATAATCCAGGATATAAACGGCCTTCTCTATCCCTTCCCCCATATCCCCATTTCTTTTTTTTCTTATTTTCCCCACTCCTATGATACGTATTATTTTTAATTTCGACATGAGATAAAATACATTGGATTTTGTCTAATGCGTTAATGAAAAAAAAGTGTTAACGCAATTTAAACGAGTCTAAATTAATAAATGTTTCTGATTAATCTTCGAACAAAACTCTAACTTTGTTAGGATCACGTAGGATTCAATAATAAATATCATCCTAAATTTTAAACGCTACAATAACGCAGAAAAATAAAATGTAATTTCAGCGAATAATAATTGCAACATTTGAATATTTTTATTGATTTTCTTTTTTTAGATGAAAATTGATTTTACTTGAAGCCTCTGTTAAGTTATTTCGAATTTACATGACGATCTTATGTAACGTATTAGACAGGGTATTGAAGTTAAAGGTAGAAGAGGGAAAAAGCTTTTATAATACAGGATAAAGATGGAAAAGAAAAGGGGGAAGGGAGAGAAGAGTAGTAGGGGGGTTGGTTACTCAAAGCTCGATATCTACCAGCAGCTTACCTTCTGTCTGCTTTATCTATCTCCCTTGTTCCAAGAGCACTGAACCTCGCTTACAAGTCATTATACCGAATTTCGCGATCACCTTTTTCCTTTTTTCTTTCTTTCTTTTTCTTTTTTTTTTTTTATTTTATTTTATTTATTTATCATGCCAAAGGCAGTAAAACGAGCAGCGCGTAAGTAACGAAGAAAGAAGAAAGAGAACGGTTTTCTACAGGGGTGGGAGGAGAGGTGGTGGTTGGCGAAGATAAAAAACGCGCGGCGAGATCGTACGAAACGTACCTTCCCCCGGTTTTCTTTTTTTCGGGGAAGGAGAAGGGGTGGGGGGTGGTGTGCAGAAAATCAAACAGGAAAGAAGGCAGGAAAGAAGGAAAAGGACCCGCCGACGGGTTACTTTGACTTTTTCACTTTTCTCCCGAAAACGTTCCGACGAAACAGAGAGAGAGGAATATAAAAAAGAGGTGGAGAGATGATGTGGAGGGTTGAAGAAGGGTACAGGGGGGTAAGGAAAGGGAGTACCGAGGGGTTTTTCGAAGCTTTTTAAAGGCCGTTTTCGGTCAGAGAAAAAAACAGAATACTCATGCGGCACCAAGGCAGGTTACCCGTGTTGGGCTACACTGTGCACAGGTTACTCGAGAACCGATGTTTGCGTGTGTGCTGGTAGTCAATTGTGTGTGTGTGTGTGGATGTGTGTGTAGTAGTCAAATGTGTATAGGAAAGCATAGCTGCTTGCTCGTCGGTCCGCGGCTGATTTCGATTGAATAATTTATGTTTCATTACGAGGGTCGGGGCTTATAGACGCCTTGCTTGCAAACGCTCATTCCGTATATACCAGGAGAGTGAGAGAGAGTGAGAGAGAGAGAGAGAGAAAGAGAGGGGAAGAGAGAGAGAGAGAGAAAGAGCTGAGCCAACACACGGGCCAGTGTGCTTGAATCGGACGGACCAAGGCCTTTCACATATTTCCTATAGGCATTCAACAAGAAACCGTGAAAAGAATTTTGTATCGAGGTTATTGAGGGGTTTTCTGACCGATACTCCCCATGAATCTTTTCTGCTCTAAGGTCGATGGGAGAAATCTTCGTCGTTACAGGTTCCTTTCTTTTCTTTTCTTTCCTTTTCTTTCTTTCTTTGAGAGAGCAAGATGTAGTTTGACTGTTCAAATGACCGGTTATTTATTATTAATTAAAATCTTCTATTCATTGGCTCTCATTTTTTATTTTCATCGGATTTATTCTTTAACAAAGTTCTTTGACCAGGTGTACCGGTTTTTCTCTGATACACGTTCAAAATTATTTTTTTTTCATTTAAAGATAAATATGTGTGTGTGAAATAATCATGATTCGTGTATGATTGCTGCAAGTAACGTCAGTTCTATTTCAGCTTTGATATTTAATGGATGTATAAAAATTCTAAACATACAAATATTTTCTTAGAATCTTACTCTAATAAAATCGTAGCAAACCTCCCTTTTAATACATATCTTTAAATAATTGCACCTTTCTTTACCACATGCGTATGTGTGTGTGTATTTTAGATGTGCGAAATATGCGATGAAAGATATCTAAATGTTGGCGCGGTTCGATGCTAGAACGTGTTGATTCGTTGTAAAACTCGAGTAGGCTCATCGTTCTAAGGGGGAGGAAGGAGGGTAGGACTAGTGGGGGCGAAAGCAGATCGTGCAATGTTGGTTTCCCCTCATCCTTCTATCCCCCCCTTCCCCGAAACCCACCTCCTCTTCTATACTCGACGATGTTGGACGCACACGAATAGATTTTTATGCAAATTTTATTGATATCCGATCGTGGCCAACGATAGCGCACGAAACATGCACGTGTTTCTGTTAGGTAGGAGTCGTTAGGTGGAAAATTACACCGGCCGGGTTGGATTGCGATTCCGTCGCAACAAAATACATACTGATCCCGTGTTTCCCCAGCCCCCCTCCCCCTCCCATCCCCTAGCTATTGGCCGTTGCCGTTCTACGAGCATATACGATTGGCGCAGAGTTTCTTTCGCCTAAGCGAACTCTAACGAGGACACGCCGACTAGAGGGTAAAATCGCGATTAACGCCCTTTCGTTACTCCCTTTTCGTCCCTTCGACTCGCGTTTCCCTACAGAAGAGACGCAACTACCAACCTCCCTCCTCCACCTCCACTTCCTTCTCCACCTTCTCCTCCTGTGACCCTCCTTTCATCTCCAGTTCGAAATTGCAAACGGTAGTCTTTTATCAAAACGTATTATGTGCTTTAGAAATGACACTTATATGCCTAACTACTGTTTTATTTATTTATGATATAACCTTTTGGATTACTCGAATATATTGCTTTACAGATAGTGTATCTATATATTATTATAATTATATCGTAATTTAATATATAAGCGTGTTCAGGGATTCTTTTTTTTCTTCTATCTGCTACAGGTTTTTATCGAGCAGCCATATTGGAAACCATACGTTGTTTGAAATAAATTTCGATAACATTTGAATTACGTATCGAAGACAAGTTAGTTAGCGAAAAGGGATGCGATAATAAATAGGGTTGTCTGTTAATTCTTTCATCGTTGATCCCGAGTGTGCGTGCATCGATGAGAAGTTAGGTGCGTGACCTCTGAAGTGTGCGATTACCGGTACGGCGCGAAACTCGGTCCAATTTGATATATAACCTAGTCGTTATTAATAAAATTAGCATTTACAAGGGCGAGAAGGTGTCACGGCACGCGGTACTCGATGCTGAGCTTGACGATATGGTTAATGGGGGGACGTTCACGATTACGTTCAAGATTCGTAATTAACGATCTTATTTCTAGGTGTTATAGTTTATTTTAAAAGAAAATTTATGTTTATATATTCACACGGTATCCAATATACTCCATTATATTAGAACATCATATCAAAACCTAACCTATAAATTTCGTTAGGAGAATACTATTCTTATTTATTCGACAGGTAACAAAATTCATTTACTTTTTCTAATAACCTAACCTATAAACTTGGAAGAAATTCTTATTAAATCGACACGTAATAAAATTCAAGTATTTCTGAATAACCTTTACCTATATATTTAGAAGAATACTATTATTATTATTTATTCGATACGATAATAACATTCATTTACTTGTTCATATTAAATTCCTTATAAATAAATAAATAAATAAAATAATATATAACGAGTGAAATTTTTCTTCTGAGGTTAGTTCGAGGGCGCGAGAACAGGCTTTGATTATTCCTTATCGAACTAACTCCTAGCCGTCCTTTGCTATCAGATAAGAGTCTCGCTCGCGAGTAATTATTAATCATAGACCGGGGCAGTATAACGATCCATCCGAGTCTTATCTCGGTGTGGAGTGATGTATGCACGTGGCCGAGGTCTCTGAGCCATGCCAAGAGGGGATACACTCTGCTGTTGGCTAAGAGTAAGTGAGAGAGAATGAGAGAGAGAGAGAGAGAGTGAGGGAGAGAGAAGGGGGAGAGACCTGGCCAGTGCTTAGCGGTGGTGGTTGTTATTTGGTCGGTTACTTGCTAGCCAGAAGGGTCGCAATACTTCACCAAGATAACAACTAATAATCGATACCGACAATACCACGTGCAAAGCCTGTTACCTTCACACGTATTATACCAAACATGTTTAACGGGGTTATATTAAAGTATTATGCATCAACCCAACGTGTTTACGTTGAAACTTCAAATTTTCAACGATCAGCTAATTTTCAGATACTCAAATTAGTCTAGAAAGTGTAATAACAATATTGTACATAAGATTTACTGGTCACGTGTAAGACTTATGTCAAGATTACTTTATTTAAATAACCGTAAAGTTCATAACAAGAGATTAACTAAAAAGGGACTGGTTTAACATTATTTTTTACTCTTTATTTCTTCCTCCATCGTTATTCGATTTGGTAAAACATAGTCTGGGGGGTTTTTAACCGGTTCACAACAATTTGGTAAGGTGCATGCAAGAGGCTCGTAGGTCAAAGGTTGTTCTCTCTGCTATCGGTCAGTTAAATTAACTTTAAGGTACACTAGAGGTTACTTTTCGAACAATATCGTGCTATTCGTTAAGTCCCTTATCGTCAGATGATGGTTTCATTCTTTTTTCCTTGCTGTTTTTATTCCTACGATCGAGAGTAACGATACATGTTCGATTATGTGATTGTGGGAGATGAATGCTATGGTAAATGTTAGTTGCAACTAAGGCTTTTCAAAGTAAAAGAGCATTAAAAAAAAGAGAGAAAGAGAGAAAGAAAGAAAGAAAGAAGGGAAAAGGGTCGATGTAGGGAAACTACGTTGTTACGTTCAAACGCACGCAATATAGACGCCTATCATCCTAGTTTGATCGGGATAATAAACTGGATAATTTAAAAGGTCAATTATCTCATGCCGTGTATCTAGGTGACCGAATAAAATTCATTATCCTTCTTACAAATCTATCTTCGGTTAGAATCATTCTCTCATTGTTTCATAAATCCCATTCTCTCGCCCCCTCCCCCATTAGATATTTGTTTCCAACAGCAATGGATACCTCGTTCAATAATTCAAATACACCGTCAATGATGTTATATGTATTCTTGCTAGGTTATTGTATACTGCAAACAATTTTTTTGCATCGCACATTGATGTTTTGACTGTTTGATTGAATTCAGAGTCGAATTAAGATTCAATGAATTAGATACTGCAAACAGTTCCTGAGTGATACCACGTATGAATAAATTTATTCGACATGTCTTAGAATGTTAAAATCTTCGAAATGACGCCTAGTTTTAAGCTTTAAGCTTTTCTGCATCGTACCTTAATGTGTTAACTGTTCGAATGTAAAGTCGAATTAGGATTCAGTGAATTAGATGCTGCAAATAGTTCCTGAGTGAAACCACGTATGAATAAATTTATTCAACATGCCTTGAATTGTTCAAACTGTAAAAATGAGGTTTATTTTTTAGGTTTTAAATTTTTTGAAAAAAGTTATAATAAATCCTATTGTTAAGAAAATACAAATAAACATTTTCTTCGATCCCAATACACACACCGATTCGTGAATTTGTTTCACGTGGACTCGTAGGTAATATGTTG
This sequence comes from Mischocyttarus mexicanus, assembly GCA_023678845.1. NCBI lineage: Eukaryota > Metazoa > Arthropoda > Insecta > Hymenoptera > Vespidae > Mischocyttarus > Mischocyttarus mexicanus. The sequence goes on along the minus strand of JACGTP010000035.1, from coordinate 789,727 downwards.
GTATTGTACCTGACGTTTTGCCGTCGGGAAAAGAATATCGCGAGCGACAAAGGTCCTTGATACAACTACTTCTTCTTCTTCTTCTTCCTCTTTCCGTATTTTCTCGGTCGATTTACATTCCAAGAATAGAAAGAGGGAGAGAGGAAAGTAGGAAGGAAAGAATGAAGGAAAGAAAGAGTAAGAGTAGGCAAGCAACAGCAGTCCGGATAAGGATTCCAATAAAACGTTTTTGGGGTCGTTTGCTTTTCGGGGTAAAACGTGGAATTCGATATTACAATATTATTCAATTTCCGTATATGTTTCCTTAGCTGAGCGTCGTACTGTTGTTATCCCTGTATTATATCTTACAAACGAATTGTCCTGAAATGTCTACGTCACTCAGAAAATGGAATTTTTCAAACTGTAATTCGAATCGTTTTTGGTATCTACATAGAATGCATGAAAAATATTTCAACGCAAAGGTATTTATTGGGTTGTGTCAGAATAACATTGTCACATTGATTAATATTTTTCAATATACTGTTTCTATTGTCAATAATCTGCATAAACAATAGTTTTCGATAACCATGTATTGTTTGTTTTGTTATGGGATAGTATAAAATGATGATTTTTTTTATTAAAATTCTGAATACGACCTTAAAATCTTACAAATAGCGTTCGGAGACTCAGTTACGATAGAAACTTTGCAGAGTAACATTGGAATCGTAGGTAAAGGACGATAATGTACAATACTTAGGAGGGTAATCGTAATATTCTAGCGCTTTTGGTGCGTGCCCTTTTGGAGTCGGGTTTCTTGCCGTCTTCTAAGAACGTAAGAGCGTCCTAAGGTCTCGAGGGGTGTTACTACTTTACGATTCTCTTCCGTCCTAGTACTTTGCAGTCTGTTGGTGGAAAGGACTGCGCGAGGCTCGTTAGGAAAAGGGAACAGTTAGAATAAAGTGTGATTAGGACGATAGTTATGACATTTTGTATTATAATTCCGCGAGGGTAAAGTCTCAAGCGCCTTTCCACGGGTACAGTTCGTTCGTTCGTTCGTTCGTTCGTTCGTTCGTTCGTTCGTTAGATTTGGGGATTCCCTGGTTCTCTCGTAGGACTCGTTAAATCCGAACCAACTTTTCGATCCTGCTAAATGCGGATTGGGTCGTTGATATTTACCACCATCACCACCTACTTAACCCTTTTGGTACCAGTGCACTGTCCGACGTGACACTTCTGCTGTACGAGATGTTTCTCCGAAAATAAATAAAAACTATGCTTAATTAAACAATAATTCTTTCTAACAAGTATTGTTTATAGACTTTAATGTTAGAAGAAATTTATATAAAATTCTAATAATTATATAAGGTTATATACGCAGAGTTATAGGATGCCTGATATATCCGGCGCTTGTACTGAAAGGGTTAAACAAACCTTTAAGGGAACCGGAATGTATATCGATTTTTAGATGAAGAAACTTTAACTATTAAACGATAGTATCTTTAATCAGTATTAGTAAACTAAACAGGAATCCCAGATATTGGTAGAAATTCGTTAGAAAGCAATCGTATAAAGGGAATCGAAGTTTCTGAAGAGGATAAGAGTTAATCGATCGATCCTAAAAACCCGTGAGAATTGACTGGAGTCCAGCAAGCCGTCTGTTGCCCGTATTTGATTGTTTAATTAGCAAGATGACCCCAGTATTCTGTTCTCTTGAGAGGGACGTCTCCAAGGAGTTCTAAGAGAAGAGGAAAGACGAGGAGATGGTACTTGCTCTTCCTGTAGGATAGGATAGGATGATGCTGAAGAAGAAGATGAAGAAGAAATAGAAGAAGAAGAAGAAGAAGAAAGACGATAGAAGAGAAACAAGGTGGATAAGAGTGAGTGAGTGTACGATTGGAGAGTAGTGGAATACGGGAATGGCGCCAGGTTGAGGAATGGAAGAGGGTGTAAGGAAACCGGAGGACCTAAAAGGAGCTCCTGCTAAGGTCGAATCGAGTTGGAAGACGAGACGGACAGAGATAGAGGGGAGTGGGGAGAATGAGAAAGAGAGAAAGAGAGAGAGAGAGAGAGACTCTCAGCAACTCCAAAGAGCGACCAGGCTGGATTTCTAGTGGTATTTCTAGGGGTATTAATCCCTACCCTCAATTACCCTTTGTCTTGGGCGTAGCTTGGTCCACTTGTTAAGACGCCCGGTACTGTTTGTCTTGACTCGGGGTGGGCTGCTGCGGGCTCGGTAGGAGTAGTTGGGTTGGTGGCTCGCACGATGCGGTACCTCTACTGTGTTCTGTTCTGTTCTCTTCTGTTAGGTGGGCTACGATGTTTCGGTCTGTGCTTTACATACGTCCGTAAACCGGAGACGAACTGCTACCGGTAAGGACTACTGATCGTTGCGGTCTCACCTTCTCTCCTACTTGATAGAACTTTCTTCTTACGGCAAGTTCATCTGGAATGGAGTAGTAATACTCACTAGATCTAACTTGATCATTTGTTCATTTGAATATATATATATATATATATATATATATATATCTATTTCTCTCTTTGGTATTATCTTAAAGATATATTTCCGATTGTTTATTCTACGGTTTCGAGATGAGAAAATAAAAGAATGAAAGAAAGATAGAAAGGGTGTGGGTTAGAAGAAGGGAGGGTTGGAAGAGGGAGGGTTTGAAGGAAGGAAGGAAGGAAGGAACGAGATAAAGATACCTGCGAAAATCCCGTGTAAACATTTGCTATGGATTTGCGAGCTATTCAAACGGTTAAATTCTCTTAAGAATTTGGTTTGTACAGGGGTGGTGTGCCACAGGCGGCGGCCTCGGCGTCGGCGTCGGCGGCGGCGGCGGTGCTTTTCTACTTTCCTTCCTTCCTTCCTTCCTTCCTTCCTTCCTTCCTTCCTCCTCAAGCTTTTCATACCATACACAGAAACGTTAGCAAGCTAAAATGCGCATGCTCTTCAATGTGGAAAGACGATGGTATGCATATACGTATACATGAATACACTAACATACACTCTTCTGGTGTTCTTTCTTATACCCCTCACCGCTCCCCCCTTCCTCACAAAACCCTCATCTTCGTCATCCCCAAAAGACGAGACTCTTCTTCTCCTCTTTCTCTTTCTATTCCGTTTTTCTATCTTTCTCTATTCTATTCTCCCTTGGCTCCTCTCTTACCCTTTGTATTTCTAACAATTGATATTCTTCCCAGTGTAAAGAAACGGACCGGGAGTTTCTCTGGTTCCTGAGTTCCTCGTAACCGAGGAGAGGAGAGGAGAGGAAGACTCCTCGATGTCGAACAAATAATACCAGCGGAAAATCCGACGAAATCACAGCCGAGGATAAATCTGTTCTGTTCTGTGTTCTCTTCTCATCTCTTGACTCTTTTGATTTTCACACCCTTTTTTTCCCCTTCTTTTTTCTTTTTATCGAGCCTCGAGGAATAATCGGAAATAACTTACGATCTTAACCCTTGGTCTTTCTATTCGATTTACCTCTATTTTATTTCTTTTTTTCCTCATCATTTACTGATTATACTTAAATGTTACATTTTTAGGATACCAGTCAGTAAACCCTGGTAAAAATTAAAATCCTGTTTGTGTGTGTCTGTGTGTGTGTGTGTGTGTGTGTGTGTGTGTCAATGAAACGATTGATGTTTTATTTAATTTTGATATAATCACATGCATCAACATACACTTATTTCTGATTAGTATAATTATTCGACAATATTATTAATAAATATTACAAAACAAATTAACTCGAAAAATAATATTGTCAATTATAATTGCAAGTCTTATTTGGAAAAAAAACTAAAAAAGAAAAAGACACGTATCTTTATGCAAGCATTATAAAATCAGTCGTTAGGTTCTATATTTTCCCTTCTTATCATCTCATAATCGTAATTAATGAGAAGCAAACAATAGGAAAACTCTCGAATCGAGGATTAAAGGGTACACCACTTTCTTTTTTCTGTTGATAGAGAGAAGGAGTAGGAGTAGGAGGAGGAATAGGAAGAGTTAGGGGCAGGTTGGGTAGGTGGGTGGGTGGGTGGTTGAAGGGTGGGTTTGAATATCCATGTTAAAAGCACTCGTAAGGTTCTTTTCGCGAAAATGGCGCTAGAGTTGAACGAATAACAGCAATTAAAAAGCGAAAGAGATCCCTCGCAGTGATGCATTAAACGCGGTCGAACTTTTACAGCGTTCTTCCGTACCGTACGTAGACTACATATGAGTAGGAGGGGGTGGAATTGGGTGGAATGGGTGGTACGGGGTAGGGTGGGTGATGGGGTACGACGGGGTATCAGGGGTTTGAAGGCTCGTCGAACTTTTCCACGTATTTATTTTCCCTATCTTTCGGCACACTCTTTAAACAGATAGCCCTATCAGCTGTTCTCTTCATTCCGCGCGTAAACGCGCCTATGCCAATGAGGAATTAAAGTCTGCGCGATCGGACTAGGGGTTAACCATCCATCCATCCATCTATCCGTCCGTCCGTCCGTCCGTCTGTCCATCCATCCATCCATCCCTCCGTCCTACCTACCATCCCTTATTCATCCCTTATACTCGGTTAGACCCGGAGAACCGAAGTTGGAATATGCACACGGCCAAAGGAATATGGCTTATTCGCGTGCCACCAAAACTTTCTGCCCAGAAGCTTGCCGCTCTGGCGGCCCCCTTGCATGCACCCCCAACGTTAATAATTACTTTACAACTGATACTTTCTCTTTCTCTCTCTCTCTTTCTCTTTCTTGTTTTTTTACTTTCCTTTTATTTCACTAGTTTTTACTTATTTCATTTCATTTCATTTTTATCACAACGATAACTCATCGTAACGATGTGTGTCTTATTGCGAACACTGTTATTTTATATGGCAACACGAGATAAATGTTTTAGCGTAGCTGTGATAAGTTTTGATAAGAAATATTTTAATTTTGAGACAAGAGAAAAATAATAGGCTTAATCTGAAAAAGAAAAAAAAGTATTTACTCGAAATATGTCATAGTCGCATTACTTTCCGATTGATCGTATATCACCCTTCGTTCTGTTGTACAGTTTCATGCAATCTCGAGATAATATTTATCTTTTTATCACGATTGTTCTAAAAAAAAAAAAAAAGGTATAAAAATACTAAAATAGATGGAATAGTTGCTGAAGTTGAAATCTAGAGTTAGAAGAGTGGCCTTCTAGTTTCGATTAATATACGGATTCGCGTTCTCGCGTGAGAGGGGAAGAGGGAATACATAAGTATGGTGTAGCAGCAAATATTGGTTGACCTCAGACCTGTATACATATAAATCGCAACATACTAGCTCCTCAATCTTGTCCAGTAGCATCGTTTGGTGAACGCAACGCCGGGTTCTTGCCCCCAAAACCACTACATTCCGGATTCATAAGCTCGATGCTTTGCTACCTACCGGATTCCAAATGAGATTGTATTTACGGAAAGCTTCTCTCTTAGTATTGGCAAATGTGAAATACACCTTTGAAAGAATCTACCTTACTATGATGCAAATATCAGGAATATTGAAATAGTATTCCTGGTTTATATCATACTTGCATCCCTATCTTTCTATTTTCTAGCTTATCTTTTCTATTTTTATTTTATAAATGATTATTTTCTCTATACCCAAATTTAATCATTGATTTAATTTAATATAAATTATATTTTTATCCAATATTAATGTTGACATTAAACTATGATTTATTCTTATTAAATATCGTAACGTTACGTTTAAAACGTATCATCTGAAAGTTTTGTGATGCGGTGAGGTGCGGTGCGGTGCAACGGTGGAGTTTGGTGGGGCTGCACTGTGTGCGGTTTTAAATAATCGTTTTTCGTGCCGTTGCAAACAGGGGGAGAGAGTACAAAAATAGTAAAGCTAGATTGTATCGCGAGATTATACTCATGATTGGTCACGATACACAGCGATCAATTCCTGCGAGAGTTTTAAGAAAACCCAGTTCTCTCTCGATATCTACAAGTTTTAATGGAAACTTATTACGACCCCTACGTTGTTGGGAGATTTCCCAAGAAAAATATTTTTACTACTCTCATTCTTTAGCATTATTTAATATTATTAAAATATTTATGAATTTGTTTATCAAATGGATTATGTCGTTGATTTTTCTGTGTGAAACGTACAGTAGACATTTTATTTAGAAGAGATTAGAAAAAAAGAATAGGGTAGTTTTATAAACCCAATCTTTATCCTCCTAACGACCATAATTCTTCATAAAATACATACGTTAAGCATTAGCCAAATTTAAATTAGTCGTTTGAAGTGATCCATTAAAAAAATAAACGTAATCAAGAAAGCTTTATAAGTCCTGACCGGAAGTAAAAAAGTAAAGTACTATACTATACGACACGGGGTGGTATGGGGGAGGAAAAGGAGTGGTGGAATAAAAAAAAAAGATGAAATTTTAAAGGATTTCGCGTGTCGAAGTTGTGCAATTTCGTTTTGCGGCCGCGAAATGCAATCACGCATATCATTTATATCCGTTCGATAATTACGCGCGGCAGCCGCACACACACACACTTACACATATACATACACAGAGAGTACACAGTTAGCAGCTCGAAAAAGTCTAAAACTACGAAAGTATAGCGATGGCGTGACACGATACGGTCGTTATCGACATGAACTTTGCACTTTCCGTCGGTTTTCTGCTTTAGAAATGAGCTGCACGTAGATATTATTCCGTTTCTCATTCAGCGATCGAAGTTTTTAAATAATGTAGTACTCAAGGCTCCGTGCTGACGTTAGGGGACACGATCTGTTGAATTTACGCAGTCAATTATTTTTCGGCATTCCGATAGACGACAATGTTTCAAGGCCAAAGTCTCATCCTTCGTCATTTGTCCAAAACTAAAAGCGATGTTACACCGTTACGCAGAACTTATCATTGCAAGCCTATCGTCGGGAAAGTTAGGTTAGATTTCATAAGAAAGTTCGTATCTTTTTTGTTTTATCTTCAGGTAAAATTTAACCTCTTAGGCTTTTAGGAATTTTAAGCTTCGTTATTTTATCTGTACAATTATTTAAAAAAATAATGACTTAGGGTGTAGTAGTGTCCGTATGATGGCGACGCATAGTGGCGGAATCGTCAAGCTGTTGTCGCGACAGGAGAGAGAAGATGAGGAGAATGAAGAATAGGAGAAGGAGGAGGAGTAGGATGATGCGTCGTCTGTGATTTCGATTTGGTTCGAAACAGGGAGTGCGTCGTAGTTGGTGTTGAAAAGGGAAAGAGAATGGTGGAGTACGGGAGTAGAGGGCTTGGCAGCATCAGCAGCCAACAGCCAACAGCAGCAGCAACAGCAGCACACTTTACGATACATCGAATGACTAATACGTTGAAACAATAGGCTGTCGTCGGGCACCCCGATGAGAGACTAGGAGGAAGGAACTGAGGAAGAGAGAAAATGTGGTGGTGTGGCATGGTGCGAGGGTTAGAACGTTGCTGAGGTGGTGCTGGTGCTGGTACTGGTGGTGGTGGTTGCTGTTGCTGTACTTTGGATGGGGGATTCCAATGCACCACTTAAGCGTTTCTATATCCGTACCTTCGGACGCCTATACCTACGTACTTCCGAGCTTTTATCGCGCCCAAGCTCAACCATCGCACACCGTACACCCCTCCTCCTTCTCTTCCACCTCCTTCTACTCTTCATCGTTCGACGAGATGAGTCGTTACAGTTACGATCATTATTAATGACATAATTGTTATAAGGAAGTCAACTTTCCCATTGTCGTCATCATTACGTTGTTAGAACGCTTTAATACTTGTAGTAGTTTCGTTATATCTCACGGTACCATATAATAGGGTACTCTTCCACTCCTGAGATATCTTTCTTTCTTTTTTTTTACCTCTCCCCCTCCCCTCCTTCCTCAATACTTTTCTTCCTACGACAAATGGTATTTCATTTTTAATAGTCGACTCCGTAAACGATTTTCGATCCTCTCTCAACATTTAAACGTCGCAATTTCTGCTCCTACGTTCGATCTTCCTGGCGTTCCAATTTGTCGTTCTTTTCATGCAACTGAAAAAAAAATTTTTTAAATTGACTATGTGAAATGAATTTTTTTTTTATACGAAGTTTAATTCATAAGGATTGGATCTTATCGGTAGAGATTACGATCTTATTTGTTTCGGACAAAGTCATAGTTGAAATTCCGCGAGTTGGGACGTGAGAAGAGTTACTGGAAGAGTAAAAAGGGACGGCAAGGACGATAGGGATGGGTGGTCGATCCCTCACTGACGGTGATTGCTTCTACCCCAGGCTGCCTTAAAATTGACGTCATATTCGTTATCCTTTCGACCCTTCTTCCACGCTATCCTCTTCTACGTCGCTCCTCACTTCTGCCCGTAGGCATCTCTTTCTGCATGCGTATAAGCTTACATCAACCCTTCTTCTCTCCCATATACGACCACACCCAGTTCCAAAAGCCGTTCTGACTCCAAGCCTGAGATTCGTTGAATTACCTTCATACCTACCCAGAGATAAAAGAAGAATTTGGATTGTTACTTTTCGTATATACGATTATAGATATCATCCTCTGTGTAAATGTAAATCTCTGTGTATGTGTATGTGTACATGTGTGTGTATGAGAGAGTAGCCGTTTCAACCATACCCACGTTCACTTCCATCATCGTTTTTCTTTATCGAACCCCCGTTCTCAGCGGATGGACATCCGTATAAAAACATTGTGGATCGCGTTACACGTAAGTCTGTTTTTTAAAGCGACAAAAGTCGGAAAGTCGGAACGGGATTTTGAAAGGACGAGAATTAAAGGGTGATATTCCGTTGAATAATTTTCCATCTTTCTGATGACTTTAAAGATTATACACGGTCTCACGCGTATCGGACTTTTTAGCAAAAAAAAATTTCGTATTCGTAAAAAAAAATGGGGTATCCAGGTACTTTGTTTAATTGATCAACTCGACTCGAATAAATTTAACGTATAAGAATAATTATTAACGTTGGGTGTAATTATGTAGATGATATTAGTAACCGATCAGGTATCTTGATTTTCCTTTGACCATAGTTCAAACAAATTTTCAAATATATCAGAGACCGAGAAAGAGAGATGAAAGCTTTGAGAAAACCGGTACCCGGTAAGCATCCCTTACCACGGTGCAAAAGCATCATCTCATTCCAGTTTTCTCTCCGAGAAAGGATCTCTCCCCATCCCTGGGAGAGGAGAAGAGAAGAGAAGAGAAGAGAAGAGAGCTTCCATTACTAATCCATGCAAAAACCGGGAATATCTTTATCCCCCGTTCGTTCCTCTGCTGGCTAGCTAGCTAGCTAGCTAGCTATTCCGTATTTCCGGAATAAATTCTAGAAAAGGGAATGCGCTTTCGTTCGTGAGTGACCTTTGCTTCTGCTGCTGCTTCTGCTGCTGCTTCTGCTGCCATTGCTGTTGTCTCTCTCTCTTTCTCTCTTTCTCTCTCAGGACAGTTACTTTCAAATAGGAAGATATTTTTTCTTTAAACCAAGTTCCAATTATTATCGGAGCTTCAAAAATGGATCTAATATTACTCCCAATTCCCAATTATTTTCTTAAGTATTATAATCGAGGGGGTTTTTTTTAAGTTACCTCCAGATCGATCCAACTTCTTTCATCCTTTATTGGCTATTTTTATGGTTTATTTTTTTTACTTTCTTTTTTTAATTCCCGAGATAACGAGAGTAGGACATAAATATTCATATCGCATTGAAAGTGGGGGGAGGGGAGGGGGGAAGGGAGGAAAGGAGGAGGTCGATACGATTCCATAACAAACTCTCGGTGACCATAATTTCCGCAAGAGTTATTATAAACGATTTGCATAGCCGATATGAAGCGGCGAAACGACTTGAAGGTTCGCGAGTCTGGAAACGCGTGTGTCGTCCGAGAATTCAGCAAGAGAGAAAGAGAGAAAGAGAGAGAGAGAGAGAGTCAGGCGCCGAGTAGACCGTCCAAAAGGGTTGGGGCTGCAAGAGGGAGAAAGAGAGACGTCTGAAGAGGGTGGGAAACGGGTTACTCCAAGAGTGGTGGGTTCCATTGGTGGAAGGTGACGAGCGGGGTAGGAGGTGTTGGTGGGGAGTCGAATACGAATATGAGAATTAAAGCCGTCGAAGGAATTAAAGCGTATAACCATGGATCCACACACACACACACACACACATTCATGAAGGATATCTTAAACTCAATTCATCTTACCGTCTTATAGTTTACCGTCTTTTTTCATTCGTAGTTTCGTTCATTTGTCATTTTAATCAGTCATCATTTCAACGTAATATATTATGTAGTATTTTTACATATCTAGAACAATAGTTACTCGAGTAATTGCTAGGTTAAAAAGTTCGTATAGTTTTTAGGTGGTTTTTGATAACCAAAACAATATTGGCGGGAAACTTTCTAGACGATCAAATATTAAAAACTCTCATAACTGATTTTCCTTTTATTTATTATATTTAATTTGAGATTTTTGATAAATCTAAACGATGCATAAAAATTTGATCAAATATCTGAAACAAATTTTCGCGGTTATCTAGATAAATCGACATAAATGTTAAAATCTAACCTAAAAATGGTTTAGAAACTTTTTTAAGTAATCAAATACCGAGTTCCCAGTAGATTGAGATTTTTGTTGCTATAACCTTTCACATAGCAGAGACAGAGAGAGACATACACAAACATACACGTGGATACCTACGTGGTTGTTAGATACCTACGTGGTCACGGTGACGGTTCGTAATGCTCGCAGATTCGTACGTCACAGAGTCAGCACTAGCAGTTGGCTCTGGAGTGACCGCATCTCTATATCAATCACTTCTCTGGTGGCCATTCCACAGTCGCCCTTCGAATGCTGCCCTTCGTTCGCTCTGCCACTTCTGGACAGCCGCACGTACCGCACTCTCACTCTCTCTAACTCACTCATTCACTCACTCACTCGTACATTTACATTCACTCACTCTCTCTCTCTCTGTCTCTCTCTCTCTCTCTTTCTCATACCCTTTCCATTTACCTCCGAAAACCCTCTCGGACCAAAGATTCACTTTCTCTCTCCCTCTTCAGCATTGCCTTCCCCTCGCACCCTTTTACTGTCCTAGGGCGACACGAGTGTTCCACATCGCGCTGCTAACCGATGTACGGATTGATAATTTATGTCCGTTAATTATGAGCCTAGACTAGTCCGTGGTTATAGTATTCGGCCAATTTACGCTAGAATCCTGATTTAGAATTATAACGCTTCTATCAGAAATACTTTAATATAATTATAACTATAACACACGTAACGATAATAATTAAAATTTAATAAGAGGATTAATGAAAGAGGTTTAAGGGGAAAATAATCATCGATTTCAAATTCAAACAATAATCCTGAATTGTTTCATCAGTTAGATTTGAAACCGCCCCCCCCCCCCTCATTTTTCTCTGGTGTCTCCATCTATCCTCTTTCTTTATCGGCCGTTCATTTGAAGGAGAGTCGAGCCGAACGATGCCGGATTGTGATGTAGTCTGGATAAAGGGATGAAACTGAGTGAGAGAGATAAACGACCAAGTTGAAGCCTCATATCATTAAAATAGAGATATTGACAAAAGCCTCCGGTATATGTATATATATATAAATGTATTTATATATATGTGTATGTGTGTGGGGGTGTGGATATATACTTATATCTATATATATATATACGGGTAGGTGGAGAACAGCAGCCTGAAGGCATCTCACAGATCAATGGGAATATTGAACAATTGTCTCTCTAGCTACAGCTGAAACGAGCGGACCAAGACAATCAGCCCTCTACGAACAATGCGTAGCTTAATGACGTAGCTGCTGTGCACTACCGTTTTCGTCGGATTCTCGTTCGCGCTTTCCTAAGCGCCCAACGACGAGGACGAGGACGAGGACGAAGATGACGAGGAGATTGTGAATGAGTGAGAAAGTCTCGGATCTGATCTCACTCAGCCAACACCGAAAAGATAATATAATTAAAATGGCTAACGCGTCGAAGATCGTCCAATCATGTTACGAGAAATAAACTTGATCAGTTATATTATATACTCAACCATTTTATTAATCTCAGTAATTATTCTCAAGTATCATGGACGGGTGTTGTATAAGAAAGAATCCCGTTCGGTTGCAACCTTCTGTTTCTTTGTTTTTCCTGATTTTCCTGATTTTCCTGATCTTTTTGGTACATTTTTACATCACTCACGATCAGTATTATTCTCAAGTGTTATATAGTTGGATCGTGTACCACCCAATAAGAATCCCGTTCGGTTACAATCATCTGTTATCTTTCTTTTCTGACTTTCTTGATCTTTTTGATTCTTTCTACTTTTTCGGGTTGTTTTTAAAGGGACTGGTTTATGGGGGTATAAGGTGTCGTAGAAAGAGAGAAGGGGGTTTAAGGAAAAACCCTCTGGGCCGCGGGTTTTCGCAGTAGCAAATGGCATTGGCGCGGCACCGTCGGAAGCGCGGTGTGTTTTAGGGATCAATAATTTATGTAAATGTGTACGCGGCTAGGGCGCTACCGTGTGGCGGTGAGTTACAGCTACGATGTAGAAGGATAGGAGAAGGAGGTGGCGAACTTCGAGAGAGACAGAGAGAGAAAGATAAAGATAAAGAGAGAGAGAGAGAGAGAGAAAAAGAGAGAGAGAGAGGGAAGGTAAGGGTAGCCGACACGAGGTTTGGGGTGCAGAGACGACGGTGTACGGTGGCGGACCGACCGAGGGTGGAGAAGATCGCGACACGAAGGGGTTTGACGTCCAACCCTTTCATCGATTGTACTTCTCTTCTGCTCCCTTTTATCCCTTCACCGTACCTCTCTTCATCCTCCTCCTCTACCTCCTCTTTCTCCTTCTTTCACCCCTAACCATTCCACCTCTTCTCCATCTTCTATCTACCACGAGCCCAAAGGGCCAGAGAAAGGGGTGTTGGTGGGAGGTTGGGTTCCCTGGCAAGGTTAGTTGGGATGGGATAGGATCGAGGGTAGGTGGAGGAGGAAGGGTCTTCTCGGTCCTTCTCGTCGTCGGGCGCCAAAAGCAGCCATCGACTAATGCTCGATAATTCCCCGGCGCGTTTGTTCGCGCGCGAATATTTCCTCGACTTTTCCCATCGGACATAATGGCTGCCCGAACCTCTTTTCTACCTCCCCCAGCCACCCTCATCCACCCTCTACCACCGGAATTCTCTAACCGCATGCATTGTTCGACTCACCCTTCAAATCTTTTTTCTCCTGCATCGTTTTTTTTTTTTTATACAACCAACAAGATCTGACGTTAACTTATAATCTTGCAAGACCATGACGTATTTTTCAAATACTCTAACGTCTGAAGTATATTAAAGATTAGAAAAATCCCTTTAAATATTTATTAATCATTGTTTCAAAGTAACGTTAGATTTGGGTAATCAAAAGGGTTTCCCATTAGCGGTTATCGTGCATCGATGACCTCGTTACGCGAGTAAGTAGAATCCTTCTAAATGTACTGGGAGACAGGTGAAGCAAGGAAGGGTAGAAAATTGGCAAAAAGGGATAATATAAAGGACAACGGGAAAAGGGTGGTCGGTTTCTCGAAAGCCTGTAGCGAGAAGTGAGGTATAGATGAAGGAGGAGGAAACGGAAAAGGGACCGAACAGGTTGTGTTTCGACCCTTCGTCTTTCTCCCTGGCGTTCGACACTGGCGTCATCCCGGCGTCATCCCCCCAGACACCATCAGACCACTACCACCCCCCTTCAGCCCTCCTTCATCGAAACCTACCTACCCTTTTGATCCCCCCCAATAATCAATATATTCTAACATAACTCTAATGGCCACCACCCTATTTGAATACAAGCCTACTACCGAAATCCCAACCCTACACCCCCTGAACCGTCATCCCTTACCCCGCCCTTCCCCCCCCCCCCCCCCCCCTTTACCCCATATCCAGCATTTCTCTCGCGGAACTCATCCGACAATACCAATCATCCGAAATATTCTCTTTCTCTTATTCGACGACTCCTCTTAACGTTGGTAGTGTGTTGTCTGTCGACTAACCCCCTCCCCCCTCACCACCACTCTCTTCACCGGTTCCCTCTTTTCCCGTTTTATTTCCATCTTCCTTTCTCCAATTCTCTGAGAGTGGTATTAAAAGTTTAGAGGACGGACGCCGACGCCTACGGGCATCCTCTTCGCCCTAGGAAACCCCTTCGAACAACACACACACACACATAGAGTGAGGAGCAGAAAATTCCTACCATCGATGGCCGGTCTTTTGCGGTTACCCTTTTTTTCCTTTTCCCCCCTTTCCCCCTTTTCATTTCAACTTTTGGGTATCACTAATTTGTCTTTTCCTTTTCTCTCAATTCCGTTAAATATCCATTTCTTGTTTGCGGTACCTTTGTCAAGGATAACTGAATAATTGACATACGTAATTATTTCTGCTTGTACTCTGGATAGATCGTAGTAGATTATCGGAAGATTTTCTCGATGATTTTCGTTTACAAACAATTTCTACTTCCGTTTTTGTTCAAGGATTTTTGTTGTGATTTCAGTTTTAGAATCCACCTTTGTCAAACTTTAATGGGATTTGTCTAAGAGGTTACTGTTTTTCGGCTTTCTTTTCAGTTTTAGTTCAGATTTATTTAATTCTTGGTTTAATATATTAAGTAGAATGTTAGTTCTCGTTTGTTTTATTTTTTCAAAGATACTAAACAATCTTCCAATTTATTTCTAATTGCACGAAGGAATAATTGCACGTTCGATTATAGAAAAAAATTTCTACCATACGAATTTTCTTCTCCTCTATCGCGAATAAACGAATTCGATTTCCATCGGGAAAAATATATGAAAGGCAAAAAAAAAAGAAAAAAGAAAAAGTAAGATGGTAAAATTTAAACCGAGTTTCCTCGATGCATCTTAGCAAAAATATCTTTCGGGTTTGGTAGCATGGAAAACGGGAACGAAAGGGAAGGTACGGGGAACGTGACGAAGTCACCCCTAGGGTAAGTCGAGCGGGCTAATAAATCAATTCCACCGCAAAAGAGGAGAGAGAAATGGAACAAGATGGGAGGTGGAGGAGGTGGTGGTGGTGGTAGATGAGGTGAGTGGAACAGCCAATGTTGGTTGGGTGATGGTGTACGGCATTCGGTTTTCCAGGTTGGTTTTTGGTTTCGAGCGCACTCGATCTGAAAATAAGGATTTACATATTCATGCAAAGATCTTGCGGCAGAGGATCCAACCGAAGAAGAAGAAGAAGAAGAAGAAAAGGAAGAAAAGGAAGAAGAGGAAGAAGAGGAAGAAGAGGACGTTGCCGTACGAGCGAAGTAAAGATAGTTTGTAATGGGATTTTCACCCTCTTTCGACCACCACCATCACCACCATCACCACCACTTACCTGGTCGCCATTTTCTTATTCCTTTTACACTACTTTTATCTCGAAAAGGTGAAACGTCTTTGGTTTATCGACGATTCCATTCCATTCTCAAACTAAATTTAAAGGAACCTACAAACCTATAGAACTGATATTGGATTAAGAAGTTTTTATTTCTATCAAGGATTTAAACCGAGAAAGAGGAGGAGGAGGAATACTTTGACTCGTACGAGAAGAATTCGTCGAAGGGATAAATTCCTTAACTCGTGAAAGCGCGAAATCAGAAATCAGGAAAAGGATGTCTTTTTGTGATTCGAAAAGTTTCCTTCTTATCGGTTTCCTAAAGAAATAAATTGCATTAGGGGTTACTGTACTAACACATACATACATCCACATATGTTGGAATGCTTTCTATCAGTATTTCTTCTCCCCATATTGGTCTCGAAATAAAATTGTTTAGCGATTCTCAAACTCGACTTGATTTTTGTTTCAGAGTACTTGGTTTACTAACTTTGGAAAGAAGAAACGATTCTGTACGTCTCATCACGTAGGATTTATTTAAACTTTCCTTTTATCGTTTTTCTTCTACGATCGGTGGCTCTTTAGTACGAGGGGTTGATGCGGGAGTGAGTTAGGATTTTCCGTTAACACCCCTGAAACTGTGACAATTCCCCTTATCCAACAACCGAGACCACTACCCCTACCATCCCCCTATTTACAGGTTTACCTGTCCTTCATTCCTTGCGACCCCTTCTCGTTTTCGTTCGTCGCGAAACGAAAACGACTAGCGTGAGGCCATAAAAAGAACGACGATTTCAAAAGTAGCAAATGAGACGCGTATCGCGAACGTTGAAATAGTGGTAGTGGTGGTTGGGTGGTTAGAGTAGAAAGAGAAGAAAGGTGTAGGAGAATGAGGAAACGTTAAAGGAGGGTGAAGAACTTTTCGAGGCTTTGAACGAACGAATGAACGTAGGAACGAACGAACGAATGAACGAACGAAGAGGTAGGTAGGTAGGTAGGAGTATGTGTTAAAATGGGTGTTTATTACGAGGAGGGGAAAAAAAAAGATACAGAAAGAAGAAGTGGTAGGCAAAGTCCAATGAAAAAGTTGTCACATTTGTTTCGTTCCGAGTAGAGATAAAGAAGCGATGAAAGTTGGAAACGATGAAATCGGCAAGCGGGGGTTGATGGGGGTTTGGACGGGGTGGGGGTTTGCTTCGGTATAGTTGAAAGTCGTTTGTGAAATTTCTTAACGAGAACGAGACCTTAACGAGGAACAGTCATTTGAAATATTTTCAAATATATATATATATTTTATATATATTTTCCACTCCCTTGTTTTGTTTATGGTCGATATTTTTATCGACTATTATATATGCACGTGTATGTGTGTGTGTGTGTGTGGTCGTCGTGTGCGTGAGTAGGTGGGTGAGTAGATATAACAGGAAGAATATCGTCGTCGTCGTAGTCGTCTTCTTCTTCCCTTTTTCGGTTTTACAGACCGCGACTTTATACTTTAAATCCGCCCTATAAATATCACGCTCCTTTGGATTTGGGGCTGGTTTCCGAAAGATTGGCTCGCGGTATCCTTCGTGGGAATCGCTCACCGCTTAGCGTCGATATATCAAGGGATGAAGTTTTGGGCCGATCCCCAGGAACCATGCGGGACGATTCGTCATCCTCGTTCCTTGTAAAACAGACCACTGCTTTTACGTATTATATCCCTATTGCAGTCTAAGCGATGTCTCATCGATAAGAGAGAACGGAAAATATATGGTGTACCTAATATGTCCTAATTCATCCTTTTTAAATCACTCATACATACATACATACATATTTACTATCTCGGTTTTGTCCTCTGATCTTATTTTATTTAATATCAATCAATTCAATATAGATCAGGAATTTAAGATTCGGTGTTTAACCCTTTTGGTAAGGGGTTGTTGTCCTATTTTGTATGAAGATTTTCTTAAGCATTTAATAAGAACTGTGCTTAATAACACAATGTTTTTTTCTGACAAGTATTGTTCGTAGCTTTGAATTGTTGGCTTTTCACATTGATGTCAGATATATCCGACACTCGTACCGAAAGGATACAAATTACATCTAAATTCCAAGTATAAATATGTATTATCGAAGAAAACAAGAAAAATAGTAAAGTGTTAGATAGGATTGAGATAATTCGAAGTAAGTTAACGTTGTTTTAAGATCATCTCATTTCCAAGGTAAAAATCGTGTAAGTTACGTTCCACAATTCCTGCCAAAGTTTCCCTTGGTAACCACAGAACCGAGTTGTCGGCAATCGAAGATGGAATGTTAAACAGCCGAAGGGTTGAACACACTCTCTCCCTCTCTTCCTTTCTCTCTCACTCTCTCTTTCCATCTTTCTGTGTCGTCGGTTCATTGAGGCACACCGACACCAGCCATGCAAGTCAGCCATCCAGTCAGCCAAACCGACGACTACGACGACTACGACGACGACGACGACGACGACGAGGACGAGGACAAGGATGAGAACGAGGAAAAGGACACCCAACCTTCCTTCTACCTTCGTAGTCTCTGGCCTGTGCCAGGCGTTGCTCGCATTTAGATAAGTTAAACTATAAATTAGACGGATCACTGGTAGCTACTCGAGGAAATGTTGTTGGCGCCTGAATATGTATGATTTATACAAGGAACTCGACTCACCGATATAATTCCTCCCAGCTTGGTTGAGAAGGGAACGGGCAAAACCGTAGACCGACGAAAGACCCTATCCCGTTCGCCTTAGTTCGACCTTTACCTCAAGATATATCATACACTTCACTTGGACGTATTTTCATTATCCAGAAAAGCCACCTAAAACAGTCTTTACTTACCTTACTCAAAACATACTAATATTTAGATATCAATTCATTTCTTCTTAAATGATCAAATGATATTTTTAATAATACCTTTGTTACTGATCTTTTTAATATCGTGCAAGAAACTATGAAGAAGATTCCTAAACTCTTCAAAAATTATGGGCAGAGGAAAGCAGAACTGACGAGACATCGACTCAATTCGAATTTATTTTATTGTTAATTTGCTTCAATAGATATTAAGAAATTTGTTTTTGTTCATAATTTGTTACTGCGATCGAAAGTAACTCAGATACAATTCAGAGAACTGAACCTAAAGAAATTTTAACTCATTTCTAATTTAGTTCAGACAATAATTAGATGCAAATTATTTATATTGTACACCGATTGCATAAATTCTGATACAACCTAAGAAACAGGTTTCACTTTTCATAAATTTCTTTTTTAGACGAGTGAAATTCTTGATCTATTTGCAAATCTTTACTTCGTATCATTCCAATTAAGTGTGTACACCTAAAAGCTCTCTTAGCAGTTAGAATCTCTAGGATAAGTTTTAGTTGTTACCGAATAGAAAGGGCAAGCAGTAGCAGCAGTAGCAGCAACAGCAGCAGTTTTGGAGTTCGGTTGTGCCATTGCCGAAAGCCTGGAAGGTGGTCCCTTCGCGCTTCTTCTCGGATACAATACGAATTGAAATCGAAACGTGCCTGGTAGGACTCTGATCCTACCGGTGTGTTTCTATCCCAACGGAGAACGATGAGAAAGAGGTAGAGGAGAGAAATAGGAACATCGGGGGTTGGAGGGGGAGGAGGTTGGAGGGGGAGGTGAGGGGGGATGGTAGAAGGAAGCAAAGACAGCCGCCTGTACACGGCGCAGCAGTTGATTTAGGATTCGCATATAACTGCGATCGAGCGAGGCCGAGCACCGTCTCGAACGGAATACTAATCAAAGATACACAAATTCCGTCGGCTAATACTTCAAATCCCCTTTAGTCGGGATCCTGAAATTAAATTATTGGATTAGATGGTAGCGACGCCAACCCTTACCCAATGACGGTAGCCACGTACCTCAACAGTTTCTATTCAAAGTAGTATTCAACGTCCAATCGTATTCGATTATTTTGTTTCTTGCAACATCTTTCAAGGATCTTTCTTATTTCTTTGGAGAAAAACTTGTTCTAATAATTTCATTAATCTCGAAATACTGAATTGTTCATCACTCGAGCGTATTTTATTTCGAATTAGATAATACAATTATTTTTAATCCAAACTTTAATTTTAATCAGAATAAGAACAGAGCCGTATTTTTATTTTTACGAACTGCTCATACAATGCGTTGAAATTTATTCCGCGTTTGGTGAGTCGTTGTTGATTGAGAATGGGTTGATATTAGAAATCATTTTTGAAATTAGATTGTTATTTATAATTTTTGAATCTTTACAAATATTGTTTGCAATATTACAACATCACAAATATTACGGTGTAACATCAAATTTGTAAGAATTGAGTTATTAATTGTAGTTGCTGTAAATTATTTTGTTACCACAATTATTCTCGAAACAACTCGTAGGGGAACATTTGATGTTAACTTTTAATATGAAAATCTTTTTTAAATAAGTTACTTTCCCTGGTTCTTATTAATAATTAAACATTGCCCCATAGGTTGAGAAACGTTGGTTTAAATATACCTAATTTTTGTATTATTTCTTTTTCCCTTGAATGATGCCAACGCAGTATCTCAGGAGACGTAGTTTTTTAAAATACATGAAAACATTATTGTTATAACTTCTTGTATAGTGTATTACACGTAAAACATTTCTAAAATTATAAATTCATACCCACACACATACACGGTCGTAAACTCACAATAAATTAGGTTCATGAAAGAATTTCTTGAAATGATTTTAAAAATTGCATAACTTTCGGTAATATTAATTGGATCTGACAATACTTGAATGCATTTTAAAGCTTAATAATCATAATAATATTTAATAATTCATAAGTATTGTATCCACAGACACACACATACACACACACACACACACGTGGATATGAGTGCGAGAAAGAAGATAAAGGGCTTTCCTTTGGGAACAGCAGTGTGGGTGGAGAGAACTGAGGAGGTAGAGAGGTGGGTGGTGTTATGGTGGGTGTGCTTCGAACGGAAAGTTTCAGAGCGATAAAAAAAGGAGTGAAAGGGATGAAAAGAGAGGAGAGAAGAAGAAGAAGAAGAAGAAGAAGGGTAAAGGGTGAGGGTTTAAAGAGGAACGGGAGGAAGAGACAGTCCGTAGGATTGGTAGGGCTGGGCATGGAAAGGCCGATTTGGGTAAAAGGGGATGAGAATGGTCGTCGAAACAAAAGATCTCCAACCCTTTCCTCTCTACCCCTTTTTCCGTTTTTCCCTTTTAACCCTGCCTACAATTCTTACTCTCTCACTCTCTTCCTAACATTTTATTTTATTTTTTTAACAAATTCGTAATTGTTTAATAATTATTACTAAAAATTGTAATAATATTTTACACTTATGAATATATTTATAATATTAAATAAATCGTGGAAATAATGATTGAAAAAATTCAATTATAGTAAATAAAAATATTTAATTTAATGGAGAAAATCCGACATTGTTTTTTCCACCAACAAGATATAAAATATAAATGTCGAAATGAAATTTTTTTGCAATATTAGTAATCCAAATATTAATGATAATTATCAATAAATTATTATAATATTGTAAACATATGATAGATAAAAATTATATATTTTTTTCTGAGAGGGTTGACAGTGTCCGTTTCGGTCGGTAGGATTTCTATCTTTTGTATAAGAGAGAAAAATAGAAAGGAGAGTAGTAGTATACTATAGTGAGTTTTAAAGGACGACCGACCCTGGGAAAGGCTATATTTTCATATCAATGATTTTATGACCGCATCCTTCTACCCTTCGGGGATGCCGTCGCCGCCACTACGTCGACGTCGACGTGCTGGAGACGCCAGAAACGTAGGAATGGGGGTTTGAACCTGGACGATGGTAGTGGTGGTTGATGGTGGTTGGTGTTGGTTGGTGGTGGTAGTACGAATGAAACTGGGAACCCCGTAGGAAATCTATATTTTATCGCGCGTGAAATTCTTGCTATTTATTCGCGTATAAGAATTTAAATGTTTCCAAAATGCGACCTGGCCTGGCCACGTTTTCCCCATCCTTTCCCATTTCTTCTTTTTTTTACACCCCATACCCCAAATCGGGGACTCCTTCCCCTCTCACCCGCCACTTTTAGATCCGGCACATAGAGTAATCCTTACATGATTTAGGTTCCTCCCTTTTCTACCAGGAAAACCCACTTTTTTTCTTTCCTAAAAAAATAAGAGTAGGGGACAAAAAAAGGAACCATGGGTTTGCAATAGAGTTCGATTCGCCCGCAGCATATTCTTGGATTTGGTTTTTAACCGTAGGAAAACGAGAGGGCGGTACTTAAAAATAACGACGCCATTAACGTCGCTACGAAGAAGGAAGGGGTGTAGGAGGGGGTGGTGTAGAGGGGTGGCTAGTTGGGAAAGGGTAAGAGGGTGTGATAGTTGGAACGGAGTTTCATTTGGTTAAATCATCGCAATACGTTCCTCGATAATACTCTTCACTTTCTTTTTACTACGAAAGATTTCATATATCCATGATCTTGAAATTAAATATAATAATATATACCGTACTATTATCTAAAAAAAAAAAAATACTGTTAATTGTGTGAGATAAAGTTACGAGTTTGCTCTCATATTTTTTTTTTTATAGTCATAGTAAGATCATCGTTTGACACCCGATAACGAGCTTTTATTCACTGTATCGAGTCTTTTCATTCATATTCAGAAACCCACCCTTATAAAAGAAAGAGAGATGGAAAAAGCTTACGTATTATGAACTTCGGAACGCATCAACTACGGCACACGGTTTTCTCTAAATCATCCACTCTCCGTGCCACCACCCATCCTACCCCAACTCCTCCCATAAAGCTCGAGTTTACAACGCGAAATGGACTGGAAAGCAAAACGCGCACGAGCGGGTGAAAAAATATAATAAAAAAAAAAAGAAAAAGAATACAAAAAGGAGAAAGGAAAAGAAAGAAGTGAATAAAAAGGAGAAAGAAAAAGAACGAGTAACGAGGAGGGTGAACGGAGGCAGGCGGATGCGGAAGGATGAGCGAAACGTTACCAACGGTATACGAAATGAACGTGAGAAGGAAAGATAGAGTGAGAGAGTGAGAGAGAGAAAAAGAGAGGGAGACTTTAGGGTGGGTTGTGTGGGAGTGAATGGAGGGTTGGGGAGTGGTTGGGGGATGAAAGGAGAAAGGGTGGTAGTGGTGGTGGTGGTGATGGTGGAAGAGGAACTCGAAGAGGAATCGGAGCAGTGGCAGAGGTACCACTACTACTATTACTACTACTACTACTACTACAATTACTATATAACACTACTACCAACATTCGGAGAAGTAATATTCAGCGCAACCAACGCAACGTTCCGGGAGGATGAGCTTTAATTGGAATATGGATCCGCTCTCTGTCGTTTCCCGATACTCCGATAAATTATCCTACGTACCATTTGCCCCGGAAAGCGGCACTTCAATTCGCTCAACGATTCAACGCGTAACACCTACACCTAAAAGAGTGAGAGAGAGGGAGAGAGAGAGAGAGAGAGAAAGATATGTGATGCGTGCGTGCAAGCTCACCTAACCCATTCACCATGGGAACGAGAAATATACGATTAAGTACGAATGAAGGTTTTTTTTCCCCCTTCTCTTCTTTTTACTCTTATATCTTTTTTTTTCTTTCTGTTTCTTTCTTTCTCGATAATAAAAAAAAAAGTGGGGGCCACGCGGAATTATTTTATACACGGACTTTATTCGATTTATTTATTCATTTTCCATTTTGTTTAGGAGATTTATTTTCTCTTTCAGTCAATTAATTAATCGTTGAGTTTATTTTAATCTCTATATTATTATTAGTGGATTTAATAATTAAATATTAATTGCAAAATGTTTTATAAATAAATTCGATCCATCAAAAAGAAAATTGCAAATTCAAAGAAAAAACGAAAATTATGAGAAAGGGAATCTTGAATTAAAAAACATTCACGGAACACCTCATATTAATTCATTAAACGAAACAGAGAGAAAGAGAGAGAGAGAAAGAAAGAGGGGATGATGGGGATATTTCCAATGGTCAGAGTTCGACAATTAGATTAGTCGAATCGTGTCAGTAGTCAGGCCCACGTGTATTTGTGGTACAGTAAAAGGTTAGCTTTGTACGAGCTGTTGGTTCGTTTGGTGACCGAAGAGAAATGTTGGGGCATTAGGTTTTTGGATGGCCAGCAATGACGGAAAGTTGATTCGCCGTTTCGCGTTTTAGCCTTAGGGAGTAGTATTCCTAGCTTTTCGCATGAGTTGTGATCTATACTCGGTATACCAATTCCTCCGAACAGGAAAAGCTCCCAGAGTTCTATTCCCATAGGATTTCACTTGACGTATGTGGCTACCTGACGAGAGAAAACAATCTTCGAAGAATCTATTAGTTCTTACCTGTCCAACCTGTCGCTAATATTACCCAATACAATACTGTTCAGAAATATATTAACCTAAATTCAAACGAGAAACACATTTGAATAACTCGAATAATAAGAAAATATGAATCGTGTACTTAACTCTCGTGACAATTATACTACCACTTCGTGGTTAAAGTATTAACGTCCGTTTTTGGCCTGTACAAACCCCACGATCAAGATCGTGGAGGGAGGGGGAGGGGGTGAAGAGAGAAAAAAAAAGTCGAGTGGGCTCGGGGTGATACCGGGGAAAAGTGCTGCTTGTTTTCTACTATCTGTCTTCGGGTAAACGCGTGCGGTTTAGCCAATTCGACTCACCCCCCTCCCCCTGCCCCACCCCACCCCCCGTTGACCGAGAAAAATGGCTATCGGCCCTGGGAATACGTTTACGACCGTTCCGGGCCGAGTAATTCTATTACGGAAGGATTTTTTCGCTTTATACTTTCTATATCGAAAAGACAGGGGTTGGAATTTTTTGGTTCGATGTTCCTTCTATTTTATTTTTTTTTACCTCCACTTCAACTTTTCTCCACCCTTACCTTCTCTCCCTTTCCAAACATTTCTCCTTTTTATTTTTTCTAATAAGGTCCAAGATATTTTTTTCTTCTCTCTCTCGTTCTTATCAAACTGGTAGAAAAGGATTTCTGATTTTACGTCAAAAAAAAAAGTAAAAATAAGATTATTATACAGTGTGTTTCTGTTGGAAATAAAACGGACAGATTTAATAGTTTGTTTTCTTTTTTTTTGCTGTTATACAGATTCGTAGATATTGATCCATAAAAGTTCGATGAATTACGTCTTTTTTTTCGGCTTCTACCCATTTTCCTGGCCCGTTTGCTATTTCCTTTTTTTCTTTCTTTCTTTTCCTGCAATATGATGTATCAATCTTTGTACCGAAAAAAGGGAGGTTTAGGTAGAAGACTCTCCCCTCTCCTACTCTCTTGCCTGTAACTCGTCGACCATGGAAAGACACTCGATATCAGGAAGATTTGCATGTCCTTTTTATGAAAATTCTATAGTTTATGGGTAGACATTTGTATGTATTATCATATTAGCATATTCCAAAAAGGACCAGCAATCTCAATATTGGATATCAACGTTCCTTCTATATATTGTCTGTTTACTGTCCTTCCTAGGCAACTACCCTTAAGAATTTTCCTAGGAGAATGGTTTAAAGACTATAAATAAAACGTTGATAAGTATCGGTCGTATAGGCGCGTAAAGACGATCGAAAAAGAAAAGGAAGAATAAAAAAAGGAACGGGAGATCCTGGTGTGGGGTGTAGGAGGAGTGTAGGGTGGTGGAAGGACGAGGGAGAAAGAAAATGCGGTGGGAATAAAAGCATTGTGAGTAACATTGGTATCGTTTGAGATCAAGTCGTTTGCGTTTCATTCGTACGAGAGAGAGAGAGAGAGAGAAGCTTTTCTCATCCTACTGAATATCACGTACGAAGGTTCGTATACGTTGCTAAGCAACTGCCTGGAGGGTGCCTTCTTGCGCACGTTATATCAACGTCGACGTGGTTTTAGCTGCTTTACTCATTTAGCCAATGATAATATAGCACAAAGTATGGGATGATAAATTTCGGCAATTTTTTTTTTTTTTCAACAATTGTTATTATTTTTTTTCTTTGATCAATTTGATCATTGTTCATTGTTCGATCTCTAACTCAGTTTTATAAGAATTGATTCTAACAAGGACTCGTATTAGGCTCGTTCCTTTTCACATTTTTTTAAAACTTGATTATGAAAATTGATCGAATAAGTGGATTGGACTATTTCCAATAGTTGAAATAAGTTTGTTTGTTGAATACAAAAATGATCTAATTGTGAGGATTTTTAGTAATTCTTGTAAAATCAAAATTTTAGTCCAATTGAAAGTTGTTTTTATTTTGAGTTATTTCTTTATCGCAATGTTTAAGTTTGTGAACGAATCGAAGATAACAAATTCGAATAGTAGAAGAAAGAGAGAGAAAGGTGAGGTATTCGAAAGTGGAATTTTCGGAAGGGTTGGAGACTGGAAAGAGATAAGAAGGGGTTAAACGAGCGACGTTGGTGACAGACGACGACGTCGTGGTTGTCGTCTAGGACGAGAAATGAAATAGGAGAAGGATGAGGACCATGAGAATGAGAATGAGTTGGAAATAGTAAAAGGTGGAGAAGGAGGAGGAAAGGGTGGGGTCTGAAGAAGAGGACGATTGGAATGCCGTTGTGACGCAAAGGTACTTGGGATTTCCGTGCAATTGCCTCCTAATTATTGCCTTCAACTAATAACTCGCGTTAATTTCGAACGATTTAGTGGCCTTGGCGCGTGCGCGAACACTTGTTCTCCTCGACCTTCGAGAACCCTAAAACCCGAACTTAACCGTTCTCCTCCCTCTCTCTCTCTCTCTCTCTCTCTGTTCACCCCGTTCGGAACATGTCGCTACCAACGTCGAAGTTTAAATTGAATTGAGTTGGCACGGCACACGACGCTAGTTTCGCTAAACTATACAAAATGACTATAGATATCTTGCATGTTGGTACATAACTGGTATACACGTGTAACGAGCTCACGTGGAACCATCGTATCCGAAGACCATCGACTGGAGAACGTTATACTCTTCCTATCCAACCTCCATCCCTTACATCACACCCTCCTCTCTCTCTCTCTCTCTCTCTCTCTCTCTCACTTACTCGTACTGTGTTTATGGGGCAAGTAACACTATAGAGATACGACAGTTCAACCGGCAACGAGTACGGAAACGCTAGAAGCCGACCGACTAATACTCAGAAACACCCTACTAGTTCGACCCTCATATAAGAGTCTCCTTATTCCTCTCTTAATGGTTTAACTCTTGGTAACTATTTGTTCTATTATTCTTCTTCTTATTCGATATTCATTTTTCAACACCTGTCACGTAACTCACGATATTTCTTATAGGTAGGAATCTTAAGAATTCAGTTAAAAGTTACTGAAATTAAAATCAGTCAATATCCTGATGCAACCTTTCATATAAGAAGGGTCCTATTTAAAAAATTATTTTTATAAAATAGTCCCAATTAGAAAAATGTGTTCCAATGACATTGTCACAGTAAATAAATCAAATTACAAATTGTTGGGAAGTGTGAGTCATTTTGAAATCGATGTTGTGTAGATGACCGATAGAAATCTGAAGAATCCAGTTAGATATTCAGCTCAGTAGTTGTTGAAATTAAACCAGAATAATAATGCACAAAAACTATTATAATTTTACCAAATTTCATTTACTTTAAGAACCATTCATATGTTCATTGTACCAATTAAAAAAATCAAATTACAAATCGTAGGTAACTATGTGAATCATTTGGAAATCGATGTTTCAGAGATCGATAGAAATCTAAAGAATCTAGTTTAGTAGTTGTTGAAATTAAACTAGAACTACAGTTGACAAAAATTATCCTAATTTTAACACATTCCATTTACCTTAAGAATCCTTCATATGTTCAATGTCTCAATAAAAAAAATTAAATAACAAACGATATAATAGGGAAACATGAGTTATTTGTAAAATCGATGTTGTTTCGATGATTAGGAACAACACGTAACAGTTGTGTTATTGCTATAGGGTAGGGGAAGGTCGTCCCGCTTATCAGGTGTGTATGTATAGTCCGTTGGTCAGGTCGTTAGCGAGTCGTCGAGATTAAATGCCTTCCAGCGTATTAGAAGCTGTACTAGTAGCTTGATTAGTCTCCGACGTTGGTCTAACAGTGATCCTCTCTCGCCCATGGTCGACATCGATCCTAAGTACCGAGAAACACGTCCTCCTCCTTGTCGTCATAACTGTGCACCTTACGCCATACTACCCTGACTGAGCTCCAAGCTCTTCTTGCTTAATAGCTCTGCGGAAGCATATTATCTGCTTACTGTTTAAGCGATAACCGATAACGGTTTGCTCTACGAATTTGCTTCCAGTATACCTAACCTTATTCCCTAATCCAATAGAAATATCGATTATATTTATTCTAATTTGGTTTATATATAATTGTTTATACTTTTATTATATCAATTAGGGGGGGGGGGGTAGGTATTTATAATAGTTCCTTATGGTTGATGAAATAAATCGTTATTGTAGAATAATAATAAGTTATAAGTTAGAATACTGAAAATAATTTATGTAACCTTGTAAGAATTTGTATTATTTTATTTTATATTTTATATTTAATTTATATTCAATAATTTTTTATATTTATTTTACATTTTATATTATTATTTATTTAAAATATTTATGTATATTTAATTTTTGAATATTTTATATTTAATTTTTGATAACAAGTCAACAAAATATGTTTAAGTACACAGGTATCGATCAGTCAGTCCTGAACCACAAAGAATATTAAACAAAAATTGATTAAGGCATGTATAAAATATTTCGATTATTGACTGTTGTTTTTTTTTTTTCATCTGATGTACAATTACATTACCGATAGGAAGAAAGGAAGGAGAAGAAGAAAAAAAAACGATAAATTACGCGGTAAGTTTTTTTTCTGCTGCTAACGATTATGCACGTTCGTATATGCAAAAAGCACGCACGAGCACGCATAACTCGCGTGAAGGGTGCGGAAGGTAATGACAAAATAGGGTAGAAGGGGGAAGAAGTGGAACATATATGAATCCTGCATGTAATGCATGTATATGTGCGTGTGCGTGTGTGGGTAAGAGAGAGAAGGAAAACTCGTTAATATTCATACGACCTATGAAGCACGTCGCAACGAACCATCTCCGTGAGATCATCGTATAAGATATCTATCAATAAATAAATCATAATACGTTATTGCCTATTTGAATATTCTTTCGATCCGAACTTATGCGAATGGCGCATGGTACCGTCATTGCGCGCACAGAGGGGCTTCACGAAATTCGATTAGCTTATTCAATAATAAAAAAGAAAAAAAAGAAGATACAGGGGATAGGAATTTTTTTCTGATTAATCTTTCTTTTTTCTTTTTAATTAAAAACCTTCATAAGAATTCTCCCCGTACTTCGATTTCATTTCAACGAAACAGAAATAAGAATAGTTTCATTGTTTGTAATTTGAATGAACAATACCGAATCAATGACACGACTTAAATAATTTCGACAATTCAGGGAACATTGAAAAATATCCCTCGATCCAAAATACAAATATTTCCAATTATCATCTGGACCAAAAAAAAAAAGAAACTAATATAACATTTTTTTTTAAGCAAGTTAATATTAGTTTAATGTTTAAAATATTATCAAGGACGATTTGTTTCGTATACAGGGATAGAGAGGGATGGCGTTATCGATTATAAACGATGTGTGTCGGTGATTCATTGTGTCCCCTTTTCTTCTTCATCTTCTTTTTTTTTTCTCTCTTTCATCGAATGGCAAGAGGAGGGAGGGAGGGAGGAAGGGGCTAGAGGGATATGGCAGAAAGCATCGCGAGTCTAAAGTAACGCGATATAAGCTTCGACGAATATAACGTTAGGGGCTAGGGGTGATATCGATGCTTTAAAATACATAACTTTATATATATATATATGCATATACATACATACACATATGTAAATATATTTACATATACACGTAAGTACTTACATATGTGCAGTAGGAAGCATCGAACGTTACGCAGTGCCTACTACGTTCGCACACGTTCCGCTCGACGAGAATAAGGGTTTCGTACTTAATGAATCAGGGA
Organism: Mischocyttarus mexicanus; assembly: GCA_023678845.1. Classification (NCBI taxonomy): domain Eukaryota; kingdom Metazoa; phylum Arthropoda; class Insecta; order Hymenoptera; family Vespidae; genus Mischocyttarus; species Mischocyttarus mexicanus. The sequence continues at coordinate 760,324 of JACGTP010000035.1, read as the reverse complement.
GAGGGTAGTTTTCAAATGCAGAAAGAGAGAAATAGAGAGAGAGAAAGAAAGAAAGAGAGAAAAAAGAAGGGGGGTGGATATTGTATTCCGCTTTCTTCTCTCACGGGATTTTCGCACTCTGGAGACTTTCTCAAACGTGCGGCAACCCTCTTTCGTCTGGGTTCCGTCTACTTTGTTTCTTTTCTTTTATTCCTTTTCTTTTTTTTTTTTTATAAAATTGTTGCACCAAAAAAGAAATTCTTCAACGGTACATTTTACACAAAACAGTGTTTATGAATCCACCTATATTTACTTACGAACCATACGAATCTTTGACGGTATGAAAAATAGGAGGAGTACCATCAAAACCGAGACTACAGTTATTACTTTGGCTATTGATATACATAAAATATTTATATATATTAGATGCATCGAAAAGTAATGTCGTCTATGAGTATATCAATATTAGTTTATCATTTATTAGCTAATCAGAGTCTACTTCTAAGTCGTGCTAAAAAGAAACTAAATAACGGCATTACTTTCCGGTACAGTTAATATATAAGGTAACGATGACGGGAGAAGTTGCATCCTCTTTCTGACGTTTCTTCCTAGTAAATCTTGAGTTACTGGTTGAGCCGTATAAGATGCCGTGATACGGGGGCAGGTGTCGCTGTAAACTCAGTTAATTAGACAAGAGGCAAACCATCAGAGCAAACCCCCTTCTTTCGCCCACTCCACCCGTTGTTCCTTACCGCCCACCACCGTTCACCGTTCTCTTCCAATGCCCCCATCCTCCCATTCCCCCATCATCTTCACCACCCTCTCAACGGCCCGGAGGCTTGTTAATAACGCGTAATTACCATTATACATAGCAATACACTCTTCCAAGGTTCTCTCGCGCAGTGCGACCCCATTAGATAAGACGACACCTTATTACACGCAAACTAACGTTGGTATATCGCGCAACACAAAACTTCGAAGTCCTGGAACCCTATAACCGTGTTGTTCTAGAAGGACCCTTTAGAATCCTTTGTCGTTTCGTTCGTTCGTTCGTTCGTTCGAGGAACGATAACGGTCTTGGGTTTTAGGTTTGTGAGTTTGGTTTGTTAAATGAGATTGTCATCGGACACCAAATCATTCCTGAATTAAATAATTTACAATGAACCTTGTATTAAATATTGTCTATTATATTTCTATTCATTATCCTAATCCCTGATGTTTCATATATACGCGTGAGTTATAATTTTGAATACAGTTGAAAAGGTTTGTTGAATCAGTTTATTTGGAATTTAACATCTGTTCCTTCTCTCTCAACAATTTTCTTTGGGATCTTCTCCGAAGGTGAATGAACCTTCTTTTTTTATGGAGTTTTAAATAAGAAGAAGAAAGAAAGAAAGAATCTTTTGATTCTTTAGAAACGGAGTAGAAATGATAACGAGTTATGGTTGAATATCCGTTTAGAAGTAAAACGTTCATCTCCGTTTAATGCAAATAGGGAAAGGGTAAGGGTAAAGTAGAAAAAGACGTTATTATGATCTCCAGGTGGATTGTAGAAAATTTGGTACGGTTTATAGTTAGGTCCAGGAAAAAGGGGCATCCACCTATGGCGATTCCCGTAAGTGAATCCACGGCATTTAACCTCCAAAGCCTCCTCCTCATGCGCTATGCGTTGAGTTGTAAAATAACGACGCGAATTTCTCTGACGAAAGATCCATCTCCCTATCTTCTTTATCTTTATCACATTTCCGTTTCTTCATTCTCTGAGTAGGTGCCCTGAAGCGTCGAGGTTCCAAGGGTTTCTTTCACGATTTATGTCATAATCACCTGAAACACAGAGAGACCAAGAAGAGGAGGAGGAGGACCCGTTTAGTTGGTTTTCCTCTAACCACGAGCCACCTCCTTTCCTCCATCTCACCGTTCTTTCAAAAAGAGAGGAGAACCACCGTTTCTCTACCCCTGTTTAAGAAGAATGTATATACATATGTATACATCTACATATGTCTGTGTGTGTGTGAGAAAGCGTATGAGAGTGAGAGAAATAAACGAACGAACGTACGAATGAACGAATGAACGAACGGTGCACGCGCGCGTTAGTAAACACAAAATGCATTTGGGGTTAATGCGACGTGTATCGCACGGCATTTTCAATGCTACTGTTGAGTTAAATTCTCTCTCTCTCTCTCTCTCTCTCTCTCTTTCTCTCTCTCTCTTTCTTTCTCTCTTTTTTTCCTCTCTCTCTATCTCTTTCTCACACGGTTATGTTCCGTGCAGTACACGGAAGTCATGGAACAGGCCGCGGTGTTCGTCCTGGGTCTCTGACGTTGGGCGACGGCAAAAAAAAAACTGCGAACTTGAACGCAACGACACGAGTTAGCAAAACGTTCGTTCGTTCGTTCATTCGTTCATTCGTTCATTCGTTTTTTTTCTTTCCCCTTCTTCTTCGTACCATTCCTCCTTCGGAAAGCTTCAAATGCTAAACGCTAAATGCCACGCATTCAGTATTATTCCCTTTTTTTTTTCTTTTAACCGTTTAAAAAACATTTAACCACGCGACTCGAGTTTATGCTTACAGGACAGGAAAGGCCCCTTTTTTCCAGGTAACATCAACGTGTCAAGAAAGATTTGTCTTTTTTTCTTCCTTTCTTTCTTTCTTTCTTTGACCTCACAGAGACCGAATGCTACTGTTGCTTGCAATTGTGGGTTCACTGTAATTTCTTTCTTTCTTTCTTTTTTTTTTTTATAATTCCATCGTCGTAATCGTCGTCGTGTTCTTCATCTTTGGTGTTATCCCCCCACCTTACCCCACCCACCCCCCTCTGCCAACGATGCACGCAGGTTTTCTCACGAATGAGATACGAGATTCGTTTTCAAAAGGATCTCGTAAAAAAATATTAAAAACAAAAAACACAACCTTACATACACACGCACACACTCTCACACAGAGACAGAGAGAGAGACACTGTGCTTTTAGAATTAAATGAATTATTATTATGCGAGTACCGACTCATCCAACGTCTTTCCTTTCGCCTGTCTTACTCTTTTCGAGTTAGTTACTTTTATCTCGTTCTTCGTTAAATGCCGCGGGACAGGAGACGTGTATACAAAAGTTTTCTTTTATTTTTGTTTTTTTTTTTTTTAAATAGGACTTCGACGAGAGGACGTAGACCTCTTTTTAAGTACAATCTCTAACGATTTTTGTTATTTCATAGTATTCCATTCAAATTGACTAACGTATAATCCTAATAAGTGGTTTAAATACGAAAAAAATTAATGTACAGGTCAATTTCAACACTTGTCTCATTTTAAATTATAATTGAAAAAGAAAAATTGCAAATTACATTTTATTGGATCGATCCTACTTAAAATTAACTGTTTAGGTTACCTTAAAAAAAAGAAATTATGCTTTTACAATTATAGAAAATTCCCATTGGGGGTTCCTGTGTAAGGTTAGTTTCATCACCACTGATATATTTCAACTATACATGAAAATATAATACAGGAACATAGGAATACGGAAAAAGGGGTTAGAAATAGAAGTTACCGGTTGTACCCCGGGTACTACCAGCAAAGTATTCCAACATTCAGGTTACCCTTCTCCCCGCTAAAAGTATTCCACCTATCTTTCTCTCTTTCTCTTTCTCTTTCTCTCTCAAGCTGTTCCTCTTTTCCGTCCTCCGGCTAGGTTGGCCTCATCCACATCCATACCAACACTCGTACCTACAACCCCAGCCCTCTTTTTCCCCTCTACCCCTACCGTTATTCTCAGTCAGGAAACGAGTACGAAGGCATTTAGACCTTTTCCCCGACTCATCAGCTTTGTGCTTTTGCCGGTTGCGCCACGCACCGTGTCTGCCAAGGGGTAATAATACAGCATTTGTTCTACCAACCTCAAAAACATGAATTTTCACTTCAACTTTTCGTTAACTGCCCTCTCGCCCACCTAAGTACAAAGTTAATTTTTTAATTATCTCCGCGGTATCACCGGTAGCATCAACAGTATCATCCTTATACTAGTATCTTCCACCTTTTCTCAACACACTCACCCTTCACCCCTTAACACCCAACCCCACAACCCCCATACACTCAGCCCACACTCACAACATTCCTTCACATATCTTCCTCTATACTGTAACTTCGGTTACAGCAATTTCCTTTTTTTTCTGTCTTTTCTCTTAGATATTCTTCCTTCCTTCTCCTTCACTCCTCTACCTTTATCTTCTTTTTTCCACATCCGAACAAGTCTTGATGGGCAATTGGGAATTAACGCTCCGGGCAATGCTATCTTATTCGAAGTGAATTTGCATTGAAGAGAAGTTTGGCGAGTAAAAAGCAAAGAGGAAAGTTTGAATTCGTTCATTTTTAGACCCATACTTAAGACCTTTCTTTCTTTTTTATTTTGTTTTTTTTTTTATCGAAAGTTTAAATTATTACGTTAAGTATAGGGACAGTTTGTTCATTTGGTTTTATTCTTTGAAGAAAGTAAGAATAATGAAAAATTGGGTTAAACGATAGCCATAGATTATTTTTCGTCAGGAAATAAAAACTCGAGAATAAAAACAGATGACAAGGGGAAGATAATGTTACCCCGAGTTAGGATGTTTAGAGACAGAAAGTGACCGTTAATGTGTAAGATGTACGACCTGTTTTTAAATGTCGTATGGTATGTTCTACGAGGTTTCATTTCATCGACGTACTCGGGAAAAGAAATAAAAAGAAGGAAGAAGAAGAAGAAGTATTGTGAACGATTTTAACGATACAATAAAAAAAGATAAGTTGGTGTAAGAAAAAAGAAAACAAAAAGGGTAGGAAAATTAAGAAAATAAGGTTGGTAGTAGACATTGAGGACGCAGTTTCGTCAGTCTCCTCGTTGTCACGGTTGTCGTAGAATGAAAACGTACGACCAGCTCGTATTTTAATTCCGTAGGACAAACCAGCGTGGCAGCAGCGATGCCACTCCACCACCACCACCACCACCACCACCACTACCACCACCAACATCAACATCAACACCAACATCAGCAAACGCAGAGAAACTCCACCTCTGCCCTCCCCCCCACCTTAACCCCTTGTCTCTACTTTGCAACCGTACCAACCCCCTTTCTTCTTCACCTTTTCCTCATCCTACTGGAAACTCTTGGTGTAGGTACGTACCTACTACTGCTACTGACTAATTCCCACTCACCCACTCGTACCACCCACTCACACCCCAAACCCAACCCAACTCCAACCCAACTCCAACCCCAGCCCGACCCCTTTTCTCTTCTCTTCTCTTCTCTTTCGCGTGCTTGCCCGAGCTTGACATTACGGTGCATAATATTTAATAATTATTTTCATTAAAGTCATAATAAAGTTTGGAATACTTTATTAATTTATAGGCCCGGAGAACACGTTTAAAGGGTTTTCCTAGCCCGTCGTGGTACGCGCTTTTCCTACCGTCTCGCGGCCATTCGTATCAATTATCGTCCTTCACACTGCGAGATTAAGGAAAGGAGTCTCATCCTCTTTCCCTGAACCATACCTTTTTTTTGCCCAACGGATGAACTCTTTCCAGGATCTTATCGGTACTGAGTCCGCGTTCTGGAACGGTATACTCCGTGTCTCCACAAACCAACCTCTTTCCAACCCCCTAAGGTGTTGATGTTCGTATATGTGTGTGTGTGTGGGTTTTTAAAGTCCACGGACTTTTACGGGATTTAATTATGATTTATATTCTACTAAAGTTAGTCAAGTTGTTTGTTATTTCGTTTGAGATATTTTTAAGATTGTCAGAGGACACTGTTTCGTTTGGATTGGACCATAAGAAAATTTGTTACTGAAAAAGTAATTTTTATTAAATCGTTCAATAAGTAATTGTGTCAAAAATCGAAGATAATATATATAAAAAATTAAAAAAAAAAAGAAATATAAAACGATAGATTAAACAAAAGTAGCATTCTGTTTATTTTGAAAACGATAACTGTGAGGTATGGTAGAAGGAGGAGGTGGTACGGTCGAGTATAAGAATACAAAGGATGAGATGCTTGAGGTTCTTTAATACTGAAGAGGTAAAAGGGTTAACGAGATGGAAGGGAAAAGGAAAAAAAAAAGAAGAAAACGACAAAAAGGATAATAAACGCACCTTTTCAAAGCCGGAACGATACGGTTTCCTAATTTTATTTAGAGAAGTGCACTCTTAGGTTGGATCGCAAGTACCGGCCGCGTCTTTTAAAAAAGTATTCGCACGAGTGGACTTAAAAACAAAACGCAAGACTTCATCCAAGCCTAGAAACTACAACCCACCACCACCATCACCATCACCACCATCACCACAACTACACCACCATCATCATCATCTACCATCCACCCTTTTCTCCCTTATTTATTATACTTGGTGCTTCTTATACCTGAATTGAAAATTCCTCTCTTTCTCTTTCTCATTCTGTTAACGCAAAGGTAGAAGAAGAAGCTTGGTGGGTGGATGTTGGAGGAGGTGGATGAAATAAGAGGAAAAGGAAAGAAGATAGAAAAACATATATATATATATATATATATATATATACATATATACGCTGACTCCCTCTTGTAAGCAAATCGTGTTATCCTATGGGTGGCCATCTCCACGGTCCGACTGGAATTAAAATAAATACATATCTTAATTAAGGTCGGGTCTTTCCTCTAACGGGTGACCAAAAGTATAAACCTTCATCTACAATGTTAATAGAATTTTCTATTTCAATTATAACATATCAATTGTTTCAATTTCATCTATTCTATTAACCTTCTTCATCAATTCATTATAAACCATTATCTTCATCTTCCTTAAAATTTCTTTTGAAAAATCCGTGCAAATGGGAACAAGATGAATGAAATAAAAATGTTAACAAATAAAAATTGTTGATAGTTCACCCGGTGTATTATAAATATACATATGGATGTAGAGGTACCTTATACCGGGCTGTAGAGTTTATTCCCCTTTATATGCACATTCGAATATCCGTCGAGCTGGTGTATCTGAAAACTTGCCCTATCCCGGACGGCCAGGACGGTACCTCAGGAGGCCGCCCAGCGTTAAGAGTTTTGCCGGTGACTCGGTTCTCTCCTTTTTGTTTCAAGCCGTGCCGCCGTCCCTACTCGGAAAATAGTTAAGAGCAAAAAAAGAAAAAGATAAGTACCTCACTACCTAACTAACAATTATACACCTAACTACAAGATAAATCGTTGCAGAATTATAATAATCAGGTGGTTCGTCACCACCCACCTCTTCTTTTTTTCATAGTACTGTTTTATTTCTTAATTCACGATTACAGAAATTTATTCTAGACGAAATTAATAGGCCGGAAAAGGGTTGAAGATGAGTTAAACTCATAGGAATAACATCCATCAACCTAACTCGTATAACTGTAAGTATAAAAATAAAATTCAGCAAGTAAGATTATGAGAAATCTTTCAACTCAAATGTTCCGTGTTCAACGACCATGTTCATGAATGTCATGTAATAATAAATGAAGCAAAAGAAACTGTTTTAATAAAGTTATTCTTGCTAAGTCCCTAGTCTAGGACCAATTATGCTCATTTTCGAACCATACGTAAGCGCAAAGTATAATTAGTTATTTTCCGTATGCAGAAAATAAGCGTGGAGCGATCTAAAATAGTAAAAGCTTGAAGGACACGATGAGTTAAAAGGCGTCTGAGGAAAAGAGTGTTTAAAGTGGGGGTGTGTAACCTGGTGGTGACCAGGGGTTTAGGGGAAGAGGAGGAAGGGTCAGTGGGGTGGGTGGGGGAGGTGGTACGCACACTTATTATTATTTAGGGGTTCAACGGACGTGTATGGTTTTTGCCAGAGATGGAATTACATATTCCAACGACCACCATCAGGACTAGTAATGGTGGTGGTGGTGGTGGTGGTAGGTTGTAGTTGTAGTTGCGGTAGTAACGGGACTGACAAGAGACATATGTGAATGTGAATGTGTATGTATGTATGTGTGAGTGTGTGTGTGAGAGATAGAGGGACGCGGCCGAGCGTCCACTTTTTATTTCGTCGTTGCTTTTGCTGGTTGCGCACCGTGTCAAAGCGCTGAGGTTCCTTCTCAAAGTATAATTATTTTAGTTACAATTAAAAATGTGCAGGGAAGCAACGGGGTAGGCGGCCGTGGGCGACGTTGTCGCATGGACCGTTCCAGAAACCTTCGGCCAACGAAACTCGTCTGTCTATCGTTTTTATACATCCTTTTTATCTTTTTCTTTTTTATCCAACTAACTATCTTACGAAAGAAATCGTTCAAAGTAAATAGCAGGAAAGCACACATATGTGTGTGTGTTAGAAATTGTTCAGAAAGAATTAGTTGGATGAAGAGTTAGGTTGAGAAAGAATTAATGGGACAAAGGGTTAGGTTGAGTGTATCAGAAATTGTTCAGAAAGAATTATTGGGACACAGTGAGTTAGGTTGAAAAAGTATTAGTTGGATGGAGAGTTAACTTGAGTGTATTAGAAATTTTAGATAAAGTGTGCATGTGTATGTGTGTTAGAAATTGTTGATAAAATGTACATACATGTTTATGCTGGTTAACAATTGTTAGAAGTCTTTAATAATTATTTTAGCTGCTGATAATAATTGAACACAGATAAATACCTATCTATTCGCAGGAATATTAGAAAGAAAATAAAGAAAAAAGGAAGAAAACGAAGAAGAAGAAGAAGAAAAGGAAGAAGAAGAAGAAGAAAAAGAAGAGGAAGAAAATTTTCTCGAAGCTTTCTATACGGACAAGGGGGAAATACTCGCAGTAATTGCTTTTAACGAGGGCCCGAGCCGCAGAAAAATACGGTCCGGTAGCAAAAACTTTTCCAATTTTAATCCGTCATTCGAGAACCGGGTTGGGCAAATAAAAAAAAAATAAAAAAAGGAAAAAGGGGTTGGTTAGGGTGGGGAGGGGGGTAAAAATACGAAAAGAGAAAAGAAAAGAAACATGGAATAAAAAAAAAAAAAAAGGTAAAAGAAGAAGAAGAAGAAGAACGAAAGGCGGTAACTTTCGTTCCATAACAAGTTGTTGCTTGAGGGGGAAGAATAAATAAATGGCGCGATGTTACCGTAGAGGGTTTCAAAGAAAGACAGAGAGTGAGAGAGAAAGAGGGGAAGGGGAAGTGAACGGGGATAAAACAGATTTGAGAAAGGAACCATAAATATAGGAGTTACTTTTTAATGGGCATTAATCATTATTAACGTATCGAATTAATGCTAAACTAATCGTTCCATGTACGTGACCGTATTAACGATTCAAATATTTTCCTTCCTACAAAATATTAACCCCTTTACACAATCCTTTTCCCCAATTCTTGCTACCGTTACAAACACATTTTTTCATAAACCAGATATTACGTGCACAAATCTGACGAATTTCCAATAAAAATTGTATTTAAACATTTAAACGATACTTGTGTTAACACTTGAATCCAAAATATCGGTGATGGGTCAATACATTAATATATTTTATAAAAAACCAACATTCTGAATCAAGCTCGGTAATGTATAAAATATTTTTCCAGGTAAAGAAGAAATGAACCCCTTACGTAGAAACCAACCAACCCCAACCCCCGCAACTTCCCCTCGTTCACTTTTTCTCGTAAATCCCCACCCCGTTTTCTTCTTTTCCATTCCTATTTCTCTTCTTCCTTTAGCGAAGTCCTTTTCTAAGAGAAAAAGAGAGAGAGAGCTTCGAAGAATTTGCTTTGGATCTTTTGAGTGCTGGGAATTGGGATTGTAAAGGAGTGGACTCTGACGAAGTAGAAAGCAAAGGCAGGTGGTGGTGGTGGTGGGAGGAGGTGGTGGAAGAGGAGGAGGAGGAGAGGGTGGGGGCGATAGAAAGGCTCGTAAAGAGACTGAAAACACGGGGCCAGTCTTTACTTTACATTTCTACGGTCCATTCTTCCTTTGTACGGTAATTAAATAAGTTGAAGCCAACCGCGCGCTGGCCTTGCGTCCATTCAAGGACGCCCGCAGCTACGTTGCCGCCCAGCCCAAGAAAAGGTTTGCTAAATTATCTTCGTTGGTAGTTGGTGTGGTAGTTTTGTAGGAGAGCGAGGAAGAGAAGAAGAGAGGAAGAGAGAGAGATAGAGGAGACTCCGTGGGCGATTTTAGTATGCGCTCGACGTATTTCGCTTACTCTGTTTCGGACAGTAAAAACAAAAGAATTGCAAGAAGGGACTATGTGTGGCAGATTTCTATTTTTTTTCCCCCTTTTTTATATTTTTTCGAATTAAATATCATTTTCTATTCGTAGGAATGTGTACTAGTTTTATGTCGATACTGTTACTGTTTTGATTTTATTTTGTTCAATGATCTTTGTTCATTGTTTTGTGGGAATAAAAGATTAAGTAGAGGGTTGGTTGTGTTGGCAAGATTTAGTAAGTTTTTATGTAGGGATTATTCTAAGGGCCAATAATTTAATAACAGTTTATTGATTATTTGTGACAATGTATGTTAAACGAAAGTCTGAATTTTAATATTAACTTTTGTTGGTAAAAATTTTGTCCATGACAGTTACATATAAAGTTGTTGAAATTTTCTGATACAACCCTTTTTTAAATTGACATATTTCTAAACTTGTAATTATTACCAGTTATCTGATATTATTTCGAACTCGTTACCATTCCTAAAATGATTAGGGTTTAAGGATATTGTTGAGGGGTACGTGTAAGGTTTTTTTGGATCGATCCAAAGATGGCCGATATTGATTGGTGAAAGGATAGGTGAAAGGTCTTAGGACTTTAGAAAGCGTCTACACTTACGATGATATTACGTCTTAGAGGTCTCGAGTGTAGCACCAAGCTGGAGTTATATTAGACAGGAGAGAAGAGCTCCGGTGGCAACTGCCGTCTTTCACTCGGCACTGAAACCTCGTGAGCCAAGAATCTTGCTAATTAGATATATAAGGAAGCTAATTGTAATAAGGTGGAGTCGGGTGTACAGTAGGAAAGAAGAGTGTGAGTAAGAGAGTGGGGAGGGGGGGGGAGAGAAAGGGAGAAAAGGGAGAACTTCCCTATCCCACTTTATCCTCGACCTCTTCTTCCGTCGCAACTCACACTACCAACAACTGCACAAATACACTCATATAACTACTCACCTATGCTTTTACGTATCCGCCATTTCTAAATATCAAGCAAGGTACGAATAATAGTAAAAAAGAATCTTAAAAAATATATGATTATTAATCATATCCAACTTAGGGTCCTACAACTTACTCGATAACGTCTAAATTGCAATTGAAATAATTTTCGGGTAATCTAACACATCGATGAAACTCAAACTAAACATTACAATGCAATTTGAGTATTTTTAGGTTAGGTAACATTGTTTTTAATCAAACGATTCAATCAAACACTGCATGCCTAAATTATTTTAGTAATAAAAAATCTTTCTTTATGATTGTTGTTAGTTTTAAATTTCTACGTGACATTCGATTCAATCATTACAATGCAATTTGATTATTTTTAGGTTAGGAAATATTACTTTTAATGAAAATATTCAAAAAACCCGACACGCTTAATTTATTTTAGAAATAAGAAATGTTTGTTTATGGTTGTTGTTAGTTTTAAATTTCTACGGTGGGCCTTGGTTACCGCATCCCGTCGTGCCATTCGAAGATCACGGATGGTGGAAGTTTTGAGTGAAAGGGTGTATAAGCTAAAGGGTTGCCTTAGCGCGTGTAGTTATAACGAGGAGCCGAGTAATTTAACCCTTCTTAGAGTCGTCTTGTCTTCGCCATACCCATTCCACCACCATCAGCTCCACCTCTACCTCTTCCTTTTCCTCCCCTTTCTCGCGTCTTCTTATCACCTCTTCCTTCGCGCTATAATCTACAAGCACCCCCGTTCCCCCTTCTCTCAGTTTCTCCTGACTTCCACGTAAACCTCACCCTCCATACAACGGAGCCGCTTTATTCGAGAACAACGAAGGTGATCGCTTGATTAAATTCTTTTCCCTGCTAATCTTCTATTTTTTATTTCTGATAAATGATACCCCCATAAACTTTAACGATTGTTAAAGTTTGATAAAGTTATTCTCGAAGAAAAAAAATAATATTAATTAAACGTTGTATTTTAATAACCGAAATACACGAATATCTTTCGTACAATTATAGTTGTTAATATTTCTTTTCTTTTTTTTCTACATTTTGGTAGACTGACACAAATGGTTAAAATTTTTGTAAATGATATATTTTGTATTTATATATATATTATTTTTATGAGGAGTAGGGTTATGGGTGAAAGGGTGAAACTGGTTAAGGTTACGAATAGTGGATTCCTTGTATTCGAGCAAGGAGGAACTCCACCGATAGGGACAGGGAATTTATTGCTAGCCGTTTCCAGCACAGTCGAGTTCCTATCTTCTAAAGCTTATAATTTTGACGACCCAGATAAGCCGCCGCCGCGAATAGGATGATGGGGTACAAGCTTGAAAGTACCGTGATTTCTCCTTTCTATGTATTATATTTCGGAGAAGGTGGATGTCCCAGTTGGAAACTATCTAAGTATCTTGGACACGGAAACACACCTTGAATCACGAAGAATACCGGCGTTGAAAATCTTACATTGTATCTATGCGAGTTAAAGTTTTCATATATTTAACAACAGTAAAATACAACAGGATGAGCGGATCGAGGAGGGGGGCGGTAAAGGACGTAGGTTGGATCATTGATTATAATCTTTGAAGATTTAAATAAGGATGACAGAAACAAAAGTCGCAGATAATTGATCTCAATGTTGAAGAAGGGAAATATCTAAAGTTTGGCACGGTAGATCGTAGCGAAAGGTTGGCGTTTAAAACCCTCCGACAGTGTTTTGGTCGGCAACAGATAACAAAAATACGAGGGAAAGTTTTCGTTAGGCCATAACCTTTTTCGCGTAGTCAAGTAGCAAGTCGCGAGCCGAACATTAGCATAGTAATGAATATTATTACATTTCGGGTGCACACTCAGTTTAATTCCATCTTCCCAGTCGTAAAGATAATAAGCGAGTGGCGGCTGCTTTCTCGCTGTATTCTCGGCTTGAGTCCCTGGTTTTGGTTGTGGGGGTTGGTGGCGGTGGTGGTAGTGGTGTTGATGATGGTGGTGGTGCTGGTAGAAGAAAGAGGATGCGCGACGGGGTTAGTCGTTGGAGGTGATACCATGCTATGGTCGTGGAGGAGGTGAACTGGTGAAGTCATCTAAGAAAGACAAAGATAGAAATAGAAATATAAAATGAGAGAAAGAGAGAGAGAGAAGGAAAGATTTAGAGAGGGGTAGAGAGACGGTTTCGAAGGAAGTAAGAAAAGGCGGATGTCGTGGGGTGGTTTGAGGTGGTTTAGGGTGGTAGCAGGGGTAGGGTTCGGGGGGTGGCATGGCTTTAAGAGGTTCTCAGAAGGAGTAAATATAAACTTGGGAAAGTGACAAAGATAATTCTAATAAAAGCGAGGACGACTCCGACTACGAACAACGACGACTACGACGAAGAGCACTCCCGCTTTCTCCTCGCTTAATTCGTGACATATTCCGGCATTGCATTACTTTTGTCCTCTCCCCTCCCCCTCCCCTTTCCTCCTCTCTCTTCTCTTTTCTCAACGTTGCCCACACCCAATGGGTAACCTTCTAGCAAAGATTTCCTACCCGCTTTATACATATTTGTGTGTACGCGTATACGTGTGGATCCTGTAAGTTTCTCCCTCCTAGACTCTCTCTTTCTCTCTTTTACGTAAAGTAAAGATTCGTTAAAAGAGAAGAAAGTTAATCGAGGATAAACTTTAGAAGAAATTTCAACTTCAACGATAACTCCCTTCAATCAATTTTTTTAAACTTTTATTCTCATTTCTTCTTGCATGGTTTAGAAACAAAAATTGATATACTATCGATGAAATCGTAAATCAACTGTCCAATGTCTACCAGTTAGGAACACTGTGTCACAGTATTTTGTTTAGGGTTGATTTCTACGAATAGCTGTGATACGTTGAAAGAAATAGAAAGAAAGAAAGAAAGAAAGAAAGAGAGAGAGAGAGGGAGAGAGAGAGGTAGACGGTCGCGATATATTTTCCGCGGAGGAAGCCAAGCCAACCGACGGACGACCATGCAGTATGTATATTTCCATTCCGCAGTTACGAGGTGTGTAGGATGATTTTATATGCAAAGAGTAGTTTAGAGCTAATTGTTAATAATAGGATTGGTAAGGTGGGAATTCACCCTGTGCAACCAGTCGGAGTTCTCTCTTCCATCCCCACTCCTTCTAACACTCTATCTCTCTCTCTCTCCCTCTTACTCTGAGTATACCCAGCTAGCTACCCCCTTTTCCAACCTAGCCTACTACACATCCTACTCTACAGGCGCATCTCATTTGACACTAGAGTCAGCGGTGCTCGCAGGATCCTCTGGCTGTCCGTCTGTCCGTTCGTCTCTGTCTCTACTGTCCGTCTGCTCCCGTTGCTACCAACCCCCACCCCCACCCCCCTCATATGCACCTACTTCCTCGTCCTCTTCCAGCACCACCACCAGCAGCACCAGCATCACAACCCCGTACCAGTCTCTTCCTACTCCCCCTCCTCCTCCTCTACCTCTTTCTCCACCAACTCCCGCACTCCTACCGCTTGCATATACGGTACGGTACGGATAGGTACGTCTGTACCGTAGGTGGACGTACGTTAGTACCTAGCAGCCACGTACGCGGACCGTAGGATACGTGCCGGCCGCTATTTCCCCGCTTCGGGTATAAACGTATACGGTACCGGCACGTACGAGTACCTACGTATTATTACGTATAAACGCGTAATTCTGAGTTATATGCCAGCCTTGTTAATGATAATTAAAACGCCTCGCTCTATACTTTTTGCCTTGGAATATTTTCTGAAATTCTCGCCCAGATAATGGCGTCATTCGTATCTCTTCTCTCGTTTCTCTTTTCTCACTCACTCGCTCTCTCGCTCGTTCTTTCTATATGTATGCGTATATGTATATCTCTTTCTCTCACCAGCTTTTCTCTGAATTCTACCACCTTCCTCCCCCTCCCAACCCTCCCCCTCCAACCAATGGCTTTAACATTTCTCTCTCTCTCTCTCTCTCTCTCTTTCTCTTTTTCTCTTTTTCATTCACTATTTCTATCTTTTATCTTTCTGCGAACGTGTTTGTTCGTGAAAACGCTTGGGTCCTTTTAAATGTTATAACCTGCAGTTTTTCTATGACGGGTACAGGTACTAGGGGTGGTAATACTTTTATTTTGTATCTTTTTTATTTCAGTTCCAACATGTCAATTAAATTTTCGTGATTCTATCGGTACCGAGAGACTTTAGGGATTTTTTGTTTGGTTCAGAAAGAAAGAAGAGAATGGTTTCCCTTTTGAACAAATGAATATATTATCATTCCTTTCTCTTTTATAGGATTCTTAAATAACGAGGAGTTGGGTTGGAAGAAAACACCAGCAGAAGCAGCAACAGCAAAGGGGGAGAGGGGTTATAGAAATTAATGCGAAACGTTAAATTGAAGTTTCGATGGAACGGATATAACACGGCTGAGCGAGAAGATACGAAAAGGGAGTGTAGATATCTATCTATCCGTAGAGGATGGGTGGTGGTAGTGGAATGAAGAAGGAGAGACGGGTTGGGGGGTTGGTTCTCGGGGTAGTAAGTCGGAGAGAGTACATCGTACGAAATATGGCCGGCCGATGGGATCCTCAACGGGGCAACTTTACAACCCAGGCAAACCGCCTCCCAAGCCCCTTTCCATCTTTTCCTCCACTCCCGCGACTCATCAGCATGAATATTCATTATTTGATGATATTTCTCCGACCAGGTTTCTCTCTCTCTCTCCTTTCTCTATCTCTATCTCTATTTCTATCTTTCTCCTTCTCCGACCCTTTCTTCGTAACGCAGGGATCGTTAGATGTTAACGACGATCGGCAACTAGGAGAATGAACGAACGAACGAACGAACCAACCAACGAAGGAACGAACGATCGAACCCAACGAGATTGGTTAGAACAACGTGACGAGACTTTCTCACCAATTTTACACATCCCAGACAAATATTCGTCTCTCATCTTTTGATATCACATCTCGTTCGCAAGTATTTCGTATTTATTTATTCAATATTTTAGTCATGGAATATTGAGAATAGTTCTTTCCTAATCTACAAATTTTTATTCTTGTGTGTATTTATTTTTTTTTTAAAGTGTAATCTTCGTTTATTTATCGTTTAAATATTGTATTTTATCGACACAAATATATGAATTATAATTATGTAGAATTGCTCATCCTTGCGATGCAATTGAATAAACTGTAAATTTGGTTTAAGATTACTATTCTGTTACGTGGAATTACAAAATAAACGATCACGATTACTTGGAATCGTTATTTTCGTTAGTTGAACAATACTAAGACGCGAACGGTAACGTTCATTTTCTCAGGAAATCGTATTTTGGTTTATGGCACAGGGTGCATGGACTTGAAAAGAAAAGCGGGGCTCGTTAGTTCAGTGAGAAATTAATTATTTGCCCGCCATAACCGCGACCGCTCGAGTAATGGTGAAAAATGTCTGGATTGTACTGGGGGGATTACATTACGAAGGATGATGGGGTGAAAAGCAGGAGGTGGTGGTGGTGGTGGTTGTGGAGAAGGAGAAAGAATTGGAACAGTGAAAGGAGGTGTGCCACCGCAAGGAAAGAAAAGAATAAGAAGCAATGTATCGGTCTGGCTCGTTAGATTTAAATTGGAAGGGAATGATTGAGTGCCATAGTTATTCATCCGAAATAATATTAAAAAATATATATTTTTCCTACTGCGGAATACCATTTTTTCTTCCTCTACCATTCTGAACCCATTTTTTATATTTAAACTTATTGTCTTTTTCTTAAACTACATTCTCATCAGATTTGTGCAACAAATAATGATGGTTTTAATAAATTTAATAACGAGTGATAATTATTTTACAGAAATAAAATTTATCCCTGATAATTGGTTGAACAACATTGGATTAATGACACATCCTAATCAAGACTAGGATCAACTATGGTTTTCTCACGTAAGAAGAGTTTACCCGACCGATATCGGAAGGACCGTCCATTATCCAAATCTCTCGGGCTTGTTTATGGTGCGGTGATGTTAGAAGAGAGAACGGAAAGGCTAAAGGAATAAGGGAAGGAGATAGGAAGACTAGTCCAACCTTTCCGGATTGGCTTTCATTAATTCGCTAACCCTATCTACTCTTACCGTACCTCTTTAGACCTCCCCTCCTTTACTCCTCTCCAACCCTAACACCCCTTCTTATTCACTCGCACACTTGAATATCTGAACGCAAATTCTACCACGTAAAAAGCAACGTGTTTACGTGTGTTTTGTTAATATTGATGTATCATACACATATATTTATGTATGTGTGTACGAATATGTGTACGTGTATATAAGATAAATTGTAATACATAAGACATAATCGGCAAATATCTCCGGTAAGCTTAGATTCTCGAGCCAGTATACTCAGGAGTTGAATATTTCAGAACGAGAGGACGTTAAAGCTACCCTTCTTACGGTAGCTATTAACCTCAACACCCATTTCCAAGGATAGCTAGGAGTTAACAGTAGTACCAACACTATCAACACCAATACTATACTACCAAATACCGACAGCTGAGCGACCACCATCGACCGAACTACCAGTGAACTGACTTTCGACCGTCCATCACTTCTACTAACCCTTACGTAGCCGAACATACGTGTAGGGAGGATGAGAAAGGGATGAGGGCGAGTAACCGTGCGACAGATATACAGACGTGGTCCGTTTCCTAGATTCCGCGAGTCAGCATAATGATTCTTCGATAAAAGGGACATCTACTCGGAGAGACTAATGTGTAAATGGGAAGAGATCTCGTTATCTCTTTATGGTTACAAAGTATCTCAAAAAATCAATACATTCGTTTAGTAAAATTGTTATTAAATAAGATCCTGTTAATATTTTCTACAGGAAATAGTTTGTTATATAGAATAAATAATCCTTTGTGAGATACAAATAAAATCAATTAGAGAATCGTATTTAATATTTTGTATATTTGGAATCATTATTCAATTACGATACTCATAAATGGTTCCAATTTTGTCAAATCTGCGTTGTAGGATAAAAATCTTTGTTTCGTATACCTCAACGATCCATTTTATTAAACAATTTATATATTTTGATATGCAATTAATCTGTTTAATTGCAACTGGTCAAAGTTACAATAAAATCCACATACTTGGAAGTAATTCAGTACGAATTTACGCTCGGTAGAATACGTAAATAACTTTGGGTGACGTACGACGTAGAAGAAGAAGAAGAAGCGGGGGTTCGGTAGTTGGGGGAGTTTCGGGAGAAGATAGGAAAGAGGGGGTGTAGTTGTTGGTCCTAAGGCGGTCACTTGAATTTGTGTGGTGTGAACGCGGGATGGACCAGTAAATCCACCCTTTCGTGATCTCTTAGCGAACTCGGCTCATAGATCGTCTGAACTATCGTGCAACAAACCCCCGCCTCTCTGTTCTGCGTTAGGTTCGACCTCCAAACTACCCTTCCGTGCTTTGGCACCCTCGTAAGGAACTCACCAACATTGCCACTCGCAACCTACCCCCGTTCAAGAAACTAACCTTGCTCGTTTACGATACTACAACTTTGATTTTTACCTTTAAAACACATTTAGATTTTTGATTAGGATATTATTTATTTGTTTTATAGTGAATTTTTCAAATTCCATTTCGACTTGAACAATTGATGTTGTACATTTATAAAAAGATACTAAACGAGGAGGTTGATTCGAAACGTTTTGCACAATGTTTCTCAGATCAGAATCGTAATAGTAAAGAGTGGTAGGACGTGATTCGTATAAAGGTTGGCAAGTATCGGAATGCTCGTAACTCTCTCTCTAAAGTCCTGATTCAAAGTATACTCTTCAAGGTCGTAAAAGACGGCATAAAATCGTCATTCCATGCTCGAGCGTGTCGCGTTTGCCGGAATAAAAGGCCAACTGACGTTTTCAACGCAATAAATGCAAGTTATGAATATGTTCGATGCATATTACTTAGAAAATATAATGTTTCTCTCATCTTTTCTTATAACCTGTCGAAAGAAATAAAGAATGAAAGAAAACAAGGGTGAGTGTTTTTTTCTTTCGAAGGGAGGACAAAACTTTCGATACACCAAGAAGGATCATCTTAGTAGTCGTTTTTTCCTTCGAGGTTAAATTAGCATAAGTTCAAATGCGAGTTACGAGCATAAAAGCGGTCTTCATCCGTCGCTTAAAAATCGCGAACGATATTTTTCCCCGTTACTATGTACAGTGAAGAAAAATCAACCATTTTACGATCTTACGTTACACTCGAGCACTCACCTACATTCAAATTAGGATCGTTTATAACCATTTCTTTTTATGTGTGTGTGTGTATGTGTAAATCCTACATGTGCTACCTAAAACCAATCTTTTTTTGCTGATTGCAATTTTTCTAATTTTCCAAATCTTTGTAGAATTTTGTTCAACCTGTTTTGAATATAAAAGTTCGTAAAAACAGGGTAAGAAAAAATTTAGGAGAGTGAATGGTTTGATTAGAAGTTAACGGTACGTTTCTTTCGCAATATTCGTTCAACATTTTCGGCAAGTTTCCATCTAATGGGTGTGTACAAATATTTCATTTCTTCCTTAGGAAAGTTAGACGACGAAGACGATTTTGACGTCGTAGAGGTTTGAGGTTGAAAGGGCCCGAAAGGTACAACGCGAGGGTTATTTAATGACGCGTGGCGATATTAAAATGGCATAAAAATGAGCTGTAATTTGTATCTGGCCGCGAAAAGTAACCCTCCTTTTACTTTTGTAGCAACCGACGTACGCTTTCCAACCCATCCCTCCCCCCTAACCCCACCCATCATCATCATCCCCACTTTCGTTCACTCATAAGGCTTACCACCCTCTCAAACCCCCTATACTTCGCCCTTCTGCCTTACCTCGACTTTGTACTATTATTGTTATTAATATCAAAGGTCGCGGGCGCACTTAATACCCTGAGAAATCGCCGTATTTTCGTATCAGCCACCCCCAACCACCTCTTCTACCACCCCGTTCCCTTCTCTTTTTTCTTCTCTCTTCAACCTCCTTCGCTACGGTTCTACGCTCGAACTTGAATTTTCCAAAGGGAGGATGCAAGGAGGTAGGGGAAATGACGAACGTCCTTGCTGAGACGCATTAAGAAAAAAGAACCGTTGCTTCGAGATTCTTTTTTATTTATTTATTTATTTTTTTTTTTTTTGAAAGAGTGGGAAAGAAATATTCATGGGTAATATTACGTAAAAGTTCGTGAAAGAACATCACTGATATTTTATGTTCTTATATTATATTTTTTTGAATAATTTGATGGGGGCCTTTTTTGATACGTTGTATTGGATTCGTGCATAGATTTATTGCTGATTTCTCATTTGTTTAATAAAATTATTTATTTTATAATTAAATATAAATTTTCTGCCAACGTGAAAGAAAATAGAACAGAGAATTGAAAAATTGTTGGGAAAAAAAGGAAAGGAAAAGAAAACATTGGGGAAGATTTGTGGCTAATGTCTTCTTCGATAAAGCCGCATTAGACCGTTTCATCCCCCCTCCCGCTCCCCCATTTTAAGTATTTCCCACCTTCTTCTTCCTTACGATTCGTCAAAATCCATCCTTCCGCCCGAAAGGATCTACGGATAAAAATGTCATTTGAATATTTGGCGTACGTCCTCTCCTCTACGTCATTTATAACTCACGACAATAAACTCTCATACTCTTTTTCTTCTTTCATAGTGTTAGTAATCTTTATGGTCGCGATACACAACGTATTTTCTATCTCTCGTTCACTTTTATCCAGTGTCTATATCGTTTTCGACTTTTCGAGCTTCCTTTCCAACTTCCTATGCGACACCATAGAAACTCGAGTTTACGATGTGTATGCTAAACGTAGCATCGTGTCATTTCATCTCCCCAAATCATTTCTCAAAATATTTTTTTTTGTTTTATTTCTTTCATACAGATATGCCAACAAACATTTTATTTACAACAATAATTTAAATATAATATACAAATATAAATATATAAAACGATCAAAAAAATGTTACGTGCAATTTTTTCGACTCGTTTATCATTAATTCCCATATATCAAAATGGCACGAATTAATTTGTTAATCTAATAATAATTTTAACAAATATATACATTACAACAATTAATAAAAATATATAACAATATTTAAAATAAATATATATTTTATATAATAAATTCTAATGTTAAAAATCGTTGATGAAAATTTTGAAAACCTTAAAAAAACAAGAGACACGAAAACTAAGGAAATTATAGGAATAACAAAAAAATAAAAAATAAATAAATCGAATGGTTTAGAAATTTAGGGAATGACATTAGCGTCGTCTATTAAACGACGTTTACCCAACTCGTTGGCGCATTGGCCTTTAACCCTTCCCGGTATGAGGAAAACCACTAACGTGGGTTGGTTCGGGTAGTTCGAGCTGGCCACCACTCGGTGGTGGTTGCTCTTCTAAGATCAAGTGCTTTCCAGTACCACACTAAGCCAAACCCCTCTTTCTACTTTCACCTTTTCTCTCTCTCTCTTTCTCTTAAACATTTCCTATCTTCCTCTGTCTTACTCTTTCCAACGAGTCCATAAGTCCGGTCTGTTCTACTGTCCAGGATAGGGGCAGATTGATAAACCAACCACCCTCTTCCCTCTTCCTTCATCCCCGGCTAAATTCTTGTGGCCGGCCACGGAACTTCAGTGGCTCTCACTTCGGTCTTGCCAATAATGATAAATTAATCCACCAATCGTCTGACGGAAACAATGCAAATGAATTCTATTTGAATCAGTAAATATAATTTTCAGTTTCTGACCAAAGTGTTCAAATGTGTATTCTTGTTTTATACATTTTTTTATATCATTTGGTTTTCATATGGCTTACATATAATTACATCTCATTTCAGTATTTGAGAATTGTGTTTTAAATCGAAATGTACATTCTTCAATGTATACAATTTTTGTTTTGCTTTCAAATAAAGACAAGTAGAATTATTTCCAAGACAAATTCTACTAACTGTTGAGAGAAGAGTAAATTAAGAATATTAATAGACTTAGTAATCTTACATTTATATTATTAATGCGTGCATATACAATGCCCCTAGTGGGTTAGAAGTTAAACACTCTTATCTTTGTGAGGTCAGTCTGATAGAAATAGCGTGTAATAGTGTAACAAAGAAGAGGTTATAATTATAATTACATCGAATAACATATTTGTGTATAAAAAGAATGAAATACAAATAATAATTAATAATACAGAAGATGTTATGAATTCAGAACCCTTAACATTATCAGATAAAGAAAAATAAAAGTCCTACAGTCAATCGTTAATCTTTGTTCATGAGAATGATCACAATCCTAACGAGTTGTCCTTCGAGAGAAAAAAAAAGACAAAAAAATTGCGTGTTTGATAGACGTGACGAGGTCTTATGACGTAACGTAAACAGCAAACGTTAAGTCCAAGTCCGTTGAGCACCCCATTGGGTGAAATATTTGGAGTTGAGGGATAGTGGGTCAAGCAAGGTTCAGAGAATTAGAGGACTAAAGAGGAAGGTTTCGGAGTTAAGGGAGTCAAGGGAGTCTAGAGTATTGTCACCGGAAGTCTACGTTGGTTCAACTCCAAAGGTTCAAGTAATTGGATAGTGGAGATCGAGTCGAGTGTCGCTTTGGGTTTTGTTGCTATCCTTTTCTAGGTCATTCAAGGATCCATGGACCCCCATCTGTCCATCCATCCATCCATCCACCCATCCATCCATTCCACTCGTTTGTCCGTCCGGTGTCGTTTACACCGGATATTCCTTGCCCTTTCTATTCGATGATAGTTGAAGACTATAAACCTATCGGTTAGGGACCACTTCAGTTTATGGTTACGTTGTCTTTACATGCACCAATGTGTCACGCGAGTTTGTTCATCGACTATCATTCCTTTTATGTTATCGGTATTATATTGATGAAGTTTTTATTGTTATTATGATTAGATTAATGTTTTCGCTTAAATGTCCAATCAATTATTTTTATGATTTGTTAATGTTCGAACAGTTTACCAGGTTGGATTTACAAGTTTGGTCTGGTTAAGTTTCAGATTTGAATAAATATTTTTATAAATCAGTATCACAAGTTACTTATACCCCTAAATTAATCAAACCAAGTTTTACTAATCATTTGTCAATTTAAAATAATATTTTATTTCAATTACACTGACACTTTATTATTAAAATATGCAGTAAATGTTTTTAATTTTAAGATTGTATGGTAAATGAATAATAATTTCTTCTAAAAAGTATTCTATACCTAAAAATGTAATATCAAGAATAAAGATATTAAGCAGAGAGGTTGTAAAAGATCGTAAGTCAGCCCTAAATCGGCGTACCCAATTGTCCAAGTCGGCGCACTTTTGATTTATCCTAATTGCTATTTCGATAATGAAGGTAGGTCCGGTTTACTCGCGACTCTTGCATTCCCATTATCGAACTTGGACGTGGTGGAAATATAATACAATCGCATTCGAGTTAAGGGAACGTTCGTTAAGAACGTCTGTTCACCGAGTACCATTCCTAATCGTTAACTAATTACATATTAAATCTTAGCCCAAACGTTTAATAATAATCGTTAAAATAATACTAACTCTAAGAAGATAATCAAGATAAAAGTATTATTCATACACATAAACACAAATGCATATTAACTGTAAATCAATAATTCGAATATGAATATATCTTGTATATATTCATTTAGTTGAATTTTACCATAGTCTGATATTACCAAAGTAACCTGAAATATGAATTCGTTAAATGAACCACAAAGGAAACATAAACGGGTCCTAAAACCGCTTCAGTTAACCGTTTCAACGTTCGTAGATTGTTTTGTGCGTCTTATGAAAACCACGGATCTGGGAATTAGTCTGGCCTCAAAAACCACTACTATATCTTTCTCTTTCTATCTCATGTTCTCTTATTAATACAACCGCGAAACCAGTTTGGGCCCTTCAAACGCAACTTATTTTACGTTTAAATCTTATTCTAACGAACGTTGACTAAATTCTACATGGACAAAGTATATATTGATTTATATTCAAAATATTAATTAATGTTTTCGGCACATGTGTTGGGAATTTTGTGTTGAAAGAGAATGGAAGATAAGGAGAAGTTTCGAATACATAGAAAATAAAAATAAGAAGAAGAAGAAGAAGAAGAAAAAGAAGAGAGCGCAACCGAATGGCTCCCATGAGCACAGAGTTCGAATCCCATTACCGGACTCGCGCCCGTTAAATAGGTCTCGCATCGTCAACCGGAAAATATACACACCACCCTTGGGGACGAGTTTCTCTACGAATACATCTTATTCCTGTTCGAACAATGAAAATCGATGGGAATTTTATGGGATAGATAAGTATACGTATTTTGTCTATTTATATTCCATCAAAGTTTTCTTAAACGTGTTCAAATATGTATGATATTTAAAAGAACCATTTCTAGGGTTTGGAAAGTATTACCATACACACACACATACACACACACATACACATTTCAATATTATCAGATTGTCTGAAAAGTTATTTCAGTTTTGTTACCATTTATCAATCATTGATCTTACTCCTAACTTTAAAATTATTTTAAGTTTCAGCGATAGATGTTTGAAACTTTATTAAAAATTAACGAAATATGAAATTAATTAATTTTAGAATAATATTAAAATAAATCTAATCTTTAAGAGTCGAATTTTCTTAATGAAAATGACGGTTAATTTATGAACAATTTAATCTAGTTGTAAAAATTAGGTGAAGTGATTTAAGGATTGAAAATAAAATCGATCGAATGTTTTATATTAAAATATATTTTGGTGGTTTAAGATTACCTCGTTACTTATTTCAAGTTTTTAATTATCGTTATCAGCATTAAGGGAGTGTAACAATCCTAAAAATATTATTCTTCCTCGCAACTCAAGTCCCGGAATCACACGCCGATGTAAATTACCGGCGGAGTACCACCGGAGTGAGACTTTATCTTCTTTATCTTTAGAGTATTTTAGCGGTTATTTTTTCCGGTAGCCCGGACATTTCCGACCACTACCACGATCGCACCTTCGTTAGAACGTTTCTGTTACTACACTGGGAAAAACCTAGCAGAAATGGAATTAGCTACTTTAAACGAGAAAATTTTTAATTATTCCTTATCGAAAAATAATCTACCTCGTAGCTACTAGGACTTTCTTCTTTTTTACTTTTTCCTCTTTCTCTCTCTGTCTCTCTTTTCTCCTTTTCTCACAATTTCCCCTGTTCACCCTCAGCCCTTCTTCTAGGACGTCACCCTCGTCGACCAAAGTGCCGTAACATCGCAACGTTTCGTGCACCGGCGAGAGAGGTTAACGCGAACTCTCATAATTTACCACCGTTTCTCCTTGCAACAGTTTCGTGCTGTGCATGATCATACCCTGAGTATAGGTATTACTTATTTACTATTTATTTCTTTCAACGACCGAAAAAAACTTAACTAAAATCTATACGATTTATCGAGAATCTTAAATCCATGCATAAATGAAAATTTAAAAAAACCCCTAACAAACAATTTTGTTAAATTTCAATCATATTGGCTAAACTGTACCTGATCAGAATCATTTGCAAATCATGATTCGTCGGTTAAAAGTAAATTCAATTTTGATGTTTCAATTATTAAGGAACTTTTTCATCGGTCGACTAATCAACATTAATTCCCTTTGAGTTTTATAAAATATGAAAATATGTTAAAAGTATTCTGTTTAAAACCGGTATCTCCATAAATTAGACTCTCGACAATACGGTAAAGTGTCTCCAAAAAGGAAAAAAGGAAAATCAAAACTTTGTGCGTCATTGTATAACGCATGCAAAAAAAGAAAAAAAAGGAGATAAAAAATACTGAGACAGTATTTTTCCAAGGACGTAGGTGTATCCCGTCGCATGGCAAAGGTATTAAAAAACCGTAGGACGGAAAAGATCGGGTCCGATGTAAATAATTCAGCACGTTTGATGGAACGCCGAGAGACAAGGGGACTTATTAGTTCGGTAGAACGATATAAAAGAACTTATTACTTATCCACCCCGTTCCACCCCGTACCACCCCCATCCATCCATCCATCCATCCATCCTTCGCCTCTAGAGGGATATTCATTTGAGCGTTTGTACCACGTTGAAAGAGACCAAAAGGACTCGAATGCACGAGTAAGAAAGAAAATGAAAAAAAGAAAAAGGAAAAAAGGGAAGGAGTATTAAAGAGTAGGAGGGGAGGTCAAGAGAGGGGAACCCAGAGGTGGTTGTAGTGGTGGGTTGAGGGTTTTAGGGGGTACTGTCAATTTTCGGATAACCGTATTGAAAGGCGCTGATAGGTCGGACGTTAAAAAATTCAGGAGATCGTGAAGAGGAAACCCTAGTTTCACGATGTTGTTTCATCGTTTGCGTGTTCACGAGCAATGTTCTTGGTGTTTGCCTGTTGAAGAAAACTAGGGTCCTTTGCTTGTTACTTTATGTACACCGATTATTGATTCGATCTGCTTGTTTTATTACACATTCATCCACGTATTTATATATATATTTATGTGTGTGTGTATATGAAATTATGTTTAGTTGAAAAACTGGACTGCGGATGATATTCTTTAGTTTAAATTCATTTCATGAATTATCGATATGGTCAAATAAATATAATAATTGTAATGCTTAAATAAATTTATACTATCGTGCTGGTCCATCGAAATTATTCATGCAACTTTTCTTGCAATCAGTGCAAATTTATTTGATACCCAAAACAATAACCATTAATGTATTCCAAAAGAATCTTATCAAATTATAACAAAATTGACGATAATCAACAATCTAATAAATAAGTATTAACATTTTAAGAAACCTAACCTAACAAACCATCTTATCGAAGATGATTAACAATTCTATCTTTGAAAAATAATAAGATGAACATCCTTCATAGTTGGGATTTTCTTGGACGTTTTAGACCATCGTCTGTAGTAAAGGAAGAATAAAAAGAAGAAGAATAAAAATAAGAAGAGAAGTAGACGACGATGTAAGAGATGAAAAAAGAGAGAGAGAGAGAGAGAGAGAGAGAAAGAGAGGGAGGTGGGGAAAATGGAGGGTATAGAGGGTGGAGGAAAAGAAAACGAAGAAGAAAGTTTATAAAATATTTAAAAGTACGGAAACGTCTCCTATCGCTCGAAGCGATAAATTTCCACTTACATTTTATTTTCGTTTTCTCTTGGTACGTAACGCGACGTACCTACCCAGCATCCAGGAAAGAGGAGCTTGAGGAGGAGGTGGAGCAGGTGGGGTTGGGGGTGTGGGTGGGGGTGGGGAAGGTGAAATGGAGAATGGAAAAGAGAAACGTAAAGCGATCTCTGTGCCGGAGGGAAGAGCACAAGAACGTCTTAACGACGAAGGAAGATTTTTCACGAACAAGTAGATAACCAGACATACATACACACATACATACACACACACACACACATACAGAAAGATAGATACACATATACATACACCAGCTATCACCTTCTCTCTCTCACTCTTTTTCTTTCTTTTCCCGATTCTCATTTCTTTGCGTAGTCAATTATTTTCCATCGCTAAATGTGTACACTTTCTTAGGTTAACGAGCATTCTATTTCGAATTTATTCATCAGTAAGGTTCAACCCATTAGGTTGTTAAGAGTTAAACGTAATATATTTGCAGTTACTTTGTTTTTTTTTTATTCGTTAATTTATGCGTTTAATTCTTAGTTTAATTAGCGAACAAATGTATCCAATATTTATGCAGCAGATAAAAAATCTTACTCATACGTAAACGTTTCCTACGTAAAAATTTTGAACTTTGTTTTAAGTTAGTTTTTTATAAAGAATACAAAAATGGTGGCGGTGTTATCGAGAAGATAGAATTTTGAGGTTATGATTCAAAGTTAAAGATAAATGGCGTTGGGATAGAAATGTGTTGATCGTTTGAATTGAGATAGGATACAGTTCCATAGGTTTGAGTAAGTCTATCGAAAGTTTCGGTCAAGCTGAAACTCGAACAAGGATCATAAATCCCTTCGGTGAAGACTAATGTAGTGGTAATAGAGTATAAATAGGGGCCACGACCCGAGGTCAGCTCGTCTTATACCCCTAAACTGTCGTCCGCCACCTTCGCCCTTCTGCAAGGACCGGCCGAGACCTTAAACTCGCATAACACCGACCTACCATTATTTCGAAATGACTTATCGGCACTCTATGCCCTAACCATGCTGATTCTCTTCCATCCATTTGCTATACTCCATGAAAACAGTCTATTTGTTTTATTGAAATGTATTCTGTTTCTCGTTTAACCAACGCAATTACAAATGTAAGAAATGAGTAGTGTTTTTTTTTTTTTAAGGAAAAACCAACTTATTTTTTATTTTTATTGTAGTTTATAAAAAAAGAAATACAACTACTTGTATTAAAATTGTATTTTAGCAGCTATTAGTATACCTCGAAAAGTTTAGGAATGTAAAGAAGGTAAATCTTAAGAAGTTGCATGATTGATAATTTCATCTTTTAATGCTTTGATTATTTATTTACGATAATTATATTGTATATTTCTAAGTTAGTATAATTATTTTTTGAATACGTTATTAAAATATTAATACTTGTAAAAGTATGACGATATATGCAAGTGTTGTTCAATCAGCTCATTTATTTAATTTTAAGTTTATACATTGAACTTACATTTGATGTATATTATATTGTTTAAATTACGTTAATGAAAATAATTCATAAATAAAATTATGTAGAAAAAAGTAATATTAAAAGACTAATAAATGCGTCTTGGATAGATGCTGCTGAGAAGTGGAGTACTGCTCCGTACGCTGCTGCCACATCGAGAGAACTTAAGGAACTAAAAGCACGTTTGACAGAACTTTTTCTGCCAATCGTATTTCCTTGACATAGGAAATCTTTCTCTCAAAAAAAAAAGAATACTTCGGATTGTATTTTTACCAGCAACTTAAAACCCTTTAATATCATTCATCATAATCCTAATTTCATGTTAACATAATCGTTATCGTACGTTTACATAATACATTTAAATGAAATAAACAGAAATATAAATAATATCGAGATCCTAACCTAAAAATGTTATAATAAAAAATATTCAGACGAAATAAATTGAATAATAATTGTAAGAGAATAATAATTATTCGGCTGGACTTGATAAATTCGATTAGGACGAATAAAAATTGTTGGTGAAAAACCTTTTTCGGTGG
Source organism: Mischocyttarus mexicanus (assembly GCA_023678845.1). Classification (NCBI taxonomy): domain Eukaryota; kingdom Metazoa; phylum Arthropoda; class Insecta; order Hymenoptera; family Vespidae; genus Mischocyttarus; species Mischocyttarus mexicanus. The sequence continues at coordinate 731,048 of JACGTP010000035.1, read as the reverse complement.
TAACAGTGAGTCCAGTTCTCCGTCACGGTGTCTCGGATTCCGGTTTTCGCCACTGTACATGGAACACTTTCCCTAAAAGTTGTTTCAAAGTTCACAGAACAATGGTACGGTCCTATCCCTTTTCTCTTCCTTCTCGTCACAATTTCTCTCTCTTTCTCTCTCTGTTTCGTTCTATGCTAGATGGTAGATAGAAGGTAGAGAAATAGGGTGGAAGAGGAAAGGAGTCTCTTCTACTCTGTATTACTGCGTACACCTCTAACGTAGGTAGTGCTGACCAATGTTCCCTCAAAGATACGCTTGACGGGTCTCGTTGCCGAAGCGAGTGGCCTTCACGTCGCCTTTACTTCAACGTCCTCTCTCCGCACCCTTTCTCACTCTTCAACGCAGCTACTCTCCATCTCTCTCTTTCTCTCCCTTTTTCTTTACAACATCCTCTATCGCATTCAATTTCAACGTTCACGTTGTTGGACTACACTTCTCCTTGAAAATCACTGAAACTCTCTACTGCACATTTATTTTTATCACTTTTAGTTTACCCAATTAAAATGATTACTCGGACCTCCTCATCCTTCAAGTACTACAAAACACGGTTCATCAATTATCCTTAATCAAGGATTTAAGTTCAGTTTTATAAATGTTGCTCAATGATGAACAACACGTTTTTTAATTTTTTACTCGAATTATATTTGCTTGTTCGTTCTTTGTTCGATAAAATTATGCAGAAATTGTTGATGTTGCTAAATCAGAACAATTGAAAATATTTTCAATTATTCATGAACCCTGAAATTACATTTGAATCGACAAAAGATAAATGATAGCAGTTGTTTGTTCAGATATTTAACTAGTTCATATTTAGGGCCAAATAACAGATTTGAAGTTTAATAAAAAGTTCATCAGAGTGTTCATGAATATCCAATTTCGAATAGATTAATTTCCTCGCAAAATAATTTGATTAAAGGTTGAACTTTAAGAGTTAACAGAAAAAAATGAAGAAGACAGCATACACCTTTTGAAAAGAATGGAAAGAGATCGATGAAGGTTTCGCATAGAAATTTATTTGCATTATTTACAACGTCCCTTAACCCCACAACCGATAAACCACGATTTAGTATAAGAATCGTTGGATTCGGAGGGTGGGGGGTTTGGGGTAAAAGAAAAAGCGTCGAGGAGCATCGTGGAAATAATAGCCTGGTGTTTGCCGATGGTGTAACCCTTTCCTTTACTTTTCTTTATCTTAATGAAAGTCCATAAATAAGAAGGCTAATGCCATGGAAACAGCCGTCAAGGGGAGTGTAAAAAAAAAGAGAAAGCAAACAATCACAAAAAAGAAAAGAAAGGGAAAAGGAAAAGCACGGAACGTCGCGTCGGTGGGCGTCGAAACGAAGTACGAAAAAGGAGTCCTTTCTAACGGATAATCCTTTCGTCGAATTTCCTTGTTCTGAATAATTCATGGTGGGTTACGTGTTATCGAAACTCTTCGAATCTTTCTTGAATTTAAATACGGATCGAATGGCTCCAAGGATTCCTCAGGAATGATAACTTCTTTTTTATTGGTATTCATTGGATCTGGATCTAATCTTATCTAATTTCATTCCAACAGTCTTGTAAATTATTTATCCAGCCAATTGGATTGGTCTCGAATCTAGTATAGTCTAAGATCGTGTACTATGATTAAGCATAGTGCAATTTGGTGCACCCTGGTTCAGTATTCTACATTGTATTTTGCTAAAGTACGATACTCCAGAGTTGAAAGATGCTGTGTTAAGATCAGTTAAAGTAAAAAAAAATATATTCAACCCCCCAAGGAGATCGAACCGATTTCATAGTGGATGTTTGAAAGGGGGAAAGAAAAAGGGTTGATGTTTAATAAAAAAAAAAAAACAAAGTAAAGAAAAAAGGGTCGGTGTTCGTAAGAAAGAATAAGAAGAAACCAATAACTCATTGACAAGAATCTCATTGAGGAGATAACGAGCATCGTTTTCTCACGGTAAAAATGGGGTTCGGGAGTTTACGGGGGTGGGATTGGGTATTTTCAAACGACAATTCTTTTCCCCCGCGCCCCCTTCTTTACCGTTTACATCGTACCTTCCACCGTTGATTAAGAATTAGGCTTAAAAAATAATTATTTTTAATTTGTGACCACGATAAGGACTTTATTGTTCTACCTTCTGTCTGTGTGTGTGTCTGTGGGTTGTTCTGGGTTGGTTGGTTATAAGAACGATAAGAAGGAGTACAACGGAGTTGATCTTCGTGCTTCGCGCTAATCTCATTAGTTTCGTCGGCTATCTTTTTCCTTAATAGGTTGAATTTTCTTTATGACTCTAGGAGCATTCAGACGGGGAAGTGCCATAGCATATTTGCATTACCGGTTATAACCCAGGGGGGGGGAAGGATATTCATGTCTGTTAAATTATAACACCTGAACCCTTTTCTTTTTCTTTTTCCTTTTCTTCTCCTTGTTTTTATTTTTTTATACTCTGATATTCTATTTTTTAGGCTGGCTTATTTATTAAGAGGATCACCCCATATGACAGTCGGTGTTTTAGGCATTTTTTAAGAATTTTTTTTCGACGACCAATACAATGATGAAACTCTTTTCAACTTTCTATATATTTATTAACATTTCAGTAGTGTGTAAAAAAATTTTCAACCATAAATCTTTGTATTAATGTAAGTTGGACCACTCCGAACCCATCTTGCGGTGATTTGACATCGAAAACTCAAAGGGCATTTTATAATTTGTAAACCTGTGATTGCGATTTGTAAAAAATCTATGCTTCTCGTTTAGATCTCTTTATTGAAAAAAATAAACAAGATATATTGTTAAGAATATATTTCTTAAATATAAGAAAATGTTATTTTACTGAAGGTGGTCATCGTAACTTTATTCAGATAGTTCTTCAGTTAATCAACGATAAAAAAAAGAAAGATAGATAGAGAGATACGAACAGAACATAAGATTTTCCTTTGTAACAAAACGGAGTAAGAGAAAGGGGTGAGTGGGGGTGGTCGCATCAGCGGCGACGAAGTAAAATAAAGGGCCCCGGTTAGGGCAAGTAGCAGAAACGACTTTCACGTCAGGGTTGGGACAATGCGTCCAGGGTCGTTCAAGTTCTCGCGAAAGAGAAACAGTGAGGACTAAGGGTGGAAACACGTAGAAAGTTAAAGAGAGAGAGAGAGAGAGACAGAAAGGTGGAGGGTTGTGGGGTTGGGGGGGGGGGGAAGCAGAAGGAAGGCGACAGCTCGCACGGCCGCTCGAGGCCGCTCGCGCGCTATCGCGCTATTGAAACGGCAAGTGAAATATACGAAATAAATCTTGCAAGAGCCCCATTCAGAGGAGACAATACACCGTCCAGTCTATGGACGCTGTCGAGGGTAGGTTGCTAGAAGCGTATTGTGCTTTCGGGTTGCGAAGGGGGCTTGGGAGGGTGGGAGGAAGAGGGATGTACGAAGGAGAAACGTGAACTCGAACAGTTCACCCATCTTCCCCTCTATTCCTCTCGTTCTAACACTTACATAAACTCACACTCACAAACTATATATATATCTGTCTCTTTCTATTTGAACCCCAAGTCCTGTGTACAACCGAAGCTACTTTCCTTCTCGACACTTTACACCCTACCCTGACCGAAGAAGAAGAAGAAGAACCAGAAGAGAAACCCTCTTGGCCTCCCCCTCACCTCATCTCCCCACACCTACCCTTTCCACCTCAGAGTTGAACCTTCCTCTCTCGGACAGTGAGTGCTTTCCGCTCGACTCACGAAACAGCCGCGAGTCGGTGTCGCTGAGTAAATACCGCTGGTGTGTGGACCCCCGATCTTTGCATGGGGCTGGGGTAGGACTGGCTGGGGGTGGTGGTAAAGAATGGCCGTATTCAGAGTCCGGCAGCACTTCTGTTCCACCCTTCTACCTACCCCAACTAGCTCTACCGGACCAACCTATCCCCACTTTCTTCTTCTGCTTCTTCGTCTTCTTCCTACTCCTCCTGCTGGTCGTCGTCATCCTTTTCCTGCTCCCATCTCTGGACGGTTCTCGTTCTTCCTCTGGTAGGTTGGTGTTACTGCGCCTGAGGAGAGAGGGAGAGAGAGAGAGAGAGACCACAGTGCAAAGTTTCTCAACCGAGACAAGCCGCAATATAATGCCACCCTTGGAATCATGGTTCCCATTCTCCAACACTTTCTTCTTATTCCTCTTCTTCCTTCTTCTTCTTTTTCTTTCTCTACCACCCCCTTCAAACTACCACCCCTTTCGTATAGTTTAGAAATATATGCATATATGGAAGTTGAAGAGATTGGGACAATTCACGTGGTTCATAGTTTATCATTTTTTTTTTAACAGAATTTATCTGATAAATTGTAATTTAATGGGTTAGTCAAATTAGATGTTTTTAGGTACACAATTTTTTGTATTTTCAGTTACAAATAAAGAAGTGTTGTTGCTTGTTTATTTCAAATATAAAAAATATCCAGTACTTCAGATAATAAAATTTTATCAGCTTTATCCGTAACCAAAACATCATATCTTTTATAATTTTCATAAAACAGCATTCAAACCTTTAATAACAATAATATTTTATTAAAGGTTTTACTTGAAAGAAACATCGAACTGGTGTTATTAAGCGTTCATCTCGGATGAACTTTAAAGATCGATCGTCGGATACCTCTGAGCAAGTCGACCTACTTTCATCAAAGCTTATCATTATCAACACCACCACCACTACCACCACCACACCACCATCACCTTACATAGTATACTAGGTACAATTTTCCATTCTCGATAACGGCGCGACGGAGTCGAGAGTGACTCGCGGCACGGTGGTTAATATTGATTTACTAGGAAGGTCCTGAAGCCTAATCCGGGTGGGCCATAAACAGATCAAGTCCAGACTAAATCCGGCGCAAATTGTTACTAATTCGCATCTTAATAATGACCACGTCAGAGGCGTCACCGTATCTCAGAACGTGGCAAATTAGCCACGATGACAAATGACAGTCGGCGTACACGTGCGTCCCGCACCGATGCCAACCCTTCCCTTCCCCCCTCCTTCCTTCCCACTACTCGTACTCATCCTCATCCTCCTCTAGGGTAGACGTCGTACGTGCTCTCTCGGAAATTCTCTCGTGTGTAAGTTCACAGGGCAGCACGTACATGCACGTAGCAACCTAAACGTGTGAGGGATCTTGAACACTGTAAATGTGTTCATTCGTGTTGGTTGGTTGGTTGGTTGGTTAGATGTGTATATGAATACATATGTGTAACACTAGCAGTTACGTAGGAATCCTACCGTTATATACCGCAAGCGGTAGGTCCAACGATACGACTACTTCCCTTCCCCCCCGTTCCTCTCTGTTTCCCTGCCTGCTTGCCTAGATGCCTGGCTGCCTATTCAACATGTGCAACCGTCAACGTGCCCAGATATAATCAATCAAATCAATTAATGATTCGATTGTCCGATCGCGTCGCGACACGTGCGTCTCATCTTGAGTTATGGAGGACGACACTCCGTATCCTACGATTGTGGTCATCATTTACGATTATTGAGAAGATACAATTCTAAAATCCCTGCCAAATCTTCTTAAACAAACTCCCAATCTCATTGATTTTCTTATCTTTGAGAGATCAGTAAAATATCCTACATTTAAAATAAAACAATCAATTTAATTCCGAAATAAAACTGTTATCAAATGATAATACGTATGTTGTTTTACAGTAATCAGTGTATTTTAAAAACACAGTAATTGGTTAATCCAAAGTATCCTCTACAAAATTTGGTTCTGATTGGAAAATTATATCAAATAAATTCTTAAATTGTTTGTAAAAAAAAAACTGGATATGAAATTATTCGGTTTAATTATTGAATGCTTCTATGTTTCTTAGGTCAAAATCCTTCGGTGAAAAAAAAATTAGAAAGTTAAGATAAAGAGTATGGTCGTTAACGAGGTCACGTCGGAAACGAGGATAGCTCATGGTCGAGTACCACAAACTAGGGATAGGAGACGACGGTGGTACACAGATGCCGCGATTAATTCGGATTTCAGCGTCAGTCCGATAGACGGAAGGCTTCCAACGTATAGCGCGAATGAGAGAGAGAGAGAGATTCAGAGAGAATGAGAGGGAGAGAGGGAGAGAGAGAGAGCTACGTTCTCTCGTATTCACCGTTTCACCGACATTCACCGCCATGATATCGAATGTCACTCGCAGGATCCGTCATTTCGTACGAACCGATTCGACCGCACGTCATTGTGGTAAGATATCCGACTATACCTATCCCTGACCAGGACCCTGATTTTCCGTACACGGCGGCGATTCATCGAAATTCCCTTGAATTTGGTCCGTAACCGCATAGAAGGAAAAGTACGTATAAGTCATATACGAACCTATTTAAACACCGTAGTATATCTACCTAACAATAACCAACGATTACTTTAAGCATCTGACAATTCAACTTTAACGAGCAGGGTTCCATACTCTTATTGACTTCCTGTCAAAAAGAAAAAGAGAGAAAAAAAAAATATATACGTGTATATATATATAAAAGAATAAAAAGAAGATATCATTAACTTTGATGAGATACTGTACAGATTGTGAAAAAAAAAAGAAACTTTGTGGAACTTCATTTTCCCCCTATTTTTTTTTTCTTTTTCTTTTTTTCTGGGTATAGCAGATCTACCATCTCTCCCTTCATCAGGAGGGTACCATTCTTTGTTTTAAATAAATAGGAGCGTAAACGCGAGTTCTCGTATTGCTCTAACAACAACAACAACAACAACATCATCATTCGCGGAGTCGAGCTTGAACATTATCGTGTCAGACGATCCGCGTTAGGATGCGTTGCGTTGCGTTCCGTTGCGTTAGCATCGTGTCGGGTCGGACCCGTATCTCTCTCTCTCATGAACAGCTTGTACAAAAGCTTCTGCGTGGGAGTCATCGCTTTGGAGTTTAAATCGTGGCCCTGTGGGAGAGTCCTCGGTGCGCGTGATCCTACTCCAGCAACAACACGCGTGGTGTGGATCCATGAAAGAGGCCGTATTCAAGTATTGTTTCGCGAAATCCATCGTCACGCGTCGTAATGATCCCGTACCGTGACACACACCGGGTCTCGTGTCTCGTCGGATCTACTTGCAATGCATACTACCCCCCTCTACCCCACACACCTCCTTTTACCCTGGTTCTCTTCCCTTCATGACTCCCTCTGTCCCACTCTCTCTCTCTCTCTCCCTTACTATCTCTCTATTTCTCTCTGACATTTGCTAGAATCTGGCAGAAACGGTGCAAGTCCATACTCGGAGGTAGCAACTCTCCGGTTCTGGAACTTCGCTGAGAACGAGATCTATCCGTGCGGATGCATTGTCTATAGTTCTCTCGACGTGGAGGGTGGTATTGTGTGACGTCATCATTTGCATACGACGCACCACCGTTGTGGTGGCTGTTTCCAGCTTGCCACTCTCTCTCTCTCTCTGTTCTTCCTGTATATCTCCTTCTCGTATACACCTCTCTCTACCCCCCTACTGTTTCTCCTCTCTCTTGGCGTATGTCTCTGCGAACGCAGATACCTCCAACCTCCTCCTACCTCCTCCTACCTCCTTCCACCTCCTCTTCTACCTAGCTTCATCTACGTCCCCGTTTCCATTCCCGTACCGTATATGTCTCGTATCTATCTAATTATTGTCGCGGACCCTGGCCGGTCCGCTAGCTGTGATATACCGCATGCTAATAAGCGGCTAAAGACCGGGGACCATGCCAGGACGGTAATAAATCTTAACGGCCGATTCTATACACCGAAACGTTGTCCAACTATCGTCTTGGGAAAACCAGTTATATACTGATCTTTAATTGATACTTATATACGCCTATTCGAGTTAGTCCTATTTACAATTACTGCACGATCTTATTTTTTGGGTACAAATATTGGTCATTTGTTTTTATTCGAATTTATATCAAAATATATTTTTATATGTAAGTTTCATTTTTATCTCATAAATAATTGAATGAAATTATCGACACGATAATTAATATATTAACAACAATTTAAATAGTACGAATCTTACCAATCAGATATTATTATAGTCCTATTAAAAATTACTGCACGATCTTAATTTATCGTTACAACCATCGGTCATTTGTTTTTATTCGAATTTATTTTAATACAAATTTCCTGGATCTTAATTTTTATGTTTAAGTTTTGTTTTTAATTATTATCTTAGAAATAATTGAATTAAATTATCTGTACAATAATTATTAATTAACAGCAAATTAAATCTCACAATCAGATATTAAAAGAAATCATAAAACAGTCTAATCGTATTATCGAATCTTCGTTAAAATGTTAAACAGACGTTTGATAGGTAACCACAGATAGATCGTAAGGTAACCAATACGAGATAGAGAATATTAGTCGGCAATATCTGTATCCAGAACAGGAGGATCAGTATCGCAGGAAAGCGTCTCGTGGAAGGATCGAGAATGGTATATATCGATACCTGCGATCGACGTTGTTCAGTCGATCCACCTTCCGTGTGCTTTCGCATATCGTCCCGCGTTTCAATGCGGGACTCATCCCGTCCCTTTTCGCCGGGGTTTGGAGTTGGGGTTGGGGATGGGGTTGGGGATGAGGATGGGGTTGGGGTTGGAGTTGGGGTGGTTCAGGTTGAGGGTTGGGGTTTGCGCACACGGTGTGTTTCGGCTGGTCGACCCCTGCGCGTGATGCAACACTGACCACACATCAATTCACTGCAAATGGACATCAATACTGGTAATTAATACATCGCGCCTCTCCCTCCAATTTCTCCCTCTCTCTCTCACACTCTCTCACTCTCTCACTCTTACTCAGGTTCAATCCGAGCGTCGTCACCACAGATTCGCGCTCTCTGTTCACCCTCTCTCTGTCTATACAGAAATCCCTCTTCTACCTCCTCTTCCTCCTCCTCTTCATCCCTCTCATACTCTTGACTCATGCGTTGAGTCGAAACGCCGTACCCGAGCCGCGAGATTTTAGCTCGGGATTTGCATGTAAGTGATACTCTATCTATCTACCTTTATCTCTCTCTCTCTCTCTCTCTTTCTCTTTCACTCACTCACTCGATGAACGCGTTGCCAGGATCCGATTGACGGCTCTTCCAACATCACCGAGGGAGTGCTACGGTGATACGCTACCGAATCTAGATTTTAGGGTCGTCGACGTGCGAGTGCGTTTGACCGTCGCCGCTTAAAATCGTGCGAAATCCGATAGGTGTATGCATCTCCTCCTACATATGTCCGAAACTACCGCTGAGCTTATTGTCAAGAACAGATGACGTGACTTTACAGAATGATCGAACATCGTATTTAAAATAGGGTTAACAATTTTATCGATTAGAATTTTTTTTTTTAGGAAAGAATTGTTATCTTTCTTCGTTCAGATAATCGTTAGCTTCAGAAATTTTTGACGAGTGTGCGAATTGATTTTGAAAGGTTTTTGGATAATGAATACTATTTAAAGGATGATGGGTATTTATTGGAAATATTTGAACAAATCCTTATCAGATTAGCGTTCAATGCAAACGAACGAAATATGAAAAAAAATGTGTTCAGAAAAAGCCACACGTCGCTATTCCTCTGACGTGAGTAATACGATTTAACACTGGCAGGGCTGATGCGAGGAGCATGGTAGAGAAAGAGAGAGGAGGGAGAATGAGCGAAAAGAGAGAGAAAGAGAGAGAGAGAGAGAGAGAGAGAGAGAGAGAGAGAGAGAGGAAAAGAGGAACGAAAGAGCGTGCACCGTCCGACGAGAGGCGATAAATAAAAACACATCGAGTGCGAACTTTTATGTCAGGAATCGATACGCACGCTGCTCGTTTCTACCTGTATCAGCTAACGGGTGTACATTTCATTTCTATCACTCATAACTAAATTAATAATAATTTATAATAAGCAATAACACACGATGACAAACAACTCTGATAAAGTTTAAATAGTTGAAAAAATATTTTTGTACATTATTATTATTATTATTTCTTTCTTTAGAAGAGAACATTTTAATATTGGGATCAGCACGAACATATTTAAGACATCATACGATTACATATCAGGATCAAGAAACCATTCGTATCGAATTATGAATATTTGTAGAAAAATAAATGTAGTAAGAGAAAGAAAAAAAAGAAGAGATATTGGAATGTTGTGAAAATTTGTGATTAATGTGATATAAGTATCACCCGGTATATAGGAGGATATGCGGAACGGGAATAGGTAGAGAGCTCGCAGGATGCACAAATTGGTTATCAAAAGATATTACCGCGAGCTGCAGCACCGATACACACTCGATTTGATGTGTCGACGGCGCCTGACCGCTTCGACACCATCCCATACCACCAACTATATACATTCGCATCCACACTCATACTCTCACATTTACAGCAGTAGCAACAGCAACAGCAGTAGCAGTAGAAGTAGCAGCAGCAGCAGCAGCAACATGCTGATACCCATATCCGTAACGGTACCGGCGGCGCCAATACCACCTCCACCACCACCACCACCTATGGGGAAAGAGAAAATATTTGCGTACACTTCGTTTCTATCGGATTTTCCACTTGTGGCTTTTTATTAAAAGCCCTTACCCACCACTCCCCCGAAACTAGGATTCGGTTTGCGTGGTCCAATTTCTGGTATCCTCCTCGATCTACCGGACAGATACAAACACACTCGAATCTTGTTGAAATTTTACCGAAAATTCCACCACTAACCAATTAACTAATATTTCGTTCCACGTTATCATTTTCATCCACTTTCTAAATAAATTTAATGATCCTCCTTTTCTAGACAATGTTTCGTATTATCGTTTTATTATTTGCCTTTATTTTCACAATCCTGCTGAACCGTTTTCTAAATCATAAAAAACTAATGAATTAATTTGGCTTTTACGGTCAAGCAGATAAAAAAGGATTATTACTTTTCTCATTTGGAACAAATTAAGGAAATATTATTTCGACTAAATGATATGCAGAAAATTGTTTTTCACTCAAAGTTACTTTTTCACAATATTAAAGTTTTATAATCCTTAAGTAAATGGCTATTTTAAATAAACATTTCTTATTCTGTTCATATTATTCTGAAAGAAAAAAAAATTACTAATCTTTATCTATCGAACGTCGTATAAAAAGTAAAAATGTTTAAAAATAATAAAAATGGTAACGGTTGGTAAATAGAAAGGTGGTAAATTGAAATCGTAGGTGCTTTCGTCTCTCGTTAACTAATTTAACGACGGATAATAACCAACGTGTTCTAGCGAATGCAGGTGCAGATGCCAAAAGGGGATCGCTGCATTATATAGGGGCAATAATCAATGATCAGGCTAATTGAGTGGGATTGATCGCATCGATGTTAACGATACGCACGCGCTCCTGGTGCAACGGTTATATGCAGGACTGTAGGTAACGTACATTAGTATTGGATAGTGATGCATGCTCCTTTGGTCGGCACGTCATCCCACAAAATTATTGCGGCGTCGCCGATGACATGGCCCGTTTCGCGGGGACGTTGATATCATCTCCTCTCTGTCTCTCTCTTTCTCTCTCACTCATACTCATTCACATTCACATCCACAGTTTCTATTCATTGTTTACTTACATCTTCATCAACTCATTGTTCTTCAACGTTCATAAATTAGGATCACGAAAACACGATCAATAAAAAATATTTAATCAACTATAAAAATTCAGTGGATGCACTATCATTCGAGTTTAACGTATGACTTAACTTGTATTCTCAACTTCCATGATTTCTTCGTTATTAGAATTCAGAAGTTTCATACTAATTTCTATATTTATTTCTATCTTACGTATATATTGTAGTGAATGAAACCCGATGATTGGATCCCGGATGTGGCGGACCAGCTGAGAAATCCGGTAAGGTAAATAAGATATTTGCTAACTAAAGGAAATTATACGATAAAAATGAGGTAAAGAAGTTGAGATGGTGGTAGTTATTGAGATGATGAACAAAAAGGAGTACTTGTCAGTCCGTGATTCCGTGTGTTCGTTGAATCGTACAAAGTTGTTTCTTAGCAAGAGAATAGGAGATATCGGTTACCGAGTAACAATTTCTATGCATTTTTCTTCTGTACACGATGCTTCTTCTTCTTCTTCCACCACCTTGCGTCTCTTTTTGCATTGCTTTCCTTTTACGTTTTCGTTGTACCCCTAACCCTCCTTCCTCACCCGCCACCCCCGACCGCCTAGACTTTTAACTTGCTTTGGGTTTTACGCTTGTTCGCTCATATTCTCTTTGCCATGGTATATTATTTTACCATGATTGTGTACCTTGATGCCGACATCGTGTGGTCTAACGCGAGAATATGTTCACTGAACGAGACTCCTTCTTCCTTCGTTGCTAGCCGATCCTTTTCTTTGTGTACACCTCAAACCTAGTTCTCGTCTTTCGGTCGTCTCCGTTCCTACGCGGAACAAACTCCTCGAGTGACGTTCTCTTCCTCTTTATATGTTCTTTTTTTTTTCTTTCTTATGTTTTCTTTTCATCACCTCTTCTTGCATCAGAACACTTTCATCGGTTTACCCAAAATCCGGTTCTTCTCAAATTCGATCACCAAGTATCGATTGATCAAGCGGTCACCGTCTTCTCGATTTCACTGATTTTTATTTTTATTTGATTAATTAGATTAGGTGTAGACCTTATACGATTTAATACATATTTGTTTCCTGAGACTTTAAGTATATTTTCAAAAGAAACAAAATCCACACATAGTTTATAGTCAATCCTCTTTCGTATGAAGATTTTCTTAAATGCTAAATAAGAATCATGCATAATAACACAATGTTTTTTTCCAACAAGTATTGTTTGTAGTTTTGGATTATTGGATTGTTGCATAGATTTTCACATAGATACCGGATATATCTGGCACTCGTACCCCGAAAAAGGCTTAAAAGAAAATTAAAATAATCAAGGATACATAGGTAGATTAAAAAATTAAAGAAATAAGATTGAACAAGTTTAATAATTGAATACTTCAAATTACTAATAGTTCAAGTTATAGGTTTGTAGCAGGTGTGTGTGTATGTGTATGTTGGTGAAGTAATACTATGATGGTGTTTCTAAAGGCTTTAAGTGGGTTTTAGAGGAAACAAGTTGACGAGATTCAGGGTAGAGGAAGACTCAAACCACGTATTATAGCCGTCTAGAACGCACAGTACCGGTAATGCTCGGCCAAAGTCGTGTCTGAGGGCTCCGGGTGGCGCACGGAACGAGGTAGCCGCAGATAATGACACGATATTATGCATAGGATATTCGGCGCACATCCGCGGGCGTATTCTCCACGTTGATTTATCGTTGTCTTCATTATTAGGAATGCACGTACGCCGCCTGGCCATTATGCGAGCGAGGGACCTGCTTCAAGAGCGTGAGTAAGAGAGATAGAAGGTGAGACAGAGACAGAGATAGTGAGACAGGGAGAGACAGAGAAGAAGAGAGAGAGAGAGAGAGGAGAGACCTGACGGACGGTCAGACCTCGGACTCACGGTTGTACAACACAATGTCTGCATATACGGGCAGCATACGAGAGGGACCATTGAGACACACCTATGTCGGCCAGATATAGATAGACAATTAGCTACCGTCACCGTCTATAATTCTGCTAGATTAGTAGCCCGCCGTCCTACAGGAATACCATCCAGAGTAACACAGAGTCCTTTCTCAACCAACAACATCTCACATACTCAACCCACTTCTCATTCACTTAACGAATTAAATCACCCTTAGGTTCAACTTCCTTTTAATATTTTTTTTAACAACTTTTCAATTATCACTCAATATTGTTGATCAATATTATTCGATAGACGAATACTTCGTTTCTTAATATTTATGGGTTAGACAAACTATTCGAATAAAACGATACGTTTTCGATCAAATCATTTCTTATCGTTTATTAAATGTAAGATTTGTGAGTGATATCGTAAAATTGTTTGATACGAAAAAATCTGTCAGACAGTATCGATTAGGAGTACTTGGTTAAATAGAAATTTGTAAATGGTTGGATTTGAAGGAACGTCAAAAGTCAAACGGAATCGTCCCCCTTGATCCTTCCCACTCATATTATCCGTTCTTTCTTTTTTTTATTTCGTACAACGAGAAAGTCGAGTTTCTCGTCCCTTCTGTATTTCAACAGGAAGAGGAAGGAAGGAAGGAAGGAAGGAAGGAAGGAAGGAAGGAAAGAAAGGAAGAGTGAAAGAAAGAAAGAGAAGAAAGAAAGAAGGGTAGAGAAAACTCATGGGGTGGACAGTGATAAAATATTCAGAGATGCACGGGAGTAATATTTCACGTAGGAAATTGTTCGGTTGATTTTTATAATACTGGTCAAATATAGCCAAGGGAAGAAGTAGAGAAAGAGAGAGAGACTGAAGGGTATAGAAGGGCGGAGAAGTGGGGACGTAGGAGGAGGGCATCGTCCCTCAAGCCCGTGTCTACCGTCGCACAAAGGGCCGCGGCATAACAAATAGATATATAAAGGGTCAATAAAGCCATGCCGTCGGAGAAGGATGAGAATAAGGTAGTTTAGGGGGTGGGGGGAGTGTTGGGGCTTCAGAGGGAAAAAGGGGGGTGACTCGAAAGGAGGTGGACTAGGTTGAGGGTCTCCCGAGGCATCACCGGGGAATAAATCTGAACTCGCTTTCGCCCTTAGTCTCGCAGTAGGGATGCTAAAAATCAAGGGTTGACGACGGCGAATCCGCAAGGGCCGTTCGTTCCACCCTTCTTGTTTTCCGGAACGATTATCGATAACTTCGAACATTATGACCAACCTTTTTCTTTTTTTTTTTTCTTTTTTCTATTCTTATTTTTCTTTTTTTTTTTCACTTTTGTTCAACTAGACCCCCAACGAATAAAACAACAAAAATTGTTTTTGGTTTATGATTAGGACAATTTTTCGATAATGCAAATTTGATGTTTTGAAGAAAAATTTGTTCTGGACAGGTAAAAAATATTGCAGGATGTTTTAGAAATGTTAAGAAAATTCATGTCGTGGTACGTTTAAACATAAATTTTGTTATATTTGGTTATCGATAAGATTAGCTCGGGTGGAATAGAAAATGTTAGAGAGGAAGAGAAAATAAAAGTAAAAAAGGAGTGAAAAATTCGTTCTAGTTTTCTTTCCTACCCAATTTTTTGTCTTGTTCTCCTTTTTTTTATATTCCCCAGGGAGAGAGAATATCCGGGAAGTCTATATTCCCTCTATCCAATCTCGATGCCCGGGACAGAAATCTGCAGGCGTACATCACGTTTATGGACCGCCAGAGGTGACATGGCTCGACGTGTCTATAAAGGCCACCACCTCCGGGTCATTTTACGTCCTTTAAAGCGGACTTTCCATATTTCTCGTCTCGTCGCTGCTATCCGCGTATCGCGAAATTGGTCTTCCGGGGGACTTTCCCTCTCTTGAACAGGACTGAGGAGTGAAGAAGAAGGCTAGCTGGGGTGGTAGTTGGGGTGAGTATTTGAATGCGAAAGTGGGGATGAGTTTCGTCCATCTTCCCTTTTCACCCCTTCTCCTAACTTTTTTTTTCCAATTCTCTGACGCAACTTTTCTTCCCTCTCCCTTTATCAAAAACGAGAGAAAGAGAGAGAGGGAGAACATCGTCCCTTCGAGATTTAGCAAAGTCGAGGCGAAAAAGTATCCCCTTCGATAAAACGGCCCGAGGATGGAACATTGACTCGATAAAAAGGCACTTCGTGGCTATCGCTGCCGGCACCAAAGGCGATCTCACAATCAGTTTTGTTGCTTCTGTGTTTTGTGTTGGATAGAACAACACCAGGACCACAGCAAGGAAGAAAGAAAGAAAGAAAAGGAATGAAAGATATACGTCTTGTTAAGTTTTCTTTTTCCCTTTTTTTGGTAGAAATATGCTACGCTTACGCATCATAAAACCTGCTGGTCGATCTTATCCTCATAGTTTTTCATCCTTTTCGAATATATTCTTTCTTATGCTTGTCGGTAGTTCATGTATCGTTTATGGGTACGTTTGTATCAGAAAAAAAAGTTTGAATTAATAAAATTAAAAAGGTATATTTGAATCAATAAAAAGACCGTGTAGATGGGTATTAGATGTGATAACAAATCATGATAAGTACCTAATCAAAAAGGGAGAAACGATCAGGCTAGCGTAGTTACGTACGTCACATGTAACGCTTTCGAGCAATTTGAAGAGCAATATGCAATAATATTAAAATTAATGGTATACGACCTTCGCAAAAACACTCAGTTATGTATATGCATATATATGTGTTCTGTCTATGTATTTGTCTGCCTATGTGTGTGTATATATGAATAGGGTTGGGTTGGGTGGATGGTCTCGTAGCAGTAGGTGCTGTACTACGCACGCGATTCAAAACGAAAGAGATGGAGAAAGCAGATACTAGGAGAAACGAAGAGGATGAATGATAAGAGACGAAGAGAGGAAAAGCCAAACAACGAACAGAGAGATTGTGTGTCTCTCTGTACGTGTGTTTGTGTGTGTGAGAGAGAGAGAGAGAGAAAGAGAGAGAGTGAACCTGTACCGCGAGAGCCCACTCGTAATAATCTCCGCTAATTTAGCTTCTGGAATACGGTAACTGTATCGTTAATATTCTGAACCCGGTTAATAATAGATGTTGATGCGCCATTTGGGCCGATGAGATTTCGGGCTGGAGTTCGAGGATGAAGTGGACCTACCTACCTACCTACAAAATCCACCTCCCTCCCCCATTCCCACCCCCACCACCAAACTCCCAACCCCGTTTCTCTACCCCTTGTGGCCCTTCCTTCGAGCACAGCATGGACGGCCCTTTACCGTTCCTACTCAGTGCTTTATTCTGTATCCTGAACAGTAACCTTCTGTCTCGAGAATTCGCGGATATCCTGGAAGGTTCAGCCGGTAGTAAATTAATATTCAATATTCGTATATATTTCTTAGTTATACTTATTTATACTTTGATCATTCTAATATATTTATTTTATTGACGTGGGTCTAAAGTTGGATATTGTGGGATCATAAGCTTTAGGATTTTGAATTTGTGAATTATTTACTTAAGAAATCCTTTGAGTTAGGGGTATTGGAATCTTGTTGGAATACCCTATAAGTGTTATTTCAAATTTAGGTGTCTTTGATTGTATTTTTTGACCATACAAAGTCCTATGCATTTAATCTTAGATAACTCACCATTCGTTAAATTGACTAAACAAGTATTGGAATAAACTTTACTCATAGACATAACTTAGAAATCTAAGGTTAAGTATTATTTTTGAATTGATCAAGTATCTTCAAAGTAATTTTAAGATTCTTGATAAGTACATTGCAATACATGTATGTATTCGAACCATACAAAGTCCTATACATTTTAACTATTAATCGAATTAATTGATATCTTCAAGTAACTGTAGGATTCTTGATAATACATTGCAATATATATATGCGAGTGTAGGGAGTTTTCCCGAATAGCATTGTTACCTTTCTCTGATATTTTTCTTTCACATTATATAGCCCATATTAATCCCATGGATTATTTCTACGACGATTCCAACGTAACCTTCATTCCCATAGAACTCTTCGCGTATCGCGTTCCGACACACCAACTGTTTAAAACTCGAGAGACGCTTGCCTCGCAAATATTCGAGAGAGAGAAAGAGAGAAAGAGAGAGAAAGAGAGAGAGAGAGAGAGAGACACCTATACTGAGAGATCCGCGGCTGATCCTCCTGTCGTTCAATAATTCAAGGCTACGTCGCGAGTCGACGTACGGGTAGCTGGACGAGGCGTGTAAGCATAAATGCGCGAATACGATGAGCCTGGAACGTGTGTGAGATCTCTGTGTACGTGTGTGTGTGCGTGAGAGAGAGGAAGAGAGAGAGAGAGAGAGAGAGAGAGAAGAGATACAAAAGGAAAGGAGAAAGGAAATGGAGCCAACTGGTTACCTCTTTGGCCAGACAAAATATTTCTCCCTGTCATATACCGAACCCCTCCAGGGACACGCAACCCGTTATATCTATGCAAAGTCCATCTCTAAAAGGGTAGTTCCCATAGACGTGTCGTAAGTAGACACGACGTGTTGCTACATGGCAACGAACGATTGGAGCTAGAGAAATAAAAGAAAACTACTCCCCTCCCTTCCCTTCATTACCCCTTTTGTTTCTTTCCACTCTTTCCTAATTTTGTAATTACACTTAATGTGTAGTTTTATGATAATGTTCTTTTGGAACAATAGTATGATTTTTCTTGTTTTCTGATTCCTTGAAAAGAGTGTGTATCTTCTAAGTAGATCGATTACTGTATATAGCTTCTTGTTCTTCGTATGATTGGTTTACTTATTTGATTTATTTTATGATCATTGGATAATAATAATCTGTTCAGTTATCATTGTTTCCTATATATGGTGGACATGTTTTAAGAAAAAAATCTGGAGTTGATTAAATTACTGTATATCAATTACGATAAACTAGGTGTTGTTAAACTAATTTAATATTAATCAGGATTTTCTTGGACAGTTTTTTTTTTCCACAAGAGTACAAAGATGTTCAGATCTGAGAAACCAGAATATGGTTTGCAATTTTATATCGGCATAGGTTATTTAAATCAAAAGAATAAAATTAGGATACACGATTAGGGTATTTTAGATGTTACATTTTTAAAAAATCATTTCAATAATTTCATATACCTTCAGTAATGACCCAACTTTTCCAAAAAATAAAGAAAAATCAAATGAACATTTGATAATTTAGCAGAGCATTACCCAAGAGTATAATTCAGGTACACGATGCAGGATGTTTTCAAAAATTAGGAGATTGTTTAATCATTTTACGATAGAAATTATTTCGAATTAATCATCAAAGACTTGGTTTTGTCATGGTTTAGGTACCGAGTAGTACTGATAATACTTCTACTTGTTTTATTTTTGCGTTTTACGGGAGTTGCTAGACATAGATCTACAGAATTTAACAGAAATACGAGAAAGAGACAGAGAAAGAGAGACAGAGAAATAGAAAGAGAGAAAGAGAGAAAGAGAGAGAGTCGCGATTTTACGAGAAAATCCAAGCACCGTGCGTCGCGTCTGAAGAACCTCCCGGGGTGGTCCGTTAATAAAGGGAGACACACGGGTCGAGCGCAAATTAAGCCGGGTAATGAAAACACAATGAAATTATAATAAACCAATTGCCGAGTTGATTCGCAGTACTCCGGGAAGGAGGCCATTCAATAATAAAACACGTGTAGAACGTCATCTCACTCTTTCTCTTTACGTATTTCCTATCTTTCTCTAACACGTACCACACCAACACTGAACTCTTATGAGTTGGTGTGGACTGGGAGAAAGAGGGGTGGTGAGGGGGTGGAACGGAGGAACGGGGTAGCACCCCTTGTAGGAGGTACCTGCGAGAGAATTAATTCCTCGAGAGCCTTTATGCTCTCTGACTGACCAAACTACACACACTAAGACACACAGATATGCTCATACACATGATTCTGACGACCAACGACGACGATGACGACTACGACGACGACATTGACGTTGCTTTAGCGAAAATACGCACTTATGCATGTATATATATGTGTGTGTATGTGTGTGTGTGTGTTTCTCGCTGGTAGTCTGGCTCATTCTAACTACAACCAGAAGATTATTACAACGAGCGAAATTTCAAGATACACTTATGCCAAGTGTACACCAGGGGAACCGTATAACACAATGATCAAATATGAGAGAGAGAGAGAGAGAGAAAGAGAGAGAGAGAGATAGAGAGAGAGAGAATGGTATATGTGCTTGCCCCGTGAACCAACCGATGGTTCTTCCTTCGCAGAATTCCATCGGTCGAATCAAGATAAATGAATTAAATAATTATTTCTTTAACTATTCCAACTGGCAGACGTTTAAATATACCAATTTATCGGAGAGCATGTTGAAGTTAACAGTGTTCATAGATTTACATACGTGTATGTAAATATTGAGATTTCCTTAACAGGAAAACACATTCATTGTCGATAATTGAATAAATAAATTCTATTATTCTCATGTGTTTTATTATTAAATTCGTTAAATATATATATTTTTTTGTTTCAATATCAGTACGATTATTTTGAAGCAACTTGTGTTGGTCTAACAAATTTTAAGCATACTTTATTTTATATATAAGTTACAGTTATTGTTTTCAGCTGAAATATGTAAAAAGTACAAAAAGAAAAACAGGAAAAAAAGGCGTACAACAAATCCTTTTACTTCTTCTTCTTTCTTTATCTTTGAGGGAGAGAGATAAAAGTAAAATTCTTTCGTAAATTGTAAAAATTCATTAGAAAAAAAAAAGAAAATTCAAGGAAAAGGGGTAGTAAGATAAAAAGAAGAGATGGGGGGGTAGGTGAAGGTGGTAACGAGCCGAGCCTGTCCGTGAGAAGGTGAAAGCGCATATGTAACGGGTGAGGGGGTTGGTTGGTTGGTTGGTTGGCTGGCTGGTTGGTTGGTGGTGGTGGTTTGGAGAAAAGGGAGTTCGGAGGGTAGGGGGAGGGGGAGAGTGAAGGAATGAAGAAGAGGATGGAAGATCTTTGTTGCGGTCGGACGTGGTCAGAGACGAGGAAGGCGGTGGTAAAACGGGGGATATGTTTTCGCAAATGTAGGTGCGGTTCTCAAACCGCCCCTTATGAAATTATTTTGACCCTTGGACGGGGCAAGGATCGAGGATGAGGATCGAGGATGAGGATGAGGATGAGGATGACGAAGGAGGAGGAGGAAAAGGAGGAGGAGGAGGACCTGCTGGTTGTACTGTTAGTCGTAGTAGTAGTGGTGGCCTCAGAGGGTTGCTGTACACACTGCCCTGTTCTCAGCACAGGACCAGCAGCTCAGCACAGTGCTGAGAAAATAACGCCTTGGCTCTCTTGGAGAAATTATTAGAAAAATTAATTATTTTCCCGGTCTCTTAATTAATTTTACAATTGCTTTATATATATATATATTTGTATATATGTATGTATGTGTGTATGTATGTATGTATGTATGTATGTATGTATGTATGTGTGTATCTTTCTTTCTATCTTTCTTTCTTTTTTAACTTTCCTTTATTCTTCTTGCAGTTTTTCCGTGTTACTATTTCTTTCTCTCTTTCTCTTATATATTTATGTTCCTTTATTTTCTCCACCTACCACGGTTGGTATTCCTTTTGAACGAGAGGAAAAAAACATTGTGTCAAAGAGACGTAGGAGAATGGAAAGAGGAAGAAGATGAAAGAGTTGGAAACACATACGAGTAAAAGAGAGTGGAGGGGGGAGGGTTTTCACGGGATTCGCATTGGTTTCCTTCATGTCCAACGTATTCCATTCCGTATTTCTACCTTTCTATCCTCTCTCTCTCTCTCTCTCTTTCTTTCTCTTTCTCTTTGTCGGTTTGAATATTTAAGTAGATAGTTCCTCCTCTTCTTTACGGACAAATTAACGAACACTAGCCGAAATTTTCGATAACCTGAAAACCACGTTATTCAGATAATAATTTTAGTCGAGTTAAGACGAATGTCAATTACTTTCATTGTACACTCCATATTTCAATTATTATCCTAAAAATTGAATTTTAAGTATCGAGAATACGATATACACCAGAAAAAAAAGAAAGATTGCATAATGGAATTAAAAAAGTGATCACCACCGAAAATATTTGTTAACTCTTTCAAATCAAACATGTATAATAAATTTAAAAAATATATTTCTTATATATTTATCTTTGTGTTTTTATATAAATATATATATTTCCTTATTGAAATGAAAGAAAAAAAAAGAAGATTAGATACCCCGTGTATGTAAAAATCGTGGTATAGTTGAGAATCATTTTACGAGTAAAAGTCTAAACTTTGTTGAAAAGAGATAGGAGATATATGATGATGAGTAAAAAGAGTAGAGTAAAAGGTTAGGTTCTCCGCGAAAGAGACACACCGAGAACGCGAGTCGTGCATCCTTTCTCCCCCCCTCCTGCCCCCTCCGTTTTCCTGGATTTTTTGTCGGTCTGGCCACGTCTCAATTATAGAAAGCCTTGCTTCGACTGCCACGGACGAATTCCAATTAGTCGCCGGGTGGGCCGTGTCGCGGTAGACCCCGTATGGGGTTTCCCAGACTCTGTACGAGTTCCTTTCATGGAGCAACTCGTTCATTTGCCTTTCGTCCATACTACCTCTTCCTCCTCCTCCTCCTCCTCTTTCTCCACCTCCACCTCCTTTTCCTCCTTCTCTTGCATCGTCAGCTCCAGTTCTACCTCGTTTTCCTTCTCTTCTAATTCTTTTTTTTTTCTCTCTCTCTCTCTTTCTTTTTCTTTTTCTATTTTATCCAGGACTCGTCTCTTTTCGCCAAGCCGAACCTGATACGAGGAATATCATCTATCCGCTCTGGTTGCAAGGTCCAGATTAGCAAGGTGTTATACTTATCTATACAGCTTCTTTTACACTTGGATAATAAAATAAGAAATATTTTTTTACTCTTATCTTTTTTCATATATAATATATTTTCTTGAAAATAATAATAAATATTTAAGAATAACAGGAGTAGACGGAAATAATTGGGTTCCGATTTGTTTGTGATATTTATAAATTATTAATTAGATTTACAAATCTTGTCTGTGTATTAAAAATTTACCGATCATTCAACAGCCTGAACTCAACTAATTTTTAATTGAACAACCTTTTTTTTCGTAATCCACAAATTAATTACGTTAGGTCGAGATTTACCAAGATTGTAATTCAATAAAAATCATATAAAACAAATGTATTGTTATTCGAATGATTAGAATAGTGTCAATATTGTTTAGTAAGATAAATGGTTAGGCTTAGAAGCTTATCTATCTATCTATCTATCCATCGTTTAAGGTTAGAAGGATAAGATAGAAGATAGGGAATGAGGTATGATTTCGTCCGAATCTCGCTCCCACTTCGCCGTAGGGGACGATAGTTAGCTCGCGAAACGTTTAACGGTCGGATGATTCGACCTTT
This sequence comes from Mischocyttarus mexicanus, assembly GCA_023678845.1. Classification (NCBI taxonomy): domain Eukaryota; kingdom Metazoa; phylum Arthropoda; class Insecta; order Hymenoptera; family Vespidae; genus Mischocyttarus; species Mischocyttarus mexicanus. The sequence goes on along the minus strand of JACGTP010000035.1, from coordinate 708,087 downwards.
AATATGCCGTTTGAATTGGAGCTTTATACAACGTTACTCACCGAGATATAGCTTCCGGCTTGACGTGTTTGCATTTGAGCGAGCCGAGGAGTATTGGATGCATATGTTAATCAGCAATATACCGCTGAGGTAGATATTACCCTATGCCATCCGTATGAAGGTCATTCCCTTCTAAAGACCTCTCATCGTGTTCCATTCGAAAACTGATTTCATCTCTCTCTCTCTCTCTCTCTCTCTGTCTCATCCTTTTCATCTTAAAAACCAAACCACCGTTTATCAATTTTAATGAAACATTATTATTGAACGAGCAGAATTAGTTACATCAATTAGCAACAAAGTACCAAACATCTTAAAATAGCCGAGAAAACTAATTCGACAAAAATATTATTTTTAATCCTTAAATATCTTCATCATCTTCTTCTTCATAATTACACGAGTCAACGCCTATATAATAACCAGGAATAAAAAAAAAAAGGTGCTAATGACAAGTACCTTACCAGGGTGTCCAAAATAATCTAAAATTCAAGGATCCCAAATCACGTACCCGAATGATTTCAAATTGAATTCGAATAAGAAGTCCATAAGGGAGCATCCTTTTGCTGATTACCAAATCTCTGTCTTCAAGCTTTGATCGTTCAAGCGTCGAAAGTCGTTCGTTTTACCTTTCCCCTCATCTACCTCGTCACTCCTCCACCTACCCCCCTTTTAACCCACCCTCATCTGCAACCATCTCTTTTTCCACTTCCTTCTCTTCGTCTTCAACTTTCCTCTCTTGCACTCGTATACTTTCGGGGCAGGGGGTTCAATCGGAAAAGCAAATCTTTGGCATCCTCTTCCTCCTTTTCCTCTCTCCCCCTTCTGCTTCTTCTTCTTCTAACCTTTCCCCGAATCCTCCTTTTCTCTCCCAACTTCTACCACCACCTTTATCTATTTTCTCTGTGTCTTTCCACTCTCGAAGGTACACCGATAAATTTTCTCCTCAGACGACGAAAGGGATTACCTGGCCTTTTAGTCTGGAATAAAGTGCGTACAAACGACAGACACTGTTGATGGTGGTGGTGGTGGTGGTGGTGGTTCGTGAGAAGGGGGCTGAGGAAGAAGATGGGGGATAATCTTTGGTCGCGGAACCGCGGAATTCGTTTCTGCTTCGCGTATTTCTCATCCTAACCGCTAGACGTACCAACTAACCGAGAGATATTCCATCTTGACTTTGAATTCGCATTCTTTATTGGGCCAGATTTTCCTTCGGGGTGGAGGGAGGAAGGGAGGGAATGGTGTTTTTCTTTTTCTAGAAGTAATTGCAAGTCTACGAGAATCGTATTTTATTTTGCAATCGCAGAATTTTCGTAGTTTCAGGAAATATGTTTGATATGGTTCTTTTTCTTCTTGCGAAAATACGATTCGATTCGTTTAATTTTGAATGAATTAATTGAATTTTATTGTTCAGTGTTTTTATTACGCGTTGGATGAAATTATTTTACAATGATTTATAAATTTCAGTGTGAATGTTAAAGTTGTCTTTGAAATTAAATCGAGAGATAAGGGGTTTTTTTTTTCATTGTAGAATCGACAAATCCCTACTTCAAATAGAAATAGTAGAAGAGGATGAAGTTGACCAGGAAGATCAGGTAACGTGTAGGAAGAGGATTGAGAGTATTTCCCGAAAAGAGATATCGGTTTAGAAGGGACGAACGTTTCCTAGTACCAATGGGTAGATATATCCCTTTTATCCGAGCCAATCGTTCGCGATACAACCAAGCTCGGCTTACAAGCGCACAAATCTCTTGCAACCCTGTTTCCTTCCTTCCTTCCTTTCTTCCTTTCTTTCTTGCTTGCTTGCTTGCTACCCTTGGCACGACTGATTTAGCAGCTTTCTCGCTGGATTCGAAGGGCTTCTATCGAGACTTAGAAAAACCCTTTTTTATATTGATTCACTTTATTCTCTTACTTCTTACATTGGAAAACAATTCCTTAAATTTTTCTTCATTATGGTATAAAAAATATGTTCAAATGTTAATTAATATTTTTAAGTAAAACAATTACAAAAATTTGTATTTTCATTCGATGCTGTTTTATTTAAGAACGAATAAAATTTCAATTAGAAATTATTTATAATAATGATTTATTATATTTATAATCAAAATTCGAACACACATACAGATACACACACTTAGGGGTTATCAATTTCAAATTGAATATACGAAATTATATAAACTTGAACTTACAACTTGGTGTTGATGAATATAACACGTGGAAAGATAAAAAGATATATGAAAAAAAAAAAATAAAAAAGAAGAACGAGATGAAACGAGAGAAAAGGGTTGAAAAGGGTATGAGAAGAACGTTCCCGTTCCGTCGTTCCGGGCAAACGCGTGCATATGTATGGCAATGAAATTGGAAATTGGAAGTGTGCAGCAGCAGCTCGCGAACGAATGATATAGAAGCCATTTCTCGTGACACCTCGAAATTGACTTCGTGGTATTATTAGTTATTGCTATACCCCCGTTATGCGTTCACGAACGCACCATGATCCCACCACCCATTCCACGAACTCCCATAACACCTCTCCACACCCCCACACAGAGTTCTATGAAATTTCTTTACCGTCGAAGAATATCACGATTATCTTACTCGTTTTTATATTAAACCTATTTGAATTAATAAAAATTATTCTAATACGAACCCTAAATTCATAAATCATAGGAACGAATGTTTTTTAATTTTTATACATAATATTAAATATTTTTCTTCATATTTTTATTTTGTAAATAGCATCAGTATTTTGTTGATGACAGATGTATGAATTAAGTAAACGTGTTGATGAATTTCTTTTTTGACGTTGGAAAAATATCTGTTGATAAATTATTGGATTTAATATACATGTGTTTATTTTAAAAGTATTTAAAAGTAAAAGGTTCAGAGAAGTGTTTGATGCGTTTCGAAATTCGTTGAACGAATTGTCGTGGTGGTTGAAATACGTTTAATACGATTTAAAGGATTGATCTTTCGTATGGAAGTTCCTCTCTTCATGATATGGGGGATGTGTGTGTGAGAGAGAGAGAGAGAGAGAGAGAAATACAGGAATGGGTGAACGAGGCTTAATGCTTGTACATCGATAAACGTCCACGTTTCCCACCGAACGCATAAACAAACATTTGCATTTAATTGGTGGCTCGCGTGACTGACTAATAGGACCTCGTCCGAATTTCGAAACGTTCCGATATGTCCATCGAACAGGTTCCACCCTATTTTCCAAATTCTAATCGTATTTTAAATGTTTGACAAATATTATTATTTTTGTGTTATCCCTTATAAAATACTTACTATGTTATTTTAAAACATTTATTTAAAATTACCGACAAGTATACTTTTATTGAATCAAATAGTTGGAGTTCTATGAAACTTGGTATAGACAGAATAAAATAATTATGCGTGTGTGTGTGTACATATTTTAGAAATTGATTTAACACAGAAAGCTGATTAGGAAGTTGTTATTAAAAATAATAAAAATATCGATATGGTCGTGATAAATATTACCGAGTAATAAATCGTTAAGAGGAACCAAAGGCACGAGATAAATCCATAAAACAGGTTCAACCTTTCGATGAGAAGACTCGGCAAACATTCTGGGAACGACCCTAATTGATTTTACTGACGCGTTAAGTGCTTATTGCACTCGAACACGATCGTAAAATTAATATCTATTCATACATATATTTTTGAATGATTAGGGGAATCATGCGAGGAAAAACGAAACATCAAAGTCAAATAATCGTATAGAATTCTTTCTTAAAAATAAACGATATTTTCAATGAAATTTTTTCTTAAAAAAAAAGATTCAATTATTTCATTGCAATGTTCGGTTTGTTTAATAATTAATTCTATTAATTAATTAGTTATAATAAATATTTGATCTTCTGTTTCGTATCTTCTGCGTGTCAATGTTTTTAAAATATAAAAACGAATACACAAACGACACTTGAACATTCCCTAGAAATAAAAAAAAAAACAAATTGACTTATTAAAGGTCACGATTTAAAAAAACCACCTTTAAGGGATTTAAACGACAAAGAAAAAAACAAAAACCATGATTTCCCATAACATGAAATATATAAAAAGAGATAGAGAAAGAGAGAGAGAGAGAAAAAAAAAATATATAAAAAAAAATCTGGCTATCATTCGTATTCAACTCCTGACTTTGATCTCCCACCTCGTATCTGACTACCGAACGAAAATTCATTTTGACAGATTTCCTACATTGAATTGATGTTTATACTATAGATATATATTAAAAAAGAAAAAAAGAAACCCTATGTGGTCGGGAAAAAAATAGACGAAATACAAACTACCCAAAGGTTGTTGGCAAATGGGACAAAATTTTGGCTACTTCGATGACGGTGTAGTATAATGCTCTTCTGTCCAAGGGATCAAATCCTTATAAAAGGGGGGACAGATAGAAAGAGAAAGAAGAGTTGGAAGAGATGGAAGTAGGGAAAAGAGGAGAGGAGGGGGGGGGGAAGAAAGAGATCAGAGACAGTTGGTATCTCCTTGAAGAGAACAGGGAACGAGTGATAGCACTGGTCCTTCTTTTTCCAACATTTTCCTTCCTCCTCAGCCCCTTCCCCCCCTCAGGCTCCCTTTCCGTAGTTCCTTCATCCCTAACCCATCCACCTCCTCCTGTTATCCATCTTTTTCTTTCTCTCTCTCTCTCTCTCTCTCTTTCGTCATATTTTCTTCTTTTTCTTTTTCTGTTACGCGCGAATATTGGCCGGACGGGATCAAGCTCCGTTATAAAAGTATGTATAACCGTCGTCCTTTGTCGGTATCCGGTAAAAATCCGCAGAGGGATTTCGTTCACGATGCGTTCGGAGGAAGCTCAATCTCCCTTTGACGTGATAAGGATTTTAAAATGAAAAGTCTGGATTCGCTTTGAAGGTAACTAATTAATTACACAAGTAATATAATTGTTTTATATTCCTTCCGTATATCTACCACTACTACTACTACTATTATTATTATTATTATTATTATTATTATTATTATTATTATTATATTACTAATACCACTATACGATTCCTCTCTCTCTCTGTCTTTATCTTCATTTATATGCTACTACTTAGTCATTACGTTGAACAAATATTTTTCATCCTAAAAGCTTTCATTAAGCTCCACCGATACATAAAACACACAAATATCATTTGTGTATATTTAATACAATTTATTGAATAATTGGTAATATTATGTTTTAACAATTGTGAGTTTGATGTTAAACAATTGTGAATTTAATATTGAATTTATCGTACGTGTTTTTTTGAGGAACATGATGATCAATCAATAAATCTGTGATTAATCGTAAAATTGATTCGATTATACCGAATTGAATTATTTTATAAGATATTGGGAAATACACTTGGATTTTTGTTTAAATATTTTTGTTGATACTCGTTGAAAGAAATATTATTATTTTTAATTGGTACGTCAATCGACAGATGTTGTATTATCGAATAATGCTAATAATAACGTATCAGAATGATTTTTCTAAAAGATGTTAATGATATTAGTAAACCATGAAAATATATTTCACACGTTAGTTATAATATGTTTCAGAAGATTTTATTTGGTTTCTATAACGCTAACATATGAATAACCTAGACCCCTTCTTAAGCTCATATTCTATTAGCGTCGTAGAGTTTTTTCTAAGAATTATCTCAGAGATATGTATTAATAGAACTAACATAGAAGCATAAGTTTTTAGATGGAATAGAATATTTAACATAACATCTTCTTTTTTTTTTTATAACATCAAATCTTTTTTTCACAGGAACATCTAAGGAATACCAAAACATTCTTGACTTTTAGATTTATAATATTTCTAGACTCGAGTATACTAATCAAATTGGACCCATCTGATGTATTAATTTTTATACTGGGTATTCTAAAAATCCTACACTGATCAAATAAATGCGATAAGTGTCAATTAAATTCAGTTACGTATAATGGGTGACAGAAATAAACAAAAAGTTTCTACAAAAGCGTGTACTCTGTTTGATATCTAAAATTATATTAACATTTGTATTTAAACAATTTGCAGTAGGTTATCTTCTATAAAAAATGTACAAAATTATTGGTAAAATTGTTTCTACTCTTATGGGTATTTAGGTATTTGGAAGGAATTACATTGACAGAAAAGATTTGTACATACGTCGTAAGATCCAACGAGTTTTTGGATAACGACCGAACAAACGATTAGGCAGTTTGCCGTTCGTGGTGGAAAGAACGTTCGATTAAGCGTACACTAACCTAATACAACCTTCGGGACCTTTCCTTTTCTCTTATTGGTCAGGAATAAACTGATACAAAACAATGGTTCTCATTCTCATTATCAAACTTTAAAAAAAAAGAACCAAATTCAAACGAAATATTTTTCAAACACGACACAAACTCAATTCCAATTACACTCATTCAAATAATTAACACGAAATTATTTAAAAATCAATTAAATACTTGATCGTTCATAGAGAAAATTATAATTCAAACAATGTAATAATAATAATAATAATAATAATAATAATGTTTCAGCGTTGAAAAATTAAATCAACATTTGTTGTATTTGAATTGTTATCATCAAAAAGAAAAAAAGAAAAAATGTAAAGAGAAAGAGACAGTTATCTGTTAGAATGTTTTCTATAATAAAAAAAAGGAACGTAACAGAAGACATTATAGTAATCGTGTCCAGTGAAGCAATATTCAAGGGTTGCCCTTTTCTCTGACATTAGGATACTCGGACTATCGTAACCGAAGGCACAGTTAAACTGTTTGGAAACTCTCCTGGCTTTCCAATTAACCGAAGATCCTACCTACCCGGTAGTCACTATAGTTTCCTACGCAACTGACCACATGTTTAACACTACATAAATCTAGACCCATCTTATTCGTTCTAATCTAATTACCTACCGATGTCCAACCATACTCTTTCCAATGATTTCCTCTTTCTAACTAAATTCTACCATCCAATCTCTGATAAAAGTCCTTCGGAATCTCGATATCCAAACCATAGACTAAAAAAAAACAAAACAAACAAAAATAAAAATAAAAATTAAATAAATGTATTCGTGTATTATAATACAATTCGTGTGTCACAAAAATTATTATGTTCTGTGATAAAACATACAAGTTAGGCGATTTATTTTTATATAAAAAATTATATATAAACAAAATATGCAATTAATATTATTGTATAAATAATGTAATTTATTTTTATATAAATTATGCAATTGATATTAAAATACAAAAATTCCAAAAATTCTTAAACCAAATACCAACCACCCGCCTGTAAATAAACTTTGACAAAGAATTTCATCTCGTCAACAATAAAAATTAATAATATTATAATTGAACAATGATACTAGATAGTTCGAAAATGACATAGCGTAAAAAAGAAAAACGAGGGAGGGAGGGGGGGAGTGGTGGTGCTGGTGATGTGGAGAAAGGGAGAAAGAGGGGAACAGAAGGGGAATGGGGGGGCTGCGTTATTAAAAATGATTAAAACGAGGAGAGAAGGCGAAGAAATAATGTAAAAATAAATCTTCTAACGCGTTGCTCTTGTAGAACGGGGCAAAGGGTAGGAAGGTTGGAAGATCGGGGGAGTAGGGGAGTAAGGGAGTAGGGGGTTAGGGTGGTTTGAAGCTGCTCGAAAGATAGTAACTCGCGATCAGGTGGCCGGATGCCTTCGCACCGTTCTCTCTTATAAATCTTACCGGCACGCGATGATCGAAAAATATTACAAGAATATATCAGAAGTGTCGGCAACCCTCCGTGTATTTTCCTTCTCTCTCAACCCCACCTCCCCCTCTATCTCCCTCTCACTCACTTTTTCTCACTATCTCTGTCTCTCTCATATCCTTCATACAACGTAGAAAACGTTTCCTTTTTTTCCATCGATGCTTTCTCTCTCTCTCACTCTCTCTCTTTTATTTCCTTTCTTTTTCTATCTTTCGTAGGCTGAATATCCGAGGAAAAGCTCGAGACTGTAGTAGGTACGTTAAGGTCGAGGAAAATTATACGAGAGGATGCGCGAATTTTTTCGTTTATATGGGTTTGTGTGTTTGTGTGTGTTGGTAGATGCGTGCGAGAAAAGCGACATCTATATATTCTTAGAGAAAATGATATGTGAGTGTTAGGGCTATATCAATAATTTTCACATTTTTCTCTAACGCGTTTATTTTTTTCCCCTTTTTCTTTCTTTCTTTCTTTCTTTCGTTCCTGTACCCTTCACATGTATTCCTTTTTAGGTACTATATATAATTTTAGGTAGATAAGTAAAAGTACTGAATTATTTTGATTTATAATTAAGTAACATTGTAAAGGATTAATTTTTTAAGATGTATTTTTTATTATTTTTTCGGCATCCATAATTTTTGGATAGAAATTAACGAATGAGAAATACAATTTTATTTCGATTCTGAATACAGAAGTAAATGATTTGAATTGAACTCTTGAACTGTAATGACAAGTCTAACTTTACCTGAATTTTTCCTGAAACTTATTATGTTCTTATATGTATATGTATATAATAATAAATATTCGTATAAATGTGTGAAACAAATATGTTACTTTTTCACTGACTGACAGATTATTTTGAGCATAAAATCGTAATGTTTTTTAAGAACATTAAATTGTCCTGAATAAGTGCTGATTGAAAATGAATTGCAGTTCAAGGTATTGAAACAGAAAAATACTAAATACGAATAACTGGGTTGAATCCGAAATGAATAATGTTGAAATTTCAATAATTATGTAGAATAGTAATATTAGTAATGGTAGTTGAATAGGGGTCAGTTGTGAATATTATTAGTGTCTTTAAAGATATCACAATTTTATTTTGTTATAGGAACATTAAAAAACTGATTTAGATAACGAAGATAGAAAAATATTAAATACGAGAAAATTTATAGGAATTCGAAATGAATATAATGTTGAAATTCTATTGATTGTATTGAGTACATAATAGTAGTAATAGTAATTTTGTAAGTGTCAGTTGTGAGTTTTGTCAGTGTCATAATTGATGATACAATTTTCTTCAATTATGGGAACATTAAAAAAACAGATTTAAGTAATCAAGATAAAAAAGTATTAAATACGAAAAACTCATTGAATCCGAAATGAATAATGTTGAAATTTCATTGTTAAAATATTAAGTAGTAATAATAATAGTTGGACAATATTATGAATTTTATCAAATTTGTTGTAAATTTTAATTAATACCCAAGATAGAAAAAAAAATACTAAATACACAAAACTAAGTTTAATTCGAAATGAATATAACGTTGAAATTTCATTGATTATATAGAGTAGTAATATTAGTGATGGTAGTTAGGAGGGTAAGGGTCAGTTTGTTGTGAGTTTTATCGGTGTCGTTAATGAAAGATAGAATAATAGTTCGATACCAATTAGCTAGGAACTGCCAGTAGAGCGGTGTTTCGGTCATAAAAAGAAACTGCCTTAGGTAGTAAGTAGGCATGCCTCTAGCATTAACAACCCCTGTGTCCAGTTCAACTACTGGACCACGGGGCCCGACCACCGTTAATTGAACGCACCGCTCGTAACAACAACCCTCTTTCCATTCTTCTCATTCCCCATTTCATTCCCACCACTACCACCACCAGCACCACCAGCACCACCAGCATTCCTTCCTTCTCGTTTATTTTCTCTCTCTTTCTTTCTTATTATCATCCTGGTAGACTGAAACTACTCTGCTTCAAATCTATACCACTTACTTTTATGGTTTCCCAACCTAGTCGAGTGTGTACATCTATTTCCTTTTCTATTTTTATTTCTTCTCTCATTCCTTTATTTTCCTTTTTCTTTCTTTTCGTCTTCCTGTTCACGAGTATAGTTAGAGTATTCTTCTTACCAAGGAATAAAATTCTACGACCGATCCCCCTCAGGAACGGGAAAACCCCGTCTCAATTTAACCTAGCCCCTCTACCTACTCTCACCAACACCAACAACCAATGCACGTCTCGGTTCTTAAATGCATGCTTTTTTTATTTATTTTTATTTATTTTTCTACGTTAACTTTATACTAATCTTTGATCACTTTTTTGACCGACATTCTTTCAAATAATGCATGACACTAACCCTTAACCATTTTGATATTCAGCTAATCGTATTTAGTTAGATTAGTATACATGTTGTCCTAATTTTTTACCGAACCATTTTCTTATTTTACAACATTTATTTTACACTAATTGTTGATCATTTAGTTTACTGAAATTCTTTTAAATAATTTGTAATTAGAATAAATTTTATTATAAAATAAACAAAATAATTCACGTTTCCTTCTTCCATACGTTCTTATCCTTAGGGTGGCTGAGAGGGGATGGAAAGATATCGCAGAGAAAAGGTAACTCGCGAGTGCTTTAAAAACACGCGATAATTATGTGCTTCGCGATTATGGTTGGTAAAGTTAATTGAATTTGAATTTAACTGGAACTCAGGAACTGTTCGTTCCGTTCCAAGCTCATCCTCCTTCTGTTGCTGCTGCTGCTTTTCCACATTCTCTTTCTCTTCCTCCACCTTTTCCTCAACCTCCTCCACCTTCCTCCTTCCCATAACGATGGTGGAGAGCGAGACACCAAGGGCACTTTCGTTCTATTATAAAATCAACTAAAGCCATACGTGACAAAAAGGAGTGCGCCCAGGTTACCTTTTCCGAATTAATTTAATCAGAATAAAGCGGCCGCTTGTCGGGCCGTATCGTTAATTCCGTAACAATGGTCTGCCATCGAGAGCTCTCAAAGGGGGGGAGAAGGAGGAGGAGAAGGAGGAGGAGTTAGGGAGGTTCAGGGGGTTCAGGGAGGTTGAATCTTTTTGAAAGGAAACTTTTATCTAAATAATATAATAACGTTTATGTGTGTCTCTTCATAATATGTATCTCTTGAGCAAATATATGAATGTGTATACGAGTGTGTGTATTGGTGTGTGAGTGTGTGTGTGTATTTTATGAAATAATTTCGTCACATTAGAAATATTTATTTTTAAGTATTTGTATAAATATACTCATTATCGTAGTTTCTTTTTATTAATTTTAAAGATAAATAAGAATATTTTAAATGATTTGAATTAATAATCTTTTACCTGTGCTATTTAACTCGACGAAACTCGGACCCAATCGTCAGAGTATTTGTGTATGGGTGTGTGTGTATTTTATGAAATAATTTTGTCACATTTGAAATATTTATTTAAGTAGATATTCTTATTATCGTAGTTTCTTTTTATTAATTTTAAAGATAAATGTGAATATTTTAAATGATTTGAATTAATAATCCCTTACCTGTGCCACTAAACTCGACGAAACTCTGGCCCAAACGTCAATGTGTGCTAAATAGACGAGACTGATGCTCGAGAACAGTAGAACAACAAAGCCTTGCTTGGTTTGTTATGTTTACGTTTGGCTTCGACTGAAAGTACGGGAACGGGGTCAAAGATACATTTTTCCAATTAAACTAGAACGAGTAACGAGAAATTGTCTTATTAGAGTTAAAATTGTAGATGATTAAAATTGATATTAAAATTTTAGATAACATTGTAAGAAAAAATATTTAATGTAAAAATAGTTGATTTCTTATCTTGCAATTGGTTGAAATAGAAACGATGACGTACAACCTACGGGAATCCTTAAGGTCAACGTTGGAGTACATTACCGAAGTTGTAAGGTATGAATGAAAAGGTTCGAAGTATGTTCTCTCTCTTTTTCTCTCTCTTTCACGTTTTTTACACTCTCACTCTCATAGCTTTGGGTGCTGGTAAAACCTCGGTCGTAAGGGCCGTTCGCCACAGAAAATTTTACGAGTATGCACTTCTCTCTTTCTCTCTCTCTCTCTCTTTCACACACACTCACTCACTCACTCACTATCCCTTTTTTCTACTCTTTTTTTATTCTATTTCTATTTCTCTTTACTCGTATATCAGTTCGTGCGGTTTCGAAATTATTTTTATGTTTCGCCGTCAAAGGTGGCGGCGGCATCAGCCGTCGCACGCCCACCGCGAATATATAAACGTGTCCACGTGTAAGTACTTACGTAAATCTACCGGGTGTCTCTAACAAAAATTCAAACCAAAAATATCAACAAATTTCATTAGACTCTAAAAACATTTAAACCAGTTATATCGTAGTCGCATTACTTTTGGACAACAATTTTTAACTCGAACGAAGATTCGTATCTTTAAATATAAAACAATTTATTGCAATTATTAATATTGAGTCAAATTATTGTTGTAATATTACTTTACTCGCAACAATTCAATTTGTATTATATCACAAATGTTATTTCTAAATTTCATTCTAAATACATTTACTATTATTTCTTTTTTTTTCAAATAAAATGTGCGTTTAGATAATAAATTGTATTAATTATGATTTATTATTCGGTTAAATTTTTTATTTATTTTCATCTACAACTATTATGAAATAAATTTATTAAGAAATCTTTGATGAAATAAATTTATTTGGATTAGTATTATTAAATATGTTAAATGTGTGTTATGCATCGTTTTATGGTAGAATGTGTTTTGGGGCACCCTGTATACGGTGGTTATACGTTTTCATAGGCAGGCGAGAACTCGTTCACTGTACTCCTCTCTCTTTTACTCTTTCTCTTTCTCTCTTTCTCTCTTGGTCTCTTTTGTGCAACGTCAGCGTGTATCGACAATCGGCGAGCGTCACGGATCGCTCTGTAGGAGTCTGAAAAGCAGCAGCCTTGAATTATGCAATCCTATGACTCTTTCGTTGATGGATCTCCCGGCGGATCTTCGTTGGTAGGAACGGCTTTGATCTCCAAATGCGAATGCTTATTGTTCGTCGTTTTGCGAGGAAACGTCTTTTAGAAAGGGCATCATCTCTCTTTCCTACCTACCCGCCCTTCTTCTTTTTTATTTTTTTTTCTCCTTTTTTTTTCCTGCCTCCTCTTTTTGTCTTTTTTCGTATTCCCCCTCTCTCCCTCTTTCTCACTCACTCATTTACTTTTTTTTTTTCTTCTTTTAAGGGTTGGTAAGGCATTAATTATTATACTGATGAGAGTCATATCTTTTTACGCCAAGAGATTTTTCGGATTATTTATAAATAAATAATGAAGTTTTTAGAATAGTTCGATTTATTGTCAATTGGAATACAATTTACAATTGTTTCAAATTATTAGTCAAATTGATGATTTATTAATTGTAATAATTTTTCGTTTGAATGGTTGTGATTTATTATCCAACTGATATTTACTAATAGTTCAATTAACATATTAAAAGTTGACCAATAAAAAAATAGGGTAGGAAAATTCAAACTAAACAACCTAACATTTGTTCAGTTAGGATTACTCGTAAATATCCGTTTTACTATAACCTTGTTAACATATATTCCTAATTATATCTTCAATTAATATATTACAAGTTGACCAATAGAAAAAAAAGGATGGAGAAATTCAAACTAAACAACCTATCGTTTGTAAAATAGCGATAAATTAAAACATAGTTCGTATTACTCACTTATATCGAAAACTTGATCGATATACGAAAAGAGGAAAATAAAATAAAAAAGGGAATATAAGTTTGGTAGTAGAAATATGTCGAAAGAAATAGTCCTGTATTGTCGTCGAGGATCGCGAAGACGGGTCTCTTAGCTGCCGCTTCCTTTCATCCGATAAATCAACGCTCGTAAATAACATCGAGTGCCTGCAAACTTCTCTCTAGCCTAACTCTCTCTCTCTTCCTCTTTCTTTCTTTTGGCCACAAACGAATGAACGAACGAAGAAATAAAGAGATCAATAGGCTACGAAGAGCCCTTTGTCTTCCAACGTATTAACCCTCCCGCATTGGTCCTCCCCCATTACTCCCTTTCTCTTCTATCATATTTCTTTCTCTCTTATTCTATCGAAGGGTCCCAACGCGTCCATCAACTCGATCGGTTCCTGTTTTCTTCCTAGTCTCGCGAATTATTTCTCTTTCTCTTTTTTTCTTTGCCATTCTAACCTCACTTTTTCAATGTTACTTTCATAACAATTCCAAAAAATTCCTAACAAATTTTTCTAGTCGTCAAACATGTCGTTCGATTTCTTAAATAAAATTTTCTTACAATTTTTTAATGCACTTTCTTTCTTTAAAAAATGTGTTTTTTTTATTAATTAAATATATTGTCTGAATAAAATAATTAAATTGTTGAGTTTTCAATTAAAATCAGTCCATGCAAATCACTCCATAACAATCCGTACAATTATGTTGTCAAGTATTAAATGGAGCAAAACAATGCACATAATTGAGTTGAAGTTTGCTCCATTTCATGTTTGACAACCTAATATCTTAAAATTATATACAAGTACGTGTCTGTACAATCTCATTGATAAAGAAGAAAAATCAATAAATGAAATAAAATGTTAAAGACGAATAAACAATAAGATCGACGATAAACAATCATTTGCATCAATTTTAATGCTTGTATCACTTTCGAACGAAAAAGAAGAGTAAAAAAAGCAGAAGAAAAAAAAAGAATAATAAGAAAGAGTTAGTTGACATTTAGCCAATGGGAGACCATAGCGTATGTATGTATGTATGGTGCGAAACCTATGGTTTTCTCTTTGTTTCTCTCGTGTACGAGTTTCTCGTCGAGTATCGAGGATACTTCGGTGGTTTCGTGTTTGTATGTATCGGAACTCTCTCTCACTCAGTCTATCTCACTTTGCCCTTTTTATTTCTCTCTTCTTCCTCCTTCTCCTCCTCCTCTTCTTCTTCTTCTTCTTCTTCTTTCTTGGGGTATCACGCTGCTGGAGGCACGTTGATTTATACCGGCCGTAAGATTTATGCGGAAGAGCCGCGCGATTGAGTCGCAACACGGCGCCGACTTATCGCGAGTGGGTAGAAACGACACCGCGTGAAAAGAACGAAGGGAAGCAAAAGGGACGAAAGAGAGGAAGAAAGAAGAAGACAAAAAAAAATGAAAAAGAAGTAGTGGTGGAGGAGGTGGTGAAGGAAGAGGAAGGGGAAGGGGAATGAGAGGTGTCGGAGAAGAGAGGGCCCTTCGATGAAGTCTCTCCTCTCGAGCCCTTCCAAACAAGAAAAAAGAGAGAATAATAAGACCAAGAGAATAAGAGTGTCAGAGTAAAAGGGGATAGGAAGNGATGGGGGAGTTCTTGTTTCGTATCGACTATTTTTCATCGTTATAGTCTTGTGAGTTATATTTTTTCACTCACTGGTGTTCAACCATTTGATTTTAATTTTTATCATGCAATTATGTTAGTCGAGTTATTTATTGGTTATTTGAACACTTTTAAGATCCGAACGTGTTAACGGAATTGAAGTTGAAAATTATTGATCCCTTTTTTGTTATATTGGATGAGGATCAATTAGGTTTCAACGATAGGATACTTGAAATACCTGATGAAGAATTTGATCAACACTGTCCAATAAGAAACAGTTAAACTTGTTGAAATATTAATAATTGTATTCCAATAAATTACAGTTCGAACTGTACTATTATTCATACTCGCATTAAATTATATTTCAAAAGAAATAAATGAAATTTAACACCATTGTTTATAATCAGGTCTGATAGTAACGATCAAATTAAATATAAAAAAATTACGAGCAAATATAATTGTTAAAAAAGAAAAAGAAAGAAAACGATTAATCAGATTAAACGTGACGTTTAATCATTGATAATGGAAACAATTTCAACTGATAAGTGGAATAAAACGTAGGCCGCAAATGCTGAGAGTATTGCCGTGACGAAACTTGAATAATGAGAGAAAAAGAAAGAAATCCTTGTCCATGCCACGAGCCTCGACAGGATACCGCAGACCTCTTTATTGGTACTTTTGCGTAACCGCAATGGCGGACCGTGCCGGTACCGACAAAGTCTTCTATTAATTGCAATTAGACCGCGGACCGATAATAAATATCAATTAATACGACGTCGCCGACTGATTTATGCCGCCCTGATCGCCATTTTTTTTTTCATCTTCTTCTTCCTCTTCTTCCTCTTCTTCTTCTACTTCTACTTATTCATTCGTTCAACCTACACCACCATTACGGTACGCTACAACTCATAGTAACCGTGAGAACAGGAAAATTACATTTCCTAATAGAATTTAGCTACAATTTTTCAACCAATCGAATCAATTTCGTACCGATTAGTATCCCTAAAATAACATAACTTCGATTCTTCTCAACGATCTGCACGAGTATTTTATTTTTTGAGGACCCTACAAGTTAGACGGGACTTCTAACGATTTGCAATAATTTATTGGAGATTAATTTTATATATCGGTTGTTTAATTAATAAACTCGTTAGATGCAATTAGATCATTGTCATTCTGATTAAAACTGTATGAAACGTAATGTAACTGAATAAAATAATAACCGAAACGGCTGACAATTACAAAGGGACTTTGAAAAATATCAAAGGTAAGGTTGGGTACATTAATTTCATTCTTTATCTCGATGTAAAGTCACTGAAAATTTCTATCGTCTCGAATGATCTTCAAAATGATCTCGTCTATCCTTCGAAGTGCCACCGTTTCTTGGAATTTGCGATCCACGTCGTCTACACACAAAGCGGAGAGTGAAAAGGTGAAATAAAGAAAGGAAGAAAGAAAGAAAGAAAAGGGAAGGGAGTGGGGGGAGGGAGAGCGCGTTTCGTGCTTACATTTACAGAAACGTGAAAACAGAGAAGGATGAAAAAAAAAAGAAAAAAAAAAAAGAAAAAGATGACGAAGAATGACGGAGAAAACCAGTTACGAAGGCCTCCGGACTCACGCACGATCGTTATTACATCTCTCGTCACGTAGACCGCGAGATGAGGTACGATAACCTCCAAGAACAAATACGATACAAGGAACCTTGCTCCGTGATTTCTTACCTGATGTATGTACGTTGGTTGTTGGTCGCGGTAAAACGAAGAGAACCGCCTAGTCCTCGGTTTGTGTGTGTATCTGTGTAAAACAGATATAAATTTTATTTTTATATATTTCATCATTTCTAAGAATATTATTGGCCCAAGTTATGATCAGTAACTTGGACCAATGGTATGGTTAGAAACCTCCTCTTCACCCCCTCCTTAAATATCTAGAAGTTAATAAATTTTATGTTTAGGTTTCTCATCATTTTAAAATAAAGCAACTGGATCAATTTAATATTGAGAAATCAGTCACTAAAAATCAAAAATTGGTTGTAGATGAATTAGGTTATATTTAGGTTTCATAACTTTGAAAGAAAGTTACTAGGTCAATTTAAGATTAAGAAATTAGTAACTAAAAATCAAAGATGGATGAAGTAGGTTATGTTTAGGTTGATATTTTATAACAAAGAATATTATTGGTCCAAGTTATGATTAGTTAATTGGATCAATTTGGTTAAAAATCTTAAAATATTTAAAAATTAATAAATGTTTTATTCAGGTTTAATAATTTTGAAATAAACTAACTCTGGCAATATTTAAGATTAATAACCTAATACTATGCAATTTGTATAATTGAAAAAAAATATCGTTCAAACGAAATTCTAATTTATTGAACATGAGCTCATACTTATTTCTTCGATATAATCGACAAATTTAGAAATAAATGATTAATAGAGGAAGATAAAATCTATTATTCGTAAGTTGATTTAATTGATCACATAGCCAAAAACAAGGAATCGTTTTTAAACGATGGTGTTTAATGGATGACGAATGATCGAAGATACCTAACAGAGAGTCCAGATAATCCTTCAAAACAAAAACAACCGGTGTAAGGTTTAATGGATTCGATAAGAAGTCTTTTGAACCTCGATTGGTAGCTATTACTTAAAACATTGATAAACTAACAAGGACCTTTTTATTTTATCAACCTTTTCGAGGTTCAAGGTCTTCGTCGAGGTACCAAGAATTTACTTAAGATCTTTAAAAATACAAACTCACTTAAATAATTGTTCCTAAAAATTTTTATTTAGGTTTAACTCTAATCGATGTTTAAATTTAAATACACGAAGTGTTGAAAAAATATTTCAGAAACATAGTATTGTTCTGTTTTATTCTTCATGGGTGTTACGAAGAATTATTATAGCTAAACCAATCTATCATATTTTTTTGTTTGTTTAAATTTCTTTGCTCTACCCAAGGCTATCTGTGTTCGTTTAAATCACGTTAATCGTTCTCTGGCTTGCTACGACATATCGACTGATAAGCGAACAAGCTAATAGCATTTCCCGAATGCTTTGATTCGACTTGTGATAATACTTAAGAGAATGAAAAGCATTTTAAGATTAACGAGTTATGTTTAATCCTACATACAATATTACGAAAAATGTTCTTTTTCTAAAAGTTATATTTAATTATTATTATTTATTATTATTTATTATTATTTATTATTATTAATAATTTATCTCACCTATCCAAAACTTACTTATAATAAAATTAATTATGTACTCGCGTTATTGTATATAATGATAACTTAAAGTTATAAAATAAATATTAATAATATATTTACTACGATAATTAAAAGTCTAAACTAAAATTTCCAATGTTCAGTAATAATTGAACATATATTAAAATATATTGTGTGTGTGTATGTAATTTAACAAAAATGATTTAAATAATATTAGAATATCAACAATATTAGATAAAAAGATAAAATATATTTAAAAGAAATTAAAATGAATGAACGTATGACTAAAATTATCTTAGATTCCCAATAGGATTAAACTTAACTTGCAGGTACAGATGATCGTACGTATGGTAAACGAAACCCTTTCACGTGGTAATAATTTTCAATAGAGGTGGTAGTGGAAGAAGAGAAGGAGAAGGAGGAAGAGGAGGAGGAGGAGGGGCAAGGGTCGAACAAAACGGTACTGAAAAATTGTCCCCATTGGTAGATGCGTTTGTCATCAAGGTGGACTTTCTCGAATTAAGCCTCGTTTGTATGTACATGCATACCTTGCTAAAATATATACTCACACATGTACTATATACCTTACTCGTGCAAATAAGAAAAAGAAGAAGAAGAAGAAAAAAAAAAGTAACTGAGGTCAGACCTTAACACGGTGTTGTATCTTATTCTGATATTCGATCGTACCGACAGGTAACATCCTCGATAATGAAGGAACTTAAATGAAAGCGTCTCCGAGAGTGCGAGTTGAAATTTTTCATTAGCCTACCCCACGCATGCATGAATGCATGCATGCATACAACCCCTCTTCCCTCTACGTCCTTCGTCCTTCGTACGAAAACCAACAACCCCCTTCGACTTATTCTCCTACCCCCGTGTCTTTATTTTTCTTTATTTGACTTTTAACTACGCGAATCGTTCTTTATCAAGATCCCAATCTTGAACGGGTATTATTTAGCACGTGCTAACTCAAAGTGTATGGACTTGCGTATGTTTATTCGTGCATGTGCGTGTGTGTGTGTGTGTGTGTATTTGTGTATATGTGTATATTGATCTAGGGTTTTCTTAGCGTGGGAATATCTACGATCTGAAGAATTTATTTTTTCTGGTATAACTAATATCGTAAAGTGTTTAGAATACTAGTATGGATGATTCAAAATTTATTTAGAGCTAATTGGAATTTATTTGAGGAGTTAAGATTGTTTCATAATGGTGTTCACCTCCAATAAATAAAAATTATTTATAGGAGAAATAAATTTCAGTATTGTTAATTATAATTGTACGATTAAATAGAATATACGAAATAATATTTAATATAATTTCTTCTTTTTTTTTTCTAGTAGAATTAATATTATAAAGTATTTAGAATATTAGTTTGGGCGATTCCAAATTATTTTAGAAATTTAGATTATGTCATAATCGTATGCAATAAATTAAATATGCGTAGTATATTTAAAAAAAAATGTTAATAGTTTTTATTTAATAAACACCTTTGTAAGAGAAATTAATTTCAATATCGTTGAATTATAATTTTCTGATAAAATTGAATACTAACAGAAAATTAATATTATTTAAAAGAATTCGATATTAATTAATGAATATTCGAGAAAAATCTATTTAAAAGTAATCTTGCGAATGATACGTGTATAATAAAAGTAATAAAATAAAGAAATTGTGTGAGTGAGTATGTGTGAGAGAAAGAAAGAGAGAGAGAGAGAGTGTCGTGAAGAAACGGACGGGATCTTTATCGCCACTCTGGTCGTTCAATTCGCATAATAAACAATCCTCGGCGGGTGTAACTGGGCACACAAGAGAAGAGAGAAACCGGAACATATCTCGGTTCTTTGAATTCTTTCGACGACGAAGCGCGACAAATAAACTATTATCGCCTTGGACAAGTTCTCTCACGCCTTCCTTTGACGACATTCAAGTTAGTGGTTGGTTGTAAGGTTCGAATCATGCCTACGGGTTTCTCTCATGCGGCATACTAACACACACATACACACACATACAGACAGGTACGCACATACATTCTCTGTTCATCCATATCGGTTCCAAAGACGCAACGGAAGACCTTCGGGGACCTTCGAGGACCTGCCCCACAGGACGCACACAACTCCACGTGAATCAAACGACGCAAACCCGCCCAGGAATGCTTTACGGACATCGAAACATAGCAATGCTTTATGGTGGTCCGCGGCTGAACCTGATTTATATAAGTGCATTACTGTACCAAGGAGAAGTGCAACAACCCACTATGAAATGCACTGTACTAAGATACTCTACTATGAATAAAAGAACAAAAATGTATGAATGAGGAGATATACAAATCGTACAACTAATTTCTACTAATTTTTAAATACTATCTTTCCCGTATTTTTCTAATTTTATTTTTGAAATTCTAAATGCAGTTTTGTGTATTAAATTTTCTGTGATTACAGTTAAAGTTATTTAACATATTACTTATAGGGGTAGTTGATTAATAAACTTAGCAATGCAAAATTTTTATGGACATATTGTTATTATTGTCTCAATGATAATTGGATAATACAAAAATCTAATTTTTGTATAAAATCTGGCACCAATTTTCCAAGAAATTGGTTAACAAATGATAGCATGTTACCATAGAAATGATTTCTAATCAAAGTTACGAAACAATAATACAACTAACTCGAATTTATGAACACAAATTCTTCAATGTTCATAAATCTTCAACAAAACTGTCTATGCAATTCAATAAACAATTATTGAACCAAATAAAAAAAAAAGAAAAAAGAACAATAGCGTATAACATTCGATAAAATAGTTCATAGAAAATAGAGAAAGATCTTTTAATAATAATCGAGACCAGGTATCTCGTTTAGCTCGCGATTCATGGTGTATCCGCGTGAAGATTAATACTAACGCTCGAGATCAGAACATAATTGATGTGCAGAATCGAACGGGGGATCGCGAAAGGTCGAAAGGCAGCCAACCAGGCAAGCAGTTAGACAGGCAAGCAAGCAAGCAAGCAAGCAAGCAAGCAAGCAAGGAAGGAAGGAAGGAAAGGGTGGAAGGGAAGAGGGAGGGTGGTAGGCAAACGGTTCGGGTGTGAGAAGAGACATCGGTGAATTCTCGGCATATGTGGTCAGGACCATCGATCGGTATTATCATCAAGGATCTTGGTAAAGAAGATGGTGGTGGGGGGGGAAGGGGGGGGGGTGTTAGGGGACCGCAGATGCACTTCTGATGTTGGTCTGGTTTCATCTCCTATCTCTCTTTCTCTTATTTCCTTTTTATTTTGTATTTCTTTCTATGCCTCAGTGATATACCTGACAGAACGTACACACTATGAAAACTGGTAAAGGAGGAAGAGGTGAGGAGTAGGAGAAGGTGGTGTTCGAAGAGTAGGAGGAATTGGTGAAGGGAAGATGAAGAAGTAGGAGGTAGAGAAGGAAAAGGAGAAAGAGGAAGAAGAGGAGGAGGAGGAAGGGGAGAAGAAAGAAAAAGGTTGGAGGGAGTACAGCTTCGAGACTCAGAGCTTAGCCATAATCTGAAATATATTGGTGCCCGGTGTTTGTCCACATCTCGTTGACCGGCATTATAAATCGGCGAAGCGTAGGCATTCGTTCGAGGACATTAGTCAAAGGCCGTGGTAATGTCGTACGCGATAATGCGTCTGATATCGCGGATCCTCCTCCAACCTTCTTCTCCAACCACCTCCTCGAACCTCCACCAACCTTCTCAAACCTCATCCTCCAACCTTCTTCTCCAACCTCCTCCTCGAACTTTCTATTCCTTTTTAATCTTCCATCCCCTTTACTCTTTCTACCTTTTATCATCATCCTTTTTCTCATCCTTCTTCATCTTTCTATTTTCACTCTTACCGATATCGTCGGTTATACACGACGCCTAACGTGTAAACGTATACCCCGAGAGTATGCGAGTATATTCTCAACTTAAAATGTACTTTGGAAGAGAATTTTCTTTCTTTGATTTATTTCTGATTGAATTACTTAATATTCCGTATTGTTTAGTAGTAAATTAAGATTTTTGTCATGATTTTAATTGAATAATTAGTAACAATGTTATTGATCAGTTTCAATTTTAGTCTGATTCTTATCGGGTCTTATTAAAGTTGTATTTCTTCCATTAGAATTCGAATATTACTCGAGTTATACAAATTATAATTTTTGTCTTGATTTTAATTGAATAATCAGTAACAGTGTTACTGATCAGTTTCAATTTTAGTCAGATTCTTATCGTGTCTTATTAAAGTTGTATTTTTCTCAGACGAATTCGAGTATTATTGGAGTTATATTCCGTTACCAAGTTAAGATAAGATACTTCCAGTAAGTTTTTCTTTTTTTGTGGGGAAATAAAAAAAAACAGAGGAGAAAAAGAAAAAGAAGAACGAAGACGATCGACATGGAAGCTTTTGATCCAAGTATATCTACGGCTCACGTCGAAGGTAAAGCCAAGAAGAAGAATCGTAGGGAATCTTGCTACATACGTAATCACCCCAGTAAGAAAACCCTCTCTCTCTCTTTCTCTCTCTTTCTTTTTCTCAACTGCTGTCTCTCCTTGTCAGTCTGACTTCTTGGTTCCAAGGAGTGCGAGGCTGAAGTGGGGTGGGTCGGGTTGCTCGATCTCGAGTATCTAAGCTATGTTTCTCGAACTAACGTTTCCTACCGTCCTGTGAATTCGTAAAGCGAGGATTCGCGAGCTCTTCGAAGAAAAGGATGTTGTTTGGTATTTTGGAAAGAAAAAGAGAATGAGTAAGAGAGAGAGAGAGAGAGAGAGAGAGAGAGAGAGAGAGAGAGAGACAAAGATAGACGAAACAGGGAAAATAAGGCGAGGAAAGAAGAAGAAAAACAACCACAAGAACGTTTACAAAAAAAAAATATATATATATATAAAAAAGTAGGTGGAGGTGGAGGAGGTGGGAGTAGTAGGGGGTGTTGGAGGTAAGAGTAAAGGTAGGGGTAGGGATAGGATGAGAAGATGGAAAAGAAGAAGGAAAAAGAGGTGGAGGCATGTGTCCCAAACGACGTATGCACGGCGAGACACGTAAACGATATATCAGGGGGTTAGCCGCTGGGGACGGACGACCCGAGCCATCTTTCTTCCACTTATACGTGTGATATTCACATGCGCAAACGTGATACACTCTATAGAGAGATCCACCGTCAGATACCCAGAACTGCCGCTCACGGCAGGAGCACCACCACCACCATCACCACCAACACCACCACCACCCATCTACCATCCACCATCCACTACTATTCTACCATCTACTATCCACCACCAAAACAGTTCAGTGTTCACGTGAGCTGTAAATGTATTAAGGTTTGACGACCATCCTGGAACGATCCCCGTTTGCTTCTACCAAGGGTTGCTGTTTCTTCTTCTACGGATCACTTTTCGCGGATCTTTTTTTTCTTCTTCTTCTGACGTACTTGTACTACGTTGTACTAAAACCTATGATCTTGTTCATAAGTGAAGAAAGAATGGAAAAATGGTTCATGGGTTTGTTATGGTTTGATATTTGGTCAAGATTTTTATTGAGTTTCATAATTTGTTTCATGATTTCTATGTTTATTGAGTAAATGTGTGTGTGATTAAAATTTGTTTCAGTATAGAAGGTTAATATTCGATGTTAAGTGGTCTGTTCATAACTGAAAAGATAATAGATTTATAAGTTAGTTGTAGTTTGATATTCTTTATTTCATGATTCAATACTTAGTTTTGAACGACTGATATTATCAAGTAATTTGTAATAATTGAATTTAGAGTGTACTTGACAATAATAAACTTTTCAGTTTCTAGTTGAATTAGTCAGTAACCTTATCAATTCCAATTCTTATTCCAACTATTCAACACTTTGAAAATATTGAGTTGAAGAGAAAGATATGTCGGTGTTTTGGTAACAATTCAATGGGAACATCTGACATTTCTTATCCATCAACTCAATATAATATGCAGTACTCCTATACAAATGATTCGAGATTAAAGATTATTATTATTATTACAATATTATATGTAAATAAATAATATTAGGGGATATATGAAAGAAATAGATGGATGGGTAGATAAGAACTAAAGAAAAGTATGTAGAGCGAATAAGAATAAGTACGCCAATGGCGAACGTAGCCCGGGTGGTGTCGGCACGTTCGTGTACGCTCGCGTTATTACGTCCTTATATTATATTGCAAAGGTACAAATGTTCGTACGTATGTAAAATTTCTCGACTCGGCCGCGTAGAGCCATAATAATATTTGTGCTGATAAATGAGACACATAACCGTACACGTTGCTACGTACACTTGTGCACTCTCCACCACTACCACTACCACCACCACCACCACCACCACCACCACCACCCTTTTTATCCAGCGGCTCTTCACCACCACCACCATCTCATCACCACCACAACCTTCTCACCACCAGTTTCAGTACTACCTAGTACTATTATTACTATTACTATGACTAACACAACCAGAATCATTACTAACACTACTGTAAAACCACCGAACAGCGACATCATCCCGTATGTCTTGGCTTATTCCACTTTTCTGGCGATGCATTACGAATTTTTACATTTTACAAACGGCCACGCTATCTTCCACGACACGCGATTCTTTCGCAAGGTACCGCGAAAATTCCTGATAAAGAACGAAACCGTAGGTGGTGGTGTTGTTGTTTGTTAACCCTTTGGTATTCCCTTTTTTTTACTTACTTCAACAAAAATAGAATACAAACTCAAATTGAATGGATTCTATAATCTCAAATTTCAATTTCAAAATTGACCATATTTTTTCTTTCGTATTATTTTTCTTATCTTTTCTTATCTGTTAAAATTTTAGTTTTGTTTTTCATTTCCTTTCTACTCCATCTTCACTTTCTTCTGTTTCTTTTTTCGTCTATTGGATACTCGGAAAAATGGTGAGTTATAAAATAGTCGGTGAAGGAAGAGCGAGGGGAAGAAATCGCTGCGAAATATTTGCTTACAGCTCTCTTCGGTATACTTTGTATATAGTAGAATACTCGAGAACGTTACTTGTATTTTTCCTAGAAACGTTCACCATGGGATCCATATTTTTCTCCTACGTTTGTTTCCCATGTCAAAGGTCCATCGTAATTTGCAAATATCTTTCAAAATATGTATTTCCAACGTTTCTTTTTCGTAAATGAATTTTCTTTAAATTTAAAACCAAAGCGAGAAGTTTTTATTTAAAATTCGTAATAATTCATGACAGAATTGTATAAATTATTACAAAAATTGATTATGGTTTCGATATTTCTTCTTATTTTATTTTTACCAACCGGATAAATGTCTACAAATTTATTCAAATTTGTCTACAATCCTTTTGAATGTGGCAGAAAAAGAATAACGAAAATGACAAACGAAAAGGGGAAAAGATTATGAGCAATGGAGAAGGGAAAGAGAGGGGGTGGCGAGGTTCTCAAAAATACAATAAAGAGTATTACGTTAGCAGTGATAAATAACAAAAGATTTGTAAAATAAACCGTGATTGTAATAACCGTTTGCTATAATAAACCAAACTTATACGAGCAGAAATACTCATTGCGTAAAAAGAAAATCAAAACAAATCGAGACCAATCATTTTATGTTTGCAAGGAATATCAAACGTTTCTAGAAAAACAAAAGAAAATCAAATTAAAATGATTGGATTAAAAAGCAAGGGACATACGTGTAGTTTGTTCCAAGTACGACGATCATAATATTTCGAAACTAAATTCATTATACGCATTCCCGTAACTTCGCTTTTTTTCTCTTCTTGATCTTTTTTTTTTCGAGTTGGAAAACAAATTGCGATATTTCGACATAATCTTACGGTTGACTTTCGTTGAGTGAATTCTTTTATGGAAGTTATGAGAAGATAAGTTTAGAGGTAGGGAGGAGAGTATGGCAATTTCTTGTATGAGGAAATCGCGACAGACTTTTGTTCGTGGTACGTGTGCGCTAATGCGATTCGTCGTTTCTAGCTCGGATTAAGGGAAAAGTCGTAAATAACGAAACGTCAGTCGATGTATCACCGAGAAGTTCGGATTGCATTATTATTCCACTCGCGTCTCGATCCAGTACGACGCAGAATAGCTCTGTTCCAACATACACGTATTTCACATACACACACACAGACACACATGTGTATAAATACACGAAACCACGTACGGATCATCGAGAAAGCGGCTTCCAGTTTTACCGTTCTCAAAATTTTACACAATTTCTCTACTATTTCTATTATCGAAATATTTCTATTATTTTCAATATATTTTAATAATTAAGATTCTTTCTCTAATCTCTTACGTTTGCATCTTCATCAGACTGCAATCTTCTGTCATCTAAATTTAAGAATTGATTTAAAGTACAATTCTATTTCATTCTTGAAATATTTCAATTATTTTCTTTATATTTTAAGAGTTAGGATTCTATTCCTAACTTTTTTACGTTTACACCATCATCAATTAAAATCAATTGTTCAAGTTTTAGAATTGATTTAAGGTACACTTCAATTTCACTATCAAAATAATTCAATTATTTTTAGTACATTTAAAGAGTTAAGATTTTGTCTCCAATTTTTTACGTTTGCAACATCATCAATCAGACTGCAATCTATTATTGTTTAGGTCTTAGAATTGACTTGAGGTACACTTCAATTTTATTATCGAAATATTTCAATTATTTTCTTAACATTTTAAGAATTAAGATTATTTTTCTAACCTTTTACATTTGCATTGTCATTAGACTGTAATCTATTGTCATGCAGGCTTTAGAATTGATTTAAAGTACAATTCAATTTCATTACTAAAATATTTCAATTATTTTCTTAACATTTTAAGAATTAAGATTCTTTTTCTAACCTTCTACATTTGCATCTTCATTAGACTGCAATTTACTGTCATCTAGATTTTAGAATAGATTTAAGGTAAGGTTCAATTTCACTATGAAAATATTTAAATAATTTTTAGTACATTTTAAGAGTTAGAATTCTTTCCCGAATCTTTTACATTTGCACCATCATTCTACTGCAATCTACTGTCGTCCAGGTCTTAGAATTGACATAAAATACGATCAGGGATATTCGAACTTGAACGTTTCAAACGTTGATCTTGAAAAAAAAAAGAGAAAAAAAAAAGAATCAAAAATATTCTGACACCGAGATCCTCTCGATAGTCCGACCATTAAAAAAATCTTACCGCTAAAGAAGGAATAAAATATCGAAAAGGGCAAAAAGGGATTTCAGTCAAAATACAAAAGTGGTATGAGTTTAGCGGGCATGAGGATCCGCGGGACCAATAAATTATTATCTTCGAAAGATTAGGGCCCGATGTCGCGACCCTCATAAATATAAGTATATAATATATATTTTTACTTGTGTATGTGTATGTGTGTGTGTGTGTGTGTGTGTGTGTGTGTGTGTGGGGTAAGCCGATTTCCCGTTCTGCCAATGGCACTCGAAACTTACCGGCTGCTGCCGAACACCGCGAAATCCTTTCTCGCGTAGCTCAACCCAACCAACGAACCAACCCTATTTGAGGTTTTCACCTTTTTTTCTCTACCAAACCCTACCGAAACTCCCCACCCTGTCCCTTCCTCTCCTTCACCTCGTCACCCATCTCATCCCCGAAAAGTACCGAGAGAGAAGACGACGAGGAGGGGAAAGGGGGGGGGTCTCTTTATAGACCGGGAAGATTAAAGTGGCTTCTTTCGTTTTGTTTGTTTGTTTTCTTTTTTTTTTTTATATCGTATTTATGCATTTCTTTTTAATTTCGCGCGCTCCCGCATTGCGTTAGGTTTCAAGGTTTGGATTTAAGTCCTCTCTCTGTCTTTCTTTCACTCTCGGTGTTTATTTCTTTATCTTTTTCTATTTCTCTTTCTCTTTCTTTACTGCGTGTCAGCGACTCTCGGCGAGCCGACGAGAAAGAACGAAAAGATAATCGGCTCCTGGATCTCTTATTCTTCTTCTTCTTCTTCTTCTTCTTTGAAGGAGAAGGAGGAGGACAAGGTAAAGATGAGGAAGGAAGAGGATGATGCGGGGAAGGGTGTTCTTTTATAAGTGTTTGGAAGATCGAAAGCTTACAGAAGCCAGGAACGTCTTTAAAGTTTTAACAGAATTGATTTAAAACGCTTCTTGTTTTTTTTTTGGCGACGTAAACATCAATTTATTAGAATTCATGACAACGATTGATTGGTATGAACATAATTACACGATTTTCTAAAAATCGTTCTATTCCAATGAAAGTCGAAAAATCATAAGAAAATCTTCATAGATTTCGTAAATGAAGAGTGTCTGTGTGTGTTACCAAGAATTTATTTATTTTTTTTTCTTATAACCGATACGATATCAAAAATATTACGAGCATGATGACTCGTACCATTTTTCGAGGATCACTCGAACGTCATCTCGAATTGGTATGCGGCACGGGTTTCCAACAATACGACAATTTATATGGATTTGGGAGAGTCTTCAGCTTCTCTTCGAATCCGCTACCTCGAGTTTTACTTTCCGTCGCATTCAATGCTTCCATCTCTCTCTCTCTCACACTCAGTAACCTTCCGTCTCTTTCTCCCACACATACGAGCACGTGCGCAAAGCACTCGTCCTCTCTCTCTTTCTCTTTTTCTCTCTCATCTTTGGACCGCCCTCTTACTCGCACTACTCGGATCGCTCTGCCGGGCATCAGCGAGGTTTTATCTCGCATTCAGAGACTACGGCATCCCTCATGGATGGATCGGCAATCCTCTTTACCCTCCCCCCCACCACCGCCGCCCTTCTTCTCCTCTTCCTCCTCTTCCACCCCTCCCCACCGATCCACAATCCTCTCCACACTTACCTCTCGCGTCTACTCCACCCTCTCACCCCCACCCCCTGTTTCACGTCGACCCCTTTCCTCCTCCTCCTCCATATCCTCCTTCTCTTCCTACCCCCTTCCTTCTCCTCTTCCTCGTCGTAGCCCTCACATTCTCCCACCTCAAACCCTCGTTTTACTTCTTCTTTTCCCCTCTCTTCTTCTTTACCGCTGCCGCCACTGCCGTCTCTTCTATCCACCCACTCGATAAGAGATTATACCGCGCTGGAATCCGCATATATTCGCTAAAGATACGTGCTTTTCGCTTGTATACGCGACCACCGTCTCTCTAATACACGCGAATTTCCTCGTCCTTTAATCGCCCAGCTTCGTTCGTTCGTTCGTTCGTTCATTCGTTCGTTCATTTTCTCGTTCGTTCGTTTTCGTACGTATTTGCTCGATCTGTTTTATGATTTTTGTTTTTTTTTTTCAAATAATTATATAGTTTAGTTTCATGATTTTATGATACTTTCAGGTTTCTTACGACCTTCTAGGATTTAACATCGATTTTATTTGATTTTATTCGTGAGTTCTTTTCCAAGTGGTCTCTAACTTTATTTTCCAAAGTAGGATGATCGAAGGGTTTTTGAATTCTAAGAGGTGGAGGACAGTTACTAAATTTTTATTCGGTCCTTCGGGTTGTCAGAAAAGTTAGGACTTATTTATAGATGTTTATTAAATGTTTTTTTTTCAAATTTGTTTTTCGAATTTGGTACAAATTATTTTAGAATAACCACATACTTTTAATTTGAACTATATAGAATTGAAATAATATTTAAGTTTATTACTAATTCAGAAAAACAGCTTTGTTCTTATAGAACTATAAAAACTAAACCCCAACTAAACTTTATAATCTAAAGCAATGTTAAAAATAATATCAATTACATTATTAAATATTAAATAATGTAATTATTATTTTGCTTAAACTAAAAGAATTTGAAGTGAATTTGTTGAAATTCAAATCATCGGATTTTAAGCTATCCCTGCCCATAATTTTGCTCAACTGTAGATCTTCTTTTGTTTTCTTCAATGTTATTGAACCTTCGTTCGTTCATTGGTGCATTTTTTTAATAGAAAATTTATATAGTTCGGTAGTATCTTATTTATTTTAATCTCAAAGATTGTTTTTGAACCGACGACAGAGATATCTTTTAGTGGGCCCGAATGTGCACTTTCATAGCAAGTAACGATTTTGCAAACTGCTCTTCTATGCTAATACCGATAAGATACTGAAAGACATCCTGGTCCCCGTACTCTTATAGGGCCTTAGGGATTTTCTTTCCACGTTCAAAAATCGTCCTTATTTTTTTTTTTTTTTTAACGACGACACCCAACTCACTTGGTTTTCTATTCCAAAAAATAACAACCATGATTTGTGTTTCATTTTACTTCGAAATCCTTTTTTTCATATATTCTTTTTTTATTAATTTCAATGTTTATTTTATCATTGACAATATGTTTGGATTTTTTTTTTAATGAATCGTTATGCATGGGGTAAAAAAAAAAAGAAATGCATCTTCGCGTTGAGCGTCACTGAACAACTTAAACTTCGCTTTTAGAATATCCCGAGAGATGGCACGAGTGGTTCTATCTTTGACGATGCATCATTTTGATGCAGCATCATGCAACAAGAATTTATAACATCGTACCATCTTCCTTCTTCCTTCTACAAACTTTATTCCTCGCTTTTGCGATAAGCGACATTTTTACGAGAATTTAATATAAACGCGAAGTATTAAATATTTATTTCATTTAAAATAAATATCTATTAAAATTATTTCATGATATTTAGTTTGCAACAGGCATTAACAATTAGACATTTTTAAGAACATAATGTTGAATGTAAATTATTCGAATTAGAAGTATAGCGATTAAATTTGATTATAGTTCAAAGGTATATTGAATTGGTTGTTAAGAAGTATTGGAATTTTTGAAATAAGAAATTTTTTAGGGCTATTTGTTAAAGAATACAAAATTCAACATGGCCAATAACAAAGTATGATCGATAAAAAATATTTCAACTATTCATAATTCAACTTAAATATTATTAATTAAAATACCAAATAACCTATCACCACAATCTTTTCAATTATTCTACGATCTTGAACAATTTAAACATGCATAAATCCTTCGATAATTCTAATAAATATGTAACCTCTAAAACAAAACTTAATTCACAATATTCTCGTACATAAAAAGCCTCCATAAAACAGAAAAAACAAACAATAATTAAAAATATTCACTTCGTAAAAATATAAAAATGACAGAAAAATATTTGATCGCAATTTTCCATAGAGTTCAAGTTCCAGCAACAATAATCTATTTTTATTTAAATCTCGCATTTTTCCATGTTTCTGTATTTCTTTTTTGATAGAGAAGAGGGGGTGGAGAGGTGAAGGAGGAGTATAGGGAAAAGGGAGAAGCGTTGAAATGCGAGTAGAAAATACACATACGTGTTTCAGTTCGGTAGGTGAGGACAAATGTGATATAACGTTACCTACCAGTGACACCACCACAATATATACACATATATACACACATAAACACACATAAATACATACACATTTTTACATACGCTTCAGAAAGTTCTCTCTATATCGAGATCGTTCCTTTACTTGCTTGCAATGCACATTTATCGACATACCTAGGTATATAAATACATATTACATATCCACACCCACATATACACATATACATGTAAATATATACATGTAAATATATGCATATGTAGTAACATATACTAACGTAGTTAGGAAATACACAATACCGTGTTACGTGTCTTGTCTTCTCCTACGAATCGTACGATGAATGCACATTCTGACAGCGTGACCGTCGTAAATGCAGTTTCGTATTGTCCCTTTTCGAGTAGTTCGATTTACACGACCGCTTCCATGCTTTTCTACGAGTTACCAGTTTATTTCTTCTTTAGGTTAATACTTTGTTACACATTTTCTATGATTGAAATAATACAACGAACCAAACAACAACAAAATACTATTGCAGCAAACGATATTCGATCGAGTGGTTCAATTAGTAGTCACGTGCTTAATAAATCAAACTTAAATAGAAATATTTAAAATGAAATATTTCATTTATTAATTTTGTTATCTCATTTCTACGATCATTTTCATTGCCACTGTAAATAAACATTAAATTAAACGATTCGAAAAGTGACATCAACCCATTAATGGTATCAGTTTTTCAACCTAACTATTTATTATCTCGTTCAAGCAACTCGGTAATATGCAGATTCGCATATTCGTACGCGTAACATTCCTTCTTATGTGAGCTCAACTTGTAAAAACAAAAAACACGAGATATACAAGAAGAGAAAGAGAAAGAATGAGAATGGGGAAGAGTGAGATGGTTTTGTGGGTTGGTTGGGACGGAGAGGAGGGAGGGGGGAGGAGGGTTGGAAGTAAGTAAATACATACATACAATACATTTATAGGATCTCTGAACGGAGAAGTTGGTCGTTCAGCCAGTGGCTCAGCAACGATCTGGGAGCAAGATCGCAAACAGTAATTCAGCGACCCGATATTTATGATATTTATTGGCCAGTTGGAACAATGGATCGATATTGTTTTTCGATTGGCCGCACTCCGGGCTCACGCCGCTAGTCCCCCCTTCTACCACAACTCCTTTCTTTTTTTTGTTTTTTCTTGCTGGTCAGAACCGAACGCGTTCCTACTTGCGCTTCTGTACGAGACGTTTATGCTTATACGTTTCGCCATTGCACTCATGAACTTACAATTCTATAGCAGGGACGTGATACAAAGGTACACGGTACCCTTTTATAAATACCTACAATTATATTTTATCAAATATAAATAATAACGAGAATATAAAAATATAAGTAATAATCGAATAGTTGTAAGAAATTAAATTGACGGATGAAAAATTGTACGATAACTAATTATTGATTATTTATTATTAAAAATTGAAAACTCTCTGGGATGTATGTGTGTGAAAGAAAAATTCGACTAAAAAATATTGGATTTTTCGATACTCAGCACAATGTTAATGTTGATTGAATAAATTTTGTATGCAATGTTAAGTATCCGAAGAAATTATTAGGATTTTCGAGAAGAATGAAGTTCCATGGTTGATATTCCCGGCCCTGTAAATTCATGTATATGTACACATACGCACACATATATATACGAATAAAGGAAAAGGAATACTACACAGAGATGAGTTGACGAGTGTGTGCGAGAAAGGATTCTCCATAGGTAACATAAAAGAGTGCACGGGCGCTTATGCTCGAGCGGGCATGTTTATGTGAACGAGGCATAAATAATATTTAATATGACAGAGAAAGGCGGCGCCTCTTTGTGCGATATATTTGGTATAGAAATGTCACCGATCGCGTATCTTACTCTCCCTCCCTCTCCCTCTTCCTCCCTCTCTTCATCCTACTCCTACTCAACCCTACGAATAAAGAGAAAGGAGAAAGAAGAAAAACTGCAACGGACTCGACCAGCCGCCGTCTTATCTTCCCTTTTCGGATTATGCAACGAACGAGATGCATTATGGTGGCTGAACACCGAAAACCGTGTTTCGCGATTCGAGATATCACTGAGATTTGTCGTCGAGGACGCGTTATTGTTCCACCCCTTCTCCCTCCTCCACCTCCTCCATCTATTTCTCATCCTTTTCTTTAAGTTATTTATCTTCAACCCTTTTCGGATAACGGTCACAACCTTTTTCCTTCTCATTTTCTTTGATTTTTGTACCTTTTTTTTTATTTTTGTTGGATTAGATTAAAAATGTTGAAACGTTCGAAATGTTTGGAGTTGAAGAATGTTTTTTTCCAAAGAAACGTCTCGACAAGTAAGATTTTGTTTTCGATCATACGACGTATAAATAATAAGAAATAGTTCATGAAAGATAAGAATAAAAATAAAAAGATGAGAGAAAGATTTATATTGTAAATAATATAAAATCATGAACTACGATTTACAATGTACCTTCTTTCTGTATTCTACCTTTAATCTATTTTTTCTACAAAATATTACATCAACTTATTTTAACACACCAACAACAATAACAACAACGAAAAAAATACAATAAAACGTGATAAGAAATATTTATCTAAGAAATGAAAAATATCTACGAATTTACAATAGTGTGCGTGTGTGTGTGTGTGTGTACGAAGAAAAGAGGTATCGAAGTAGAAATATAAAAGAATAATCAAACAAAAAAAAGGACATACATAGTTCTTTTCTAAAAGATAAGATGAATGGGTAAGAAATGTTTGGTATATTCTAGGTAAGGTATCGAATTATCTGTCTACTTTCAACAAAAGAGAATCAGAAAAACGGATGATGAAAGAATACGAGAATAAGAGAAAGAGAGAGAGAGAGAGAGAGAGAGAGAGAGAGAGAGAGAGAGAGAGACTAAAGAGAAACATAAAGGAAACTAAAAACAAATAAAAATTAGAAAGAAAGAAGATTCACATATGCATACAATTGATACAGATATACCATCATCCTTATATATAAAACCTATATTTATTCTTCTTTTGTTGTAAGAGTATACCGGTAATGTAACAGAAACAAAACTACTTAAGTTACTATATATACCCTAAATAAAACTCGTATCTCTTTCTGTTTATGTGTTGTAGGTTATGTTACGATACTATGTCAGGGTACGTTCATAGATTCGAAGTAGACAGTCGAACGAACGAGACTACCGGACTCCTCTGCTAGTTTCCTCTTCCTCCGGTAACCCTCCTTCACTCCTCCTCCTAACTCCATCCCCCCTTCCACCTCCCCCTGAACCATCATCCTTTTCGACCCTGTTGTTCTGTTTCTCCGTTGTCCTCTTTTACTATACCACCCCTTTACTATACTTGGCCTTCTACGGCGCCTTATTGCGCTATGCATCGTTCCGACATGCTAGGCCTACTGTACATCTGTTCATGTCATAAGGGGATGATTTAAAGGATACACCGAGCATTGATCTACCCGCTTTAAAGGATATCGACCATACTTAAATTTATTCCGGTATAATAATACACTTTGGATACATAGAGATTATTATTATCGTATTTAAATATCTCTTATCCTTGTTTCATATTTAGATTTAATTCGTTAGATAAGTTTTATTTGTATTAAATTGACAAACATACATTTGGATTCGTTAATTGTTTAATTACAGTGTTGATGGATTAATTTATCTTTTTGTTCCATTTGATTATCTCAGAATTGAAGTTTTTACGGTGTATTTTTAATTGTTTAATGAATTTATTCATTATTTGGAATCGATTGATGGTTGATTAAATTTTGTTTATGAAAGTTGAAAAATAGTTGATTGTATATGTTTATATCAGTAGTTTGAAATTTATTTTATTATAAATTCTGATGGGCGGAAGGGAGAGGAGAACGGGGTGTATTTTAATTCTCATCGAATATAATTTCCATAATCATATGCACGATGAATTGAATTTCAATTAGATTCAGATTTAACATTCATTGTTTGTTTTATTTTGGAATTTGATTAAACGATTTGTTTTATTATTCTTTATTTTTCAACGTGTTCTTACTATTATTATTACTATTATTATTATAATTATTTGTATAATGAAAGCAGTTGAAAAGCATTACTTATGTTAAACGTTGTGATACACGTAAGCATGACGCACTGGATAACCAGTCCTGCGTGATTTGTGGCTATTCCTGGGTAAGATCTGGGTGCGATAATAAAGTGGCAATGGGGCTTGTTAGCGAGCAAGTTAAACGTTAAACCTCTTGCTTATATATATGTGTGTATGCGTATGTGTACGTGTGTTCTAACTGTTGACACGAAACGGTCAACGTCATCCGCGGATCATCATTTCGCGACTTGGATCATTGTTTATGGGACTTTGTCGACAACTTAACTCGACACTTCAAAACCATTGCAACCCATAAGAAAGATTATTTTTTCTTTTTATAATACGAACCAACGTAAACTTATTACGAAGAAAATATTCATTATTAAGAGCAAAAAACAATATCGAAAATCTTAAGAATCTCATCGGTGAAATTTTCAATTATTATTTTCAATTATTTCGTTCAATTATTTTTATTGATCAAACATTTTCAGACAATTGCTTAATGCTAATATTGAATTATTTGGAGACCAAGAAGTTTTACGATTAATAATTGTCCTAATTTAACAATTGTATATATCGTTTAACCAATTGTTTCTCTTTTTAATCCAATTAATCAAGAAGAAGAAAAAAGTAACATTAAACCAGATTCTTGAATATTTCGTTAATTTGGATAGGAAAAGGTACACAAGATGAACCTTTTTGCGACGTTTTATGTGAAATGTTTAACAACAAAAAATAATAATAATAATAATTCGAGAGAAACATTTTTGACGAAATATTTGAAATAATTCTTAGGAACGGGTGCAATCGTTGTTGGACTTAATACGATAAGCGTTTTCTCTCTCTCTCTCTCTCTCTGTTTCTCTCATTTTCCCTTTTTTTTCCTTTCAATCCTACAGGCCGGAGTAACGTTGAGGATTTTCTGATTTTCTTGTTTTTTCAATTAAAGAGACGTCGTCCTGGTCCGTCGTCGTCGTCGTCATCGTCGTCGTTCTCGCGATTTTTCGCGTACGTGTTCTCGCGATATTTTTTAGCCCCCTCGCGTCTTTGTCGTAATGAATTTTTAATCTAGGACACTGGCTATCTCTTCCGTTTATAATTCCGAGCAATTTTTGCTCGTACATTTTCCCTAGCCCCGTATACCCTTCCTCGAACCCATCCTTTCCGACCCCCAACCCGTCTCTCTCTCTCTCTTTTCCTTGTTCCTCGTTACTCTTTCTCTTTTTGCTCTTTTCAAATCGAAATAATTTTCTCGTTTCCAAGCTTCGTTTTTAACCTTTGAAAGAGCGTTCCTTTTCCGTTAACACACACACACACACACACACACACACACACACATGACGTAGGTACTCGTTTCTCTTTGGACGAACGTGTGTTTATGTGTGTGGGCTATGTCTCGTTTCCCCGACACAATGTTATTATTATTTTTATACACTCAACAGATTAATAGTTAACAATATATATATCATTATACTCTAGTTTGTCTGATTAATAAAATTAACAATTAAATGTAATTATTTACGTTTAATATAAATTTTCACGATTTTCCAAAAAGAAAAGAAAAGAAAAGAAACTCGTATTAATTAAATCATAAAAGAATATTCACAATTTAATGATTCAATTATAATTTAGGATCGAAATAAATTTGCGAATCTAAAAAAAAAAAGTTAAGTTAGTTTATGTTTAAGAATAATTCCCAGACGATGATAACGTTTCTACATTTGGTTTTCTTGCAGCAAGAACAGCAACCAGGCCGACATCGAAAGAGTGTTTATATGGTTGTAAATGTGTATGTGAGAGTTCAGCACAACATGTATCAGTGTCCAAATACAAGGCGTGTGCTGCTGCGCACTGGCACGTCAAAGGAATAGGACGTATGTGAGGTTAGGGTCCGGACGAGCGAGCGAGACGTACCACCACGTCGTTGCATTGTTGCAGATCCATTGTGTTTAGAGTCCGCAGTAAGAACGTGTACGTGTAGTGGTTGTATGTATATGTGAGATAGAGTAAGAGTGAGTGAAAGAGAGAGAGAGAGAGAGAGAGAGAGTGGTAGGCCTGGCCACGGTCGTACCCGCCTACCAGACTGACCTCGACGTTAGAGGATACTACTCGACAACGATCCCTTTACCCCACCAACCCATCCTGGGATTCCTCTCCTACTACTCACTCAACTGCACTCAACTTACGCTTATAGAACCATACCTAACTTTTGTCAATTTTCAATTAGATCAAATTTGCCTCAGACCATCCACCCCTCATTGATCGAATACTATTTTTTATCACGATTCATTGTGTCCCCAACTAGTTCGAATTCTTTACGAAGACTTAAAGAATTTAAAATCAAACCAAACGTACCTAACTTTTGTCGATTTTCGATAAGATCAAATTTGTCTTGAACCCCTCACCCTCCGATCTAACGAATACTATTTTTTATCATGATTCATAGTTTCCCCGACCGGTTCGAATTCTCTATGATGGATTTAAGGAATTTAAAATCGAACCAAATCCAACTGGTTCTGATACGTAATATCCTCACCCTCCCTCTCCTCTTACACTTCACTTCTCTCTCTCTAAATCAGGTACGAACGTGGTCGTATGGTTTACACGAGAAATATATATATATATATATATGTCTTTAGGAGTGTACAGCACCGTAACGAATAGCTGGCATTAGTTAACAGGATATCAAAAGGATATCCTGAGTCAGCCCACCAAGAAACGGACCCACCCAGGCAGTCGATGCCCGGTGCAACGTCAAGAAACGAAACCCCTACCGAATACAATGGCTCGAACCTGAGACTCTATCGCGATATCATCCGGTTATAAATTGGAACACAGCTTCGCTCTGGCATTATGATGTCTCTAATATGTCTTTTTCCACGGTTGCCTACTACTCCTATACAAAACGATCTTCATACCGATCGTATTTTGTTTTCTTGCATTATCGAAAAGAAGTTGAATATTTTGTTTTATTATCCTATCCGGAAAAAAAAAGATAAAATTCCGTTCTTATTTCTTCGGATTCCTTTTCAAAGGGTTTCGATCATTCTCCGATCTACCAGAAACAATTTTTAAATTAAATAAAAAAGGTCAGACTAATTCGTGCAGGTTTTTCATGAAATATTTGTGTTTATTGGGAATATAAATTTCAATGTAATTTCTTATTCAATGTTTAACAGTTTGTTGTAATATTAAGTATGTCAAATATGAAATGAAGCAAAAAATTCACATAATTGAATTGAATTGAGAATTTGCTCCATTTCATACTTGACAGACCTAATAATAATGATAATAATTATGGATGATCGATTAGGATGTTGTACGTGTAAATTTCTTTGGCTTGTGCCACCAACGAGCGATTATTCAAAATCATCGTTTCGCACGACTACTCGAAATAAATAACTTTTACCTCAACCTCACTCTTTCTCTCTCTCTCTCTCTCTTTCTTTGTTTCTTTTTCTCTCTTGCTAGTTATATTCAACTCCACCTATTCCACCTCCATCGAGTTAACATTTTGTGTGGGTGAACTCACGGGACTGCTCTCTCGCTGTTTCTATCTCTCCCTTTTCCCTCCCTCCCCCCTTTCTATCCTCTTCTCTCATTCTACCTCGGATGTTTAACATAACACGGGCAATCATTTATGCGTGGCGAACTGGATAGCGACCCCATAATTTAGACCAGTGGGCAGAACTAGCCTCCAGCACTACCCTGCGATTGGTACCATACCGGGGTATACTTTGCTAACCTTGGATATTTGTACGTACGCCTTCTTGAATTTTCTTCCTCTTTTCTTTTTTATACCACATCTTGAAAAATTGTTCTACCTTACTCAAGCCAAACCTTAAAAAATAAGAAAAATTATTCCTTAATTAATATTCATTCTAAAACGAAACGTAACATTGCGATAAAATTCAGATCCGAATAATTTACATTAAAATATATCATTGAATGATGAATTCTTCTAACGAATACTATTTAGTTACAATCGGATACATTTCAATCAGATAATATTTATGATCCGAATTATCGAGCCACCACTATTAATCAAAGTTAATATGATCAAATAAAAATTTCTCTGATCGAAACGAATAAGAAAAATAGGTGAAAAAGAAAAGAGGGGTTGGGGTTGGGGTGGGGCGAAGGGACAGGGGGAGAGATCGGTGTGCCCAGCGTGAAACCAAGGTGGATCCTTAAAAAGTAACAGAGTATGTCGAGTATAAGGCATCCAAAAGTAGAAAGGGGTAGGGTCCTAAGTTAGTCCGGAGTATGGTGCGAGCGGTTTGTGTGCACCAGAGGCCCCCCCATGGTGGGATAAAGGCAGACACCACGACAGTAGCCGTGTACGGCATGGGTTAGACAATGCCGCGCGCATTAATACACTTCATATTAGTCCGTTTTAATGCGTGTTTGCTGGCCATTGTGAATGAGCGACACTGTTTATCACCGACCCCCGTAACAGGCTTCTCTTAACCCCCTTTTCATTTCCGAGGGGTTACATTTGTCTCGGGAACCTCAGACTATAACAAATTCTTCAACGCCAAAACTTTGTTCCTGTATACCAAAGATCCTTTCATTCTTTCCTCGAGTTACCTTTTTTTTTCTTTTCTTATTATTGGTTCTTCCTAATCTGGGTAGTTCCTATCAATTTGGATAATAAACAGAAAATGAATTTCGAAAAAACTCTACATTTTTAATATTTTATTATGTAAAATACATTTTAATATTTTGATACGAATTTTTATGAATTCTTTTATTATGGTTATTTAATATTTAATGTAACAAATTGTTGGTTATACAATTTAAATAAGATTTAATTTTATTATTTTATTATTGTACTATTATTATTCAAATGGTAATTATTTGTAAAATAACATTTAATATCGGAGAATAAAGATTAAATACAAATATACCTTGAATAATTATATAACCATAAAAAAATGTATTCTTTATCTAACTTATTAGAGCTTAGAATGAAGATTCATAATTTATCAAAGATGGGATGATCTTAAAGTAAATTAAAGTAGATTGGTATGGATATTATGAAGAATAACGAGTATGATATATACGAATTTACCATATAAATGTAAGAAACATGTCCTCTCGAAGAGTTATTTCATATCACCGAGATGTATCTATCTACCTTTCTCTCTCTCTTTCTTTCTCTCTCTCATAAAAAGACGTTCTATTTTGCACAAATAATAGCCATATTAAAATGCATTAGAAATTATGCGAAAGTACGCTTCCTGCGCGAGAACAGGGTAGGGGGGAAGCTTACGCGGGTGATATCGCGGAACCTTACGTGAACGAGCCCTCGTTAAGTTCTTGGCCTTCGTTTAATACTCGAGAGATGATATGCTTCGTATATTCCCATCTCTCTCTCTCTCACACACACACACACATACACACTCTCTCTCTTTGTGCCCAGATTTTTGTCTTTCACTTCTCACGGCGAGGAGAAATCTCCGAATCTTTTATTCGAGATCTTCAAAAAAATAAAATAAAAAAAGAAGTGGAAAAAATGGACACTAAAAAAAGAAACCGAAACAGTCAGAGTGAATAAATGTTGAAGATTATTATTACAAAAGTTAATCAAGAAAATAAAAAGTAGAATAAACGTAGGAGGAGTAATATGAGGAGGAGGAGGAGGAGGGATATAGCTGAAGAGGTGGATGAAAAATTCAAAAGATTGAGTGGGGGAAATATAAGAAGAAGAAGAAGAAGAAGAATGGGGGTGGGGGAATAGGGGGAAGGAGGAATCGTAGGAGGTGGGTGGATAAATATAGTCCGTTAAATCTTTGATGGTAGGACATCACCCTCAACTTAACTAAACGTAGACTTCTATGCCGATATTATTTCTGGCATTGACTATAGTCTTATTGCTCTTATTCTCCGTTACCAGACCCAGTACACAGACACAAACGACTACCAACAAAACGACTAAACTTTGTCATAGTCGGATCTCGTGACTCACGAATACCCAAAAATATTCATCCTCCGATAGTAATCCTAACTATTTCTCTTTCTCCTTCCTCTTCTTTTCATTGTTTTTTCGCGCTAAGATTATAATTCGATAAAGAATTTCAAATATTTTTCTTTATTTCAAAGTTAACCTCGAAAAAAGTAAAACTTTTTAATCCCAAAAATGTAAAACTTAACCTCCAAAATGTTTAACCTTAACCTTATTTTTTTTTTATGAAAACTTATTTTTATTATAAACAATGTTTATTGTTGAAAAACACGAATAAGAGTAAATTTCTTTGTTCAGTAATTCTTGACAAGGTTGGGTAACATTAATAAAATTGGTTGGAACCTAGACGTCTCGTTTTCTTCCAAGCGATTTTCCCTCATTTTTGCGTGAGTCCATATTTCAACCTTGAACGTGATACCACGCGTATACGTCTGTCTTCCCCCACCTTCTTTACATGTATATATATACACATACACACACACATATGCATCCCACGCAGATATCTCGATAGTGGATCAGCCGGTATAACCTGTACAAAGGCAGATTCTTAAGCGAATCAACCATATTTATGCTTTGTTGTGGACATAAAGAGTCTCAGCATAACGACCGAGCACCGTGAATTCATTGTCGTTTAGTATTTCATCCACCCCCACCCCCCTCACCCCTACTCTACCCCCTTCTCTAAATGCAATTTCAAAATTTTCTACTCTGCTAAGCGTACTGTTTCAATTTTGATAGAAATCGTTGATAAATCATCGACACTTTCGTCCAATTTACATTTTTGTCAAATACTTCATGGTTTTATTATCATCGTTTGATTATTATTTTTAAATTATTAAAATTAATTGTCGATTTGTATTTCAATATCTTTGCTTATACGATGTGCAAATAAATTTTTGTTTGGATTAGTTGAGATTGTTGAGAGTTACGAGAAATTCAGTTGAGACCGATTTAAGTTGTTTGTTAATTATAATTAATCACAAAGGTTTTTTTGTTTTAAATAATTCATGAAACATTTTATTGAAAATTATTATTACTGGTCATCCAGAATATTTTTCATCGTCGGAAGAATTTAAAGCGTACATAAATTTTCCTTCTAAATTAACTTAAAATATGAATTGTTGGCTAACTGTAGCAGACATTAATCGTAAACGTCAAATAAACAATAACAAAAGAGAGAAAGATAAGAAATAAAAAATGGATTGATTAATTTCTCGAACAAACGTTTTAACTCATCCAATTGTGTTT
Organism: Mischocyttarus mexicanus; assembly: GCA_023678845.1. NCBI lineage: Eukaryota > Metazoa > Arthropoda > Insecta > Hymenoptera > Vespidae > Mischocyttarus > Mischocyttarus mexicanus. Next base: position 665,016 of record JACGTP010000035.1, on the reverse strand, counting down.
TTGAATTAGTCGAAAAAAATCGTATTGTCGACATCTTAGCGATTATTCTGATTAGACAGTTAAAATTTCTGGTAACACTGGCAACGATGAAATAGAAAACAATCCTAGATATTCAAACGACGATGAAGGACTATGAAAGATTATATTAGAATTAAGCTAAATATATATTTCGAATAATAATAATATTCGAAAAGAATTGGCTCGGTGACAGTTCGTATCTTCAATACAATATTCGTTTGTTTTAATATTCCGTCAGCGTATCACGTTTCGACTCGTCGCTATTAATCTGAACCCTCCCTCCTACCCCTCCACTACTCGTATAAATATATATTTCTTTTATAACATTTTATTTGTATATTTATTACGAAAAAACAAAAGAAAGAGAGGAAACGAAGGAGAAGAAATCCTGTCGGCGTGTTCTTTGCCTTGCAAATTATTTTCACTAAAGGAAAAACTTATTTTTTTTTTTTTGGTTATACGCGTACCTCGCGTACACTCCGATCAAAATTCTTTTAATTCAATGATCGTTTGGTAATAAAAAAAAAAAAAAAAAAATCACCATAGAATCGAAATTATTATACGAAATTTATTTAGTATTTTAAATTAGATGAACCAATATAGCAATGCAAAATCTTGAAATAAAAATCTAGAACTGGTACAAACAACAACAATCAAATAACCATTGATCGTGANTGGTAAAAAAAAAAAAAAAAAAAAAATCACCATAGAATCGAAATTATTATACGAAATTTATTTAGTATTTTAAATTAGATGAACCAATATAGCAATGCAAAATCTTGAAATAAAAATCTAGAACTGGTACAAACAACAACAATCAAATAACCATTGATCGTGAATTATTAGGTCTGTCAAGTATGAAATGGAGTACAAAAAATGCACACAATTGAATTGAAACTTGCTCCATTTCATACTTGACAGACCTAATATCAACAAAATGATAAATTCGAATGAAAAATAAATCGAATCAATGACGATTGAAATCGATTCTAGATAAAACAACAAATCAACGTTTTTTTTTTTTGTGAAGACTCGAAAGAAAACAAATTATTACTTTACTTTTCTTATCAAATCGTAACCGAAAATAACTCACAGACAATATTCTCTAATTAGACATAACGCAATACGCGGATTATGTTGGTAGTTGAGTATCGCTAGTGAAAATCCTTTATTCTCAAATCGCTAGAGATAATTTGGCCGGTGTAGACACGGCAAATATCTGTACAAGAGGATCGGGATAAGGGTTGGCACGCGGTTCTCTGGTACCTTGTGGTGGTGATGGTAGTGGTGGTGGTGATGGTGGTGGTGGTGGTGGTGGTGGTGATGGCGCTAAAGTAGGGATGGTTCGGTACGCGGAAAGACTATGTAGGTTATAGGGAGACGGGATCACTAATACAGGAGATGTTTGCGAACCTGTTAATAATGCCTAGTTTGTTCGCCGGGTTATTAGTGATGGCAAACACTTAAATCGTTCTGCCGTGGATTAGTAATAGGCACACCTGCTGCTAACTCTGGCCAATTTTCAGCGCTGATTTGACGAGAACGATATTACCACTCTTTACCCCGCTACCCCCACCTACCATTATATTCCCGATCCACTATTTAAAATACCTTCTTCGATTCTATCTAAATATTTAACTACAATATAATATTAAATACAAATAACAATGTATCATAGAGTCAAAAATTTCGTATTGTTGAATAATGGAAACGTATGGGTAAAATGATCGAATTGTCGAGAAGATTACGATCGATATCAGCCGTAATCTTAAACTTTGAATTCAGCTTGGTCGAATTTCGATAACCTGACGCTCGTTTACTGAGGCATCCTTGTTGGTAAGATAACATCTCCTTCCTAGTAGGAGAGCTTCTATATAGGATATCTACTCTTCTCCCTCTGCTTGCTAAGTTTCGTCCCCCCACCACCCTTTCCCTCTCTCTCTTGTATATATAGATATATTTGAACCCTTTCTAGGAAAGTCCTTTCGAGAGAGAGAGAGAGAGAGAGTACCCGGTGTTCTATCCCTCAGGATCCACCGAGAACACACGCGGGGAAAACTAAACTGGTTTTAGCTTTAAGCACGTTAGGACCCCTTTAATAGCTTATAGGTAAACAAAATTAACATATCTTAACAGCGTTAAGAATTTCCGCGTCTCCAACGCGTTACTCCAAGTACACTTGCTGGATGCCTGTACCTGCGGTGCCACTGTTAGAGAACGAAGGTTTTTAGGAGTTTGGGGTTAGACCCTTTTCGAGAGGGTTAAGTTCGTTAAGTAGCGACTCCTTGTAAATGAAAGTTGGTGCCAAACAGAATATGCGTTAGATATCAGGGTACAACAACACTACATATACACTTATTGATTCTATTCATTATTTTGTTTTCGTCTAGTTTGATTAATGCAAGAAATCAAGTTAGAGTTACTGGATTTTTAATACTTTTTATTTGGTTATTGGCAGAGATGATATTTACTGTTATTCTTACGAGTAGAGGATATCAACAAATTCCTTTTTAGACAATTTGAAAATTACATTTATGAAACGTGTATGGATAGAACACAAGTGGAACGGAGTTAGAGTCGACTTGGATAGTTGCAACGCGACGTTTGCTAAATCGCAACCAGTACGCACGCTGAATTATTCAAAAGAAGAAGAATAAGACTCCCTACCCCTTTTCCTCTCTTTCTATTTATTCGTATAGTTATTTCTCAAGACCGTCTCAGATATCGGCAGTAAACGCAACAGCAACAGCAACAGCAACAACAATAACAACAACAACAACGACGTTCGACGTTCCTTTCGAGATATCGAGAGAAGTTGAAAGAAAAATAAGAGAGAATGAGATATAATGTAAGGAAGAAAAGAAGGAAGGAAGGAAGGAAGGAAGAAGAAAGGAGTGGAAAGATTATATGGAAGAGTAAAGAAGGAAAGGTCAAGAACATGCGAGAAGCTCATGGTGAAGTCGTGGTGGCCTTTCGCGACGGTGAATAAGCGTGCACCGTGAGCGGAACGAGAAATTCCGATTTACATATTTATTCCACGAGGAAGATCCGACCGGATAGACGGAAAATGTCGTGACGCGCTATCGAGGATTCTACTTCGAAACGAAACGAAACGAAACGAAAAAAAGATAACCAACAATAACAAATTCCAGCTCACTCCTTTTAACTTACTCGTGACCGTGCTACTAGCTTTTAACAATATCCCTAACATTTCGGGAAAAGAATACCCCCTCTTTAAAATCTCATATTTCACAATATTATAGTTTACGGGAAATAATTCTTAGTCCGGTATGGACTATTTATAGTCCATATTCCGGTAGTCTTCCAAAATTTGTATCCTAATTTTATTTCATTGGGGAAAGAAAAGAAAACGGATCTTCGTTTATAAATCGTCAAGAATTTTCTTATTCGTGGAATTTGTTTTTCCTATAATTGCTGAATAAATTATTGACAATTTTGAGATTAGGTTTGTCTCCGATAAGGTGTATTTTATTTTTTTCCCAATAATTGCCGAACGAGTATACTTCTCAATTTCGAGGGTAAGTTTACATCACCAATTTCGATCGGTGTAATTAATTTTTTTTTTCTTTCCAATAATTGCCGAATAAATATTTCCAAATTTTGAGGTTAAGGAGGTTTTAAGCGGATGAAGAAAACTTATTAATCGTCGAGAAATTTTTCGAAACCTAATAAACAGGATAGAAATCGATTAGAGAATGTAATAACTTGAAAGATGTTTCGGAAGAGTTCGATGAAATCGAATGTTGGTTGAATGGAGTGGAAAGAGAAAAGGGAAGGGGGAGGGGGGCTAGAGGGGAGACGGTCCTGGAGTCCGGTTAGATTGAAAGCTAATTAGTATCGGACAGCTAATTTAGCTTCGAGTCAGGCTCTTACACCGGCCCGGTTAACATTCGTATTTTCGTAAACGTTAATAATACTGTGAGCGGATATCGGAGCCGTCCAACTGTCAGGTATGCCCACCCGCTGATATTTGGAATCAAAAGTGAAGTGGACAGCGATCCTACCTACGGATGGTAAATCGGAGAAGAGCTTGCCGATCTCCCTTCCGTTAACGCGAAGGTCTGAAACCGAGCCAACTTTGGTATGCATGAACGAATAATCGTGTTAACGATCTTTAAATCGTCATTCCTTCAACCCCCCTCCCACCCTCACCGTTGCCTTCTTTTTTTACTTTACTTCAAATTTATTTTTATTATCTTCATTCTCGATGCAATTCTAAATAATACAACGTCTCTATACCGGTGAACAATGATGATTCATAAATATACGCATACTGCGTGTATCAGAAAATATTTTAACCCACGAATAATTTAGTTCAAATAAAATTTATATCGGTAGGACAACTTTTTTGTCTTTTTTTTAGTTACAAATTTCGCACAAATTTATTACAAATTAAATGTAAGGAAACACAAGAATGTTTCAACGTCTGTAAATGAAATGACGAAAAGAAGAGAAATAAAATAGGAGGCATCGAGATCGGCAAGATTCGTTCGAAGGGTGCGGGTGGATACTTGGCGGGGTGTGGAAGGTGGAGAGGGGTGTGGCTGGCTTCGTAAGAAGTGAAGGAGAAGTTTAAAAGGAAGGGGGGAGACGACCCCCTACGTATAATCGTTCAGCTATTTTTCGGTTTGATCGTAAAACGTAATGGCCGTATAAACCGTGGAAAAAGAGTCTTCGGCATTAAAAAAGAGAAGCGTAGAGAGACGATAGGAAGGATTATTAATACTTTATGTTAATTACCGTATCGTTTAGTTCGTCTCTAACGGTCTTAAATCGACTTGTTAAACAGCCCTGTCTGATCATAAATTCGACGTCTCGGCTTGACGCACGATTAAAATCTTCGAATATTCTTCTTTTGTGACGGAAACAAATCCGCCACCACCCAAACATCCACCCACCTACCCGTGAGATACAAAAGAACAAAAATAATTGACCTAATCGTGTTGACTATTTTCATCGTTGTCACAATTTTTCACGTTTGACAGAGATATCGAATAACGGGTCGTTAAAAATGATATTGTTATAAAATAATTAGTAGAAAAATAAATTCAAATAACAATTGCGAGTGTAATTGATTATAATTGAAGTTAGACAAAAAATCAGACGAAAAAATGAAGTTTTATGTTTGAATTGAATAATAAACCGAATAAAGATACGTTCAAGTGATTGTTGCAAGTATAGTCTGTTGGTATTCATGCGATTATCGATTATGGTTAATGGGGTGTGACAAAAAGTGAGGGTTTGATATTAGAGTTGAAATTATTAATTGAAAATGCATTGATGAGAGACAATGAACTGAGTATTGACGTACTCGGTAGTTAAACTACTCTTTTCACGAGTGCATTTATCTCTCTTTCTTTCTCACTCTCTCTCATATTCTGTTATTCAGTGTATCTCTGTCTCACTTTCGTCAAAAATATCGTAGCAGAGGGCAAGCTAGCGACTCGAGTGAGACCGTAAAACATATATTAAAGCGTTCGCATGAATATGCATGTTGCCGAGTTTTCAATTTCGTGCGAATACTTTCACGATGATGCTTGCTCCACTACACTATCCCACTCTCTCTCTCTCTCTCTCTTTCTCACTCTCATTCTCTCGTTTGGTATTTCTATCTTTCTCTATCTCTCTCATTTACTCAAACATTCCCTCCACCATCTCTGAGTCTCCATCAATCCTTTCGGAAGTTTTACGAGCCGTAAAGGAGACGAAGAAGGGAAGATATATTCGATATGCTCTTGTTTTACTGTTATCGGATTAGCTTAAAGTGAAGGAGATAACCTCCTTCTATCATTTATTAATATAATATCAAACCTATCAAACTATTTTAATAAACCTACTCGTTCCCACTACGATATAATCAATTACTTCAATTTAGAAAAAAAAAGAAACACATACAAAGCAAGAGAAAAATATTTATTCTTAAATGTTGATGAATTAAAAGTGAATGAAAATAATATTTAACGAATATTAACAATAATAATATTGCGACAAAATATTATAAAAAAATTGCAGATTTAATCTTAATTAAATGCCTAATCTTTTAAGTGATCGAATGAAGCGTTAATCAATGATCAGAGAATCGTCTAAAACCGTGTTGAAACCGTGTTAAAGTTTCCGAACAGAGGGGGGTTTTCGTTTGGGTAAGAGAGTGGAGGGAATTTAAGGGTGCAGGGTGTAGGATAAAGGGAAATAGGGTGGAGCCGTTGGCCGTGATAATTTAACAGTCAATTAGCTTGCTTTTCGGCTACCTGCCGAATTCCCATAGTCAGTCCTATAATATCGACCAGTAAGCGTTATTTTGTTGAAATCTCTACCACGCAGTAGAAATTCAGTTGGCATGAAGTCTCATTTTAGGTTTCAGACGCCCTTCTCTTAACCACCCTCCTCCCACATTCCCCCCCTTATTTCCTGATCCACACCCTCCGTTCATCCACGGAGTCCTTCTAGCTGGTTTCTCGAAGGTGAGGAGGTTTGCCAGTTGGTATAGCAGACAGCTCCGGCCCTTTTCCTTACCCACCTCTTATACTACCAACCTCGAACCTTCCTCTTCTCCAATACCAACCCCCTTACAACCCCCTTTCGTTCGTAATTGTTTGATTACTCAGCATGGTGCTGAGCTACGGTTAATTCTAACTAAGGCCTCTGCCAAGATTGTTCTAGTTCACCTTACACCAAAACCACCCTGAAACCCCCATCACACACATACTCTCTCACTCACTCACTCACTCACACTCTGTCTTTTCCCCTTGTAGAAAAATAAATCTATTTTTTTATATTAAATATATATATTATTATTTTTTTTATATCGAGTATAATATATGATACAAGTGTTTGATATTTTAATATATTATAATTAACATATTTCTAAATACAAATTATTTTTTTATAAGGTTTGAATATTTTTAGAAATATATATATATTTGTCATTCTTTGAATCATTCTCTCTTGCTATATCAATATTTCTTTTTATTTTATTTAGAGTTTAGGATACTCACTCTCTGAATTATTCCCTATTACTCTAACTCTCCCACTCTCTCTCTAATTTTCTCAATAATTGTCTCTCTCTCTCTCTCTCCCTCCTCTCATTTTCTCCTTCCAGTCTCTCTCTCTCTCTCTCTCTATCTTTGTCTAACTCTAAGATGGTTTAAGGTAAGCTGTAAGCCGCAAGGTAATACTACGTGCATCGAACCAACGTTATCGGGTATTACCACCCCCAAGGGAACGTTAATTAGCGATCATTACTTAATTGATCGACACCCGTCGGCGGGTTTCCAACCAAGGTGGAGTTGGTTCATGCTTTACCCTTCTTCTCTCTCTCACACTCTCTCTTTCTATCTATCTATCTCCCTTTTCCATCTATATCCTACATCTCACATATACACATTCTATTCTCATATGTGAGCTTCGAGTATTTGTTCGTTAATCTTTGTAATGGACAGTCAACTTCAATATTCTGATAGGAAACAGCATTCCAAGTATAAGAGGAGGAGAATATAAAAAAAAAAAATACTAACCTACTGATGTAGTTACGTGTTAGATTGATTAAAACGTATATCTAATCTTAACTTCAGATTAGATTGAAAGATCCTTCGTTGTATTTTTGTTTCATTTTCGTTATTAATTATTTCATGTACACACTTCTACGATGACAAGAAAAAATATTTATATGTCGGTAATTATACTGACGAGTATCTTTTGTGTTGTTTTTTAAACACATTTTAGATTAAGCTTTATCAATTTTTATTTTTAACAAACCACTAATGGGCTAATACTAATGGGTGTAATCTTGATGTTGAAACGAAGAACAGAATTGTATTTATTTCGTTACTCGTGTATTTCGTATTTAAATTTCTTTTTTCTGCGTATGTTTATTATCAAAATTGTTTTTTATTAATGGTTTAAAAATATTCAGGTTATTAATTTTAAATATTATAATCAAATATATAATCAAATGAATTGTCAAATATATAAATTCATGAATTATTCGTGACGAAAATTATTACGTGAAAAAATTCAAATATATTCAAATTCATCAACCAAAATACAAAACAAAAAGTACAATAATTATTTGTTATGAGAATTATTACGTTAAGTAATTCAAATACATTCAATTCATATCGTCAAATATAGAAAAATTGAATAATTAATTGTGTGACACGAATATTATTACGCATTCAGGAACTCAAATATATTCAAATTCATCATCCAATATAAAAAATACAAATACAATAATTAATTGTGATGAGAATTATTACGTTCAGTAATCCAAATACATTCAATTCATATCGTCAAATATAGAAAAATACAATAATAATTTGTGACACAAAAATTATTACACGCTCAGGAATTAAAATATGTTCAATTAATCATCGAATATATAAAAATACAATAATTATTTGTATGACAGTAAAATTATTACGTCAAGGAATCAAATGTTGTTTATTAGAACACTTATCTTTTTGATACAAGAAAAGTCTCTTATTCTCTCTCACGAATTTTTTTTTTTCTTTCGGAACAATGAAGAAACCTTTACCCAAGTTGTTGCGATAAAAAAGAAAAGAAAAATGAAGGAAGAGAGATCTCTCTCACCACAAAAGGGATCGCTTTTAGATCCCGAGGGAATATCAATCGGAGATCAAGTCCTCGACCGGAGATTATTTTTTCTAGAAGGCGTCCTACTGATCTGTCCTTTCACGGATGGCTTAACACACAGCCCGAATCCAACGAGTAAAAGTTAGGGAAAGAAATTGAACGAGAGGTGCCGAGAGAGAGAGAAAGAGAAAGAGGGGGGCAAGGAAATCGTTTCTTCCAAGGGAAATCGTATATATTGCCCGATTTACTCCTTTCAACGTGTGCTTAAATCTCTACCAATGAAATAAATCTAACCTTTTTTTCTTTTTTTATCTTCCTTGTATTCATCAGAAGTGCTGGGAAAGGTCATTGACCTGTATTTAAAGAACTCTATTCGAAACGATAAAATATCTCAGAAAAAAAAAAAGATACAATCAAATAATTAAAACAATGTAGATTATTTACGAAATTGTTTTTAATTAATTGTTGATATAATTTATTCGTTAGAATTGATGTATACAAACATCCTAAGTCATATTTATAATTTATTAATTGAAATTAAAAATGGAAGATGGTTTCAAGTTGGTATTCCTAAAACCACCCACCACCACCCACTCCTTCGGAACCCCATTAATTTAAATGTTTCTATCCAAGGTGATGGTAACCGTCGTTGGGAAATATCTTCGATCAAAAGTTGAATGAAAAGATGGTTCCTCCCTCTTCCCCTCTTTCCCCTTCCCACTGGTTTGTAAGGGCTCAACTTGAATATCGCGGATGCTCTTGGTAATTGTTAATGAATAAATATAAGTCAAGCACAATGAAACTCATATGTGACCGGACGTGGTCCTAACAATGGTTGCGGTGTTTCTTCTCATCCTGATGACGCGACCGGTATTATGGTGACAACGAGTAGTCAAGCTTCATTCGCATCAACCATTCAAGAAATACGAGTTCAAAAGGTAACCTTGACTAACTCGAATTGTATCGGTAATCGTTCATCGGTTAAATTGAATTTTGAAACACCTGCGATCGATTAAGATGAGCATAAATTTTCTTTGACATAAGTCAATTTTTTTCTTCGAATTTATTTATCATGATTTGTATCGATAATTGAAACATAGGGTCGTTCAACAATTTCGTTACCGATTCGTAGATGTGGTGGTTCAATTATTTTCGTTGGAAATAAATTTGTAAAAAAAAAAATAATTGTTTATTAAAATAGGATTAAAATAGGAATAAAATAATTATTGTGAAATGTTAAGTAAATTTACAAGTAATTTATGCTACGCGTTATAAATCATCCAATCAACACGTAAAATAATTTATTCTTCGTTTAGAAGATTTCGTGTTATTTCAATAGAACAACTTTTAAACCACGGGACTGAACCTTTGAACCATTGAAAAGGGACAGAATCATATTTGAACGATAGGGTCTTCATTCGCGTAACCGCGAAATCGATCTAACCACCGTTCCGAAAAAAAAAAGAAGGAAAAAAATCAATTGTAAAAGCGTGAATCTCTCCAATGGTGGTGACGCAACAATGAATAGTTCACGCATGAAAAAATTCGAAATAAATTTCGGAACATATAGGTACCTGTTCTATAAAGAAAACCTATGTATTACGAACAAGTAACGTAAGGTACTTATCTGGATTCGACGAAGGAAGATAACAAAACAACAAGGATGGAAAAGAACGAAACAGTTGTAGAGTGAGGTGGTTGAGGAGGAGGAGGAGGGGAGGAGGAGGAGGAAGGAGAAGAAGGTTGGATAAAGAATAAGAATAAGAATAAGAAGAAAAAAAAGAAACGGGTTCGATGCGTGTCCTGCGTGGGAGAATGCATTCTTGCCCGAGACGTATCTGCTTATATGGTCCTGTTGAATGGCGTGACGAATTGGTAACAAAAAAACTCACGCATGTGACACGTCTTTGTTCCCAATAGTATCTCGAAAAAGTCTAACTGGATGATTGTCAAGTGGGATTTCTAAAAAAAAAAATAAAAGATAAAATAGGAAAGATTTATCGAATCATTCGTAAAACATTAAATGTTTATTCGACGTGATTTATCCATCAATTGTAATTTTAGAAATTTCAAGAACAGGTGACAACAGATTTATTGGGTTGATTATATTTCTCAAATAGGGTTTAGCAAAAGTTTAGTAACGGTTTGAATATTTTGTCCAAGGTGTACAATTTGTTAAGACTAGTTGCGAATGATTGTAAAAAAAAGGATTGGATTAGAAAATTTAAGTTAATTGTAGTGATGCATTTTTGTCAAAACTACTACTTTGTTAGCATTGTTGAATTAGTTCAATCAGTAATGAAAATTCTTGGTGGATTCATCTCAAATCATACAAATTGTTTAGTATATTTTCTGTTACTAAACAAGTTAAAATCTTATTAAACATGTAACCACTTGTTCATAAAATCTAAATTCAAATCTGAAATTTCGAAAGATGATTAAAAATATCTCAGACACGAGATAACGTATGTAGTACATTAATGTATGATAATATCTCATAATGAAATAAATGTATAGTTAATGTATTTAGTTATTATATGCCTACGTGGGTCATTAAACGTTAACGGCATGTGTTTTGCCGAAGGTCCGTTCATGGTTGCAGCAATGCTCGTTTTCCGTACAAATGAGGATCATCGGTAAGGTTTTGGTGTGGTACGTAAACTCGACCACCCGGTATAAATGGCTCGAATGTAGTAATTACATGTACAAGTCGGCATCGTATACTCGATGCATTAATGTCTATGTGGCCTTGGGCAGTGGGAGGTTTCAACGACGTCGTATTGGGTGAGAATGAGATAGAGAATAAAGGAAAAGATCAGAATATAACAAAACAGAAGATTAAACGAAGGTTAACCTTAAATAATAAAAATCAAATAAAAAGGACTAAATATAAATAGGATAGAAGAAACTCACTGGGTTCTTCTTCTAATATTTTGACGTGGCCTAATGAAACAATGCGATCGGTCAGCTAGGAATGAATGACGGACACACTGCGGTTTCTTTTCGAAATGAGAGAGAAAGGTATACCAATGAGAATCTGGGGTATTAAAAAACACAATAACAACAACAACGGCAGATTTAGTCGGCACGATGGAAGGAAGAAGAAAACCACGAAGTCGGGTCCTTAGTCTTGGTCTTTTCTTTCTCTCTCTCTCTCTCTCTCTCTCATTCTAGAATTATTGCTTCGCACTAGCGAACGATGCCAGCGGAAACAGCTGCGCGGTAAATCTGCATTTTCGACAGGTGTTACAATGATCTCTTCCTAACATCAGATATATATTCCTTTGGAAACAAAAAAACCCCCTTATTCTTATTTCACATTACTATAGTTTTATTCTCAACGAATCAGAGATAACGTGGGAAAGATTTTCTTGCATAAGATCGATCGTTAATCTTTTCCTTTATTTCATGAAAATCATCCTATTTAAAAACAAAATCTTTTTATCGATTGTTCAAAACGAAATAATTGACAAATGAGAAATAATTCGGATTAATATTAAAAGTATTTCGTGAACGATTTAATTTGAAAATTGGTATGTTAAATAATGAAAAACATGAGAGGAAAGAAATGGCTGACCGACCGACTGACCGACCGGTAATCGAATTTCAATCGGCCATCGGGACGGTCAGATCGAGCCAACGAATGAGCCGATGCATTCTCTCGAAGCAACGGGGCCTAATCGAACATTTTTTTCTTCTCTTACGTTTTCTCGGCGCCTCGCTGCATGCTACGTAGCGGTAAGGTGGGGTTAAAGGGGGGAGGAAGGGAAGGGAAGGGGAGGTGAGACGAGGCGGGCTACGGTGATTGGTCGAGGCGGGAGAAGAGACCCATGCGGCCCCCTAAGGCCCCCCATCCGAGATCGGCCGTCCTACCGCCACGGGGAAAGCTTTGACGGGCGTGCAAGAAGAACAAGTATGAAATCAGCCTCCCGACAGACAACGGACTCTATCAGATGGTAATTATGTGTACGGCTGATATAGGGAGATACCCTGGCCCAATATACACCTATATCCAAAACTTATACTGGGTGATATATACCCAGAATACAATGGTCAATTATTTATCCAACCATTGTGTAAAGTCTTTATCATCTTACAACTGAGAGAACACAACCCTTTTATGTCATTTTAAATATCAGATTGCGAGAAAAGAATAACAAAAGGAAGGGTTTTAGGATCATTGATGTTTTTAGGGCCTCGTAATTGCCGAACTGATTTCTTTTGGAATTTCTTCTTCTGCCATTTGATTCTCGTATCATCTTACTTCAGATATTACCAACACCATCAACGAATCTTTCGATAATATTCAATTACGTTAATAAGATGTTGAGATGTTTTTGTTGGATTGATAGGGAAGATGATTTTGGGTTAAGCAACGAACAGGGGCTTTTAGTTTTCGGAACACCCGGTACATAAAATACGTTCGAGACGGTACGTTAGCGACTGACATTGTGAGTGACGTACGATATGGAGGAAGGCATCGGCCAGTCTATAATATATAATAAAAATGCATCCGCACGCCTCGATGAGTTGATTGTCTGCTTGTCCGGATGCCAAAACGTCCGAACTCGTGCATTTCATATCGCGTTTTATGCATTTACGAACGATGCGCCCTTGCTCCTCTTCCCTCCTCCTTCTTACTCTTGGTGGCCAAGAAATCGGCCCTAGGCGTTTTCTTACCCTTCCTCGTCGTCATCTACCGTCTTCTTGTCGTCGGTTAATAACGACAATAGAAAAGAAACATCATCAAAATACCTTGTTCAATTTTTTTTCAAGAACAACAAAATAAAACTACAATCTTTTAACTCTAATCTTAGAACATTTCATTCACTGACCAATTAATCCTTACAAATTGTCCTAACAATATCATCATCATCATCATCATTATCCTTTTAATTCGTATAGGTGCAAATTATTATAACAGTTCTTACGTAATACAAATTAGTCTTAGTGTTATCTCTCCTAGCGTCTTTCATTTTCAAGGATGGCGTGCAAGAACTCAAGGTGTCGAATCTCATGCGCATTTCGTAGACTGTTGGTACGAGATGAAGTAGAAGTAGGAGAAAGAGGGTAGAGTAGCATCAACAGCGAAAGCAGAAGTAGAAGCAGAAGTAGAAGGAGGTGTAGGGGGTGGAGGAAAGTGGAGGAGTCGGTGATGTTCGCCTTTGATTTAACCGAAGAGTCTCGCGGAAACACTCGCGCCTCCGTAGCTAGCAGTTGAAGTGCATACCCAAGTGGATTTGCATACGAGTTCGTATCGCGGTGTTACCTGCTGCTGTGGAAGAGGTAGGCCGGGCACATGTCACATTCCCACTGTCTGTGTTGTCATTGGGAGAAAGAGAAAGAGAAAGAGAAATAGAGAATAAGAGAGAGAGAGAGAGTGAGAGAGAGAGAAAGAGAAGGCGATTGTGTGTACGGGAGGATCTGAGAGAGGTAAGTACTCGTACTAAGTGCTGTTTTATTTGTGTAAGAACAGCCACTTTGCTACTACCATCCCAGTCTTCTTCCTCCTCCTCGCCCAGCGAGAGACGGACGTAAGAAGAGGGGTAGGTGGGGTTGAGAAACAAGGGGAAGGAGTTGCATATAAATAGGTGATTCCTAGCTGTATTCACGAATCGCTCGCAAAATACTACCACAAATACAGACAACAATTTCACTTGCTCCTGAACGACTGACAGAGAACGAGAAAGAACGAGAGGGAGAGAGAGAGAGGGGGCGGAGGGGATAGAATTAGTTTGGGGGTAGCGGGCTGGAAATGTTATACCGTGATATACCAAGAGGAAGGAAGCTACTTCCGGACGCATAATTTTGTCGCTGTTGTGTGGTAGTAGAGAGAGAGAGAGAGGGAGAGAGAGAAATGGTGGTTGCTTTTCTGTTTCTCTTCTGTTTTGACTTAGCGAGTCAGCCATTTTGCCTGAAGACAAGGAACGAAATTTTCATTCGTAAATCCGATCTCGGTAGATTCTCAGAGTTACTTGTTTTACGAGTTTTCATGAGATTCCTTCTGAATAATCTAATGGTTTAAGGTATTTTACTCGTATGTGAAGTTCTTTTGTTTATGGGATAAGAATTGTTGACGTATTTGTAATTATTATATCCGTTATTTCATGGTTTTATCGAGTAGACACACGAGGAATCACGTTCGGTGGCTAACGCCTCAGAGAAACGTCACAGGAAAGTTATAGTCGGTTAACAAACGTCTTCATTATTGCTTTAGACGGAAGAGGAGTTCTGCTTACTGCCTGTTAGACACATTCTACTATTCTATCTCTCTCTCTCTCTCTCTCTAACTCGTTTGTTCAGTTCACTCTCTCACAGATCCTACAATGTACCGTGTCCTTTGCTTTGATCTTAGCCAACAGCGAAACTTTAGACCCAAACGTAATCATCTTCTTTACACGATCAATAATTCTTCACTTGATATAAATTCATTCGATTATTTGTCGAGTAACATACATTATATTGAAATAATATTAAATAAAATAAGATAGTTCGGTAAAAATCCAGTCAAAGTTTATTAAAATTCTTGAATACCAAGGACAATAGATCTGCCAAGAGATACATGGACATAGCGTCGGCTGATGGTTGCCCAAAAGGAGAATTCAAACTAGGCGTACGTTGTTCGTTTCGTTCTCTCTGTGGTGATACTCAACCGGCTGATGTCCAAAGGTGCTTCATCTAACACTTTCTCTACTGAACATAGTGTGCCTTAGTCCTTAGCAAATTGTACAATAACAATTGTACCGAGAGTATGTATGTTAGTAGTGGTGGTGGTGGTGGTGGTAGTAGTTGATGATGGTATACTTCCTTAGCATAGTCATCACCATCCACTAGCACCTTGTCCTTAGTCTTATTCGTCGTTTTCATCTTTGTCTATGTTGTAGTAGTATCTGTCCCCTTGCTTCAAGAGAGAGTCTTCACCCCCGTTAGCAATGTTGTGTACATTAGCGGATGCTCTGAAGACAAGACAAACGCAATATTACACAAATACCCGTCCTTGTGTCTGCATTCCCCGGTACCCTTCTCTTCCTCCCTTTCTATGACTGCCAAGGCCGTTTCCTCTCTCTCACTCTCTCTCTCTCTCTCTCTCTCTCTCTCTNGAAAAAGGCAAAGAAAGACAGACGGAGACAGACAGATAGATAAAATGATAGAAAGAGAAGGATACATAGATAGAAAGAAAGATAAAGAAAGAAAAGGAAAGGAAAAGGAAAAAGGAAAGGAAAGGAAAGGAAAGGAAGGTTGCGGGTAGCTGGTGAGGAGGAGAGTTCTTATCGGTGATTATGGATACGTCAAAAGGCCGTCGAGTGTTTAACGAGGACCATCCACCGATTGCGAGTCACCGTCGCTAATGATCGTCAGCCATTTTCTTTCATCTCACGGGTGACACGTCGAAACTACGTGGTGGTCTCTTTCACCACTCTCACGCTCTTTCTTTTTTCTGCATCGCCTTCCCTTTTTTTTTTCTCTCTCTCTCTCCTTCATTTTATTTTCTAGTTTTTATTTTTATTCTTATTTACGCACCCCGTGTTACGATAAACCGTAAGTAATATTTATTAAAAAGAAATTAATAAAAAGAAACACGTATTGGATTGGTGGAAAAAATAATGTCGGATTTTGCTGCCACAATTCGATGAGGAAAATTCTGACAATATTTTCCACCAAATTATTATCGTCATTATTGCTATGATATTTTCGACGAGTTGTTCTTTATACGATTGAATGACCCCATACGAATATGGTTATTTTACAATGGTTTTTTTTATATTATTATAAATAAATATATTTACAAGATTTAAATGTCAGTTAATTAATATGAATTAATATATCTAAAATCATGTTTAAAGTGTGAGAAAGAGAAATGTTAAACTTATTTTATAAATTTGCTTATTTTATTGATACTTTAGAAGTGTTTATTGTTAAAATACATTTCAAGCTTCTTACATGAAAGAACTTTGAAGAAAAATAACAAAGATAAAGAGAGAGAGAGAGAGAAAGAGGGGTGGGAGAAAGAATGAGCGAGGAAAAAATGTAACGAGTAAAAAAAAAGAAAATGGTGGTTGCACGTTAGTATCCAGTAACAGAACACCCGGTAAAGGTTTCACTATGCGAATGCTCATTGTGCGACATTTTTAATTTCCACCTGGTTGCACCTTCATCCATCCACCCTCTTTCCTTCCATCACCCCTCTCTCTCTCTCTTTCTCAGGCGAGTAAATCCCACCACCCCGCATGATGCTTCGGAATTACTTCACGCGTGATAAAATTTTTGTCGCGTTCACGTTGCGTGTGCAATGAACGAACATCGTGTTCGTCTTAGCGAACCTGTTTACCAACTTTTGCGAACGAACGGTCTTTCATTTTTTTCTTTTTTTTTTACTTTCAAACACCAAAGAAACAAAAAAGTGAATAAAATGGAAATGAAGAAGAGGGGGAATAGAGGTTCAACAAAAAAAAAAGGAGTACGGAAATTCGCGAAGAAAAAAAAAAAGAAAAGGAATCGGAGTTGGATGCAATTTAAGAAGGTGCCCTGTTCGGTACTCGGAAAGGTAACGCATTGTAAACATTTTGTTTGTGCATGAAAAGACATATATAACTCTATGAAAAATAATAAACGAATAGGAGGGAAGAGGGGTAGGGGGAGGAGGAGGAGGAGGAGGGTTGAGAATACTCAAGTCGTCTACTAACCCTTTCCTGTTATTCTCAGATATTATTTTTACCCCTTTTATACCACCCTAACATTATTCTTCCTCCTACCTTACAAGTTCACCTCATTTACTTTCACGTGTTACCACTTCTCTTTACACATATTTATATATATATATATAATTTTTTTATAAATAATTTTTTGTACTGCATTCATTGCATTTCACATACAACCAGAACCAATACAATTATAATAATAATAAGAAGAAGAAGAAATACAATCCGACGAATCTCTGTTGAAATAGAAAAATTCGTATCAACTAGTACGTTGTCAGGTATGAAATGGAGCAGAAAATGCAAAGAATTGAATTGAAATTTGCTCCATTTTATACTTGACAATCTAATATAACAAACTATGATAAAATATAAAAAAAAAAAATATAGAAGAAGAAGAAGATTAGGGCAACGATCGACTTTGTTCTAAAATACGGTAAATCCTCGTGGATGCATTTACTATTGTTTCCTTTATCCTCTTTTGCGATTCTTCCAGTTCGCGAAGCATATCAGGAAAGCGACAAACAAAGAGAGTAAGATAGAGGATTGTTAGGGTACTGAAGTAAAGTAGAGGAAGAGGAAGATGATAGTAGAGAGATCCGGGGAGGTGGTGGTGGTGGTGCTGCTGCTGCAGAGGAAGGGTGGTGGAAAGGAGGAAAGGAGGAAAGGAGGAGAAATAGGGTGGATGGTTTTGAGAAGGTCGTATTTCACGGGGATTTGAACCGAAGACATTTTCACCCGATAAATAGATGATAGGCCCGGTAGTGGCGTGTTATACACGTTCGCCCAATCCTTATTATAAACTCTAACTAGCTGAAACCTCATGCCTATAACCTATAACGTTATAGGTACTTTGAGAAACGGGACTACGACGATACTTGATGGGATTTCTAGCCGATGGTGCGTACAATCCTATCTTCCAATCCCCCTCTCTTCCCTTTCCACATTTCCCCATTTCACCATCTCACTCACTCACTCATTCACTCTCACTCTTACTCATTCTCTCTGTCTCTCTTTGGTTCTCATTTTCTGTTAGGCTCGTTTACTCGAAACCATTCGCTTCGTCTTCGAGAGCATCGTTCGAACGTTAAGTCGAGATTCTATCGGTTTATGATGAAAACCCTTCACCCTTCAAACCCCACTCTCTCCCTTTCTCCCTCTCAATGTCATTGTTCTTCATTTTTTAACGTTTTCTTCATTCACGTAATTTAATTCTATCTTTAAATGGGATTTTAGTTATATCGGGTTTCAACTTTTTCTAAGATTAAGTGGGTATTATGAAATTTAATGTACATGAGGGGAAAATATTACGTGGGACTCCATATTGTAATATTATTATTTGGTTGTCAAGTATGAAATCGAGTAAAAAATGCACACGATTGAAGTGAAATTTGCTCCATTTCGTACTTGACAACCTAATAATATTTATAATTAATTATTAAATATTGGATTGGTGGAAAAGAAAACGAATTTTCTGTCAGAATTCAATAGGAAAATCTAGGAAAATCCCAACATTTATTTTTTTTCCAATAAATCCAATATTAAATAATATTTTTTCTAAATTTTTCATCCATTTATGCGATTAAATTGAATTTCTAATAAAAATAGTAACGATAAGAGTTAGAGGAAAGAAAAAAAAGAGAGGATGAGACTGATTAAAATGAAAATTAGATTTTTAAACAATAATCTTCCTTGATATAGTAATCAATTATTAATTAGCTAGTACGATTACTATAAGCATTACAATTAATCAAGTCCTTTCCTTTTCCATCATCCTTTGATTGCTAAAAGCATCCGTACCCGTAGTCCGGTCATTCGAGCGGCAAATTTCATCTCGCGAAACCTCGTTGGTAAAACGGTCGAAGGTCAAAGGGAAAAGCTCATTATTTACAGAACAATCATAACATCAAAGTCGATCGACTATGGTCGTTCGTCGTCTCCTCGAAGGAACGCAGAATGAATCCGCTCTTTTCATTATCAGTTTCTCTCTCTTTCTCTCTCTCTATCTCTCTCTTTAAACATAAACGAATGAGAGAAAGAGAGAGAGAGAGAGAGAGAGAGAGCCAGAGAGAGAAAAAAAAATAAGAGAAAATAGAAGGAACCTTTCGAAAATCCAATCGCGTTTTCCCTCAAACGGTATAGGATTAATCTTTTTATCACACACTCAAACACACATACATATGCCAACGTTTAATTTCCAATTATTTGTTCTTATCCTCGAAAATAAATAATTTCTTTTCTCACAAAACTATTATTCCCATCTTAAAATATTTAAACAAAAAAAAAATAATTATTTTATTTTAAATCTGAATTTCAAAAATTCGATTTATTCAGAAGAATAAATTTAATAAATTAATTTAATGGACTAGGTTATAAAAATAAAAGGATCCTATTTATTATTGAAATTAATATTTGATTTTGAATTGATTACAAAATAAGAAACTTTCTTAACAATTAATTAAATCTCGAAACAATTAATTCTGGATATTAACAATTAAAAGAAAATAATTTGGTTGCATTATTGAAATAATAAAAGAAAAGAAGAGATATGATATTTGAAAGAGATTTTTAAAAGAAGGTGGAAAAAGATTAATTTATATATTTTTTTTTATATCAAGCATGTGTATTTATTCGTTTAGAAAGAAAGAAAAAAAAGAGTACGAATAGAAAAGAGATAAATTAAACATTCAATACAGGAGTGGTTATTCTATACACACAGTTAACGCATAGAACGTTCTTGCAAAAGAACGTTGAACGTTTCAAACCATATAGCACATCGAGAGTCTGCAGGAAGTTAAACAAAAAGGAATCCCCATAAGGGAACCTTCTGAATATTCTGAATCGATTAAATAATCGAACCCTGCCATCTAGTTTTCCTCTCGCCATCACCTCTTTACGGTCCTATCCTCTACATTTACGATACACACATATACAAACGTATATATACAAATAAACAGATCAACACGTTTATATAGACGACTGGTTATACACAAACACACATACACATATGAACATACAAACATACATATATATATGCAAGTATATAAAAGCCGTGCATGGAAGCGAGCAACACGGCCTGCCAGAAGCATTCACTCAGCTTCTTCTTTTCATATTCAAATGGTACACCATTGACGCTTCAATGAATAATACTCAATGATAAATTTGTGGGCGTATTCAGGATGGACCATGGTAAGACCTTGAAACCCAACCGCGGCAAACACGCGTTCCCTACACTCTCTAACACATTTACTATGTTGCTTAAAATCGGATGAATATATATTGATAGGTAAAAATAGGTAAACGTATATGTGTAAAAAAAGAGACACACACAAACACACAGAGACGAAGAGATATGCATTTGAAGATAAAGACGAAGACAAGAAGAATGAAAAAGATTCTAGTCGTACGTTAGAAACTTGTTGATGCGATCCACCAGTTATTTTTTTTTTTTTTTTTAAAGTGAAACTTCTTTTGGGGAAGGTGTAGAAAATTTTCGAGCGAGACGAAAAGTGAAAGATTTCTTTTTAAAAAATAACCGATCAGTGACGAGGATTATTTTATAATTGAAAAATATTTTATATTTTACATGTTTTGTATGTTTGTACCGTTGGTAAACAATTGACTCGATTAAAATAAAATTTCTGTGTGGTTATTTTTCACACCCTCACCAAGGATTTCGAATAAATTAACATTTGGAATCATTTAACAATAATACTTTCAGTTGTTTTCAATAATTATTGATAAAACAGAAAAAAGAATACCAGCTAGAAAAAGAGATCGAATGAATAAATACGAGTATCTAATATGAAACAAGGAACTATAAATGCTTGAATGTGTGCATGTATTTCCTTCTTTGGTTCGGCAGCACACAAATAAAAACGTTTATATCTAAACAAAAAAAATACTTGAGTGTTTACAAAAATAAATAAAAGAAGAGATCGGTGAACTTGTCGAGATGTAGTTAGATTATGCATCATTATGAAATAAATCTGACACGAGACCATATTTGAAACACTTTCTTCAGTTCTATGAATGCATACACGTGTTATTCAAGTTATTATACATGTGTTACATGTATTTGTACCGTACATTGTCCGGTTAAAAAAATTCTACAACGATAAGATTACCTATTAGAATTTTTTTAAATTGAAAATCATTGAAAATCACACTAAAACCTACCACGTAAGTGTCAAATATTTAAAGAAGGTTAAAAATTATGGTCAGCTTACCTTTAGATGTACTTTGTCTCTTTTATCCAATATGCATTATCCATATCCATAACTGCACGTATCCATAAATGTATTTATTACTCTTCAACACTACACACACTCGTTCACATATGCATATCACTTGCATAGGAAGAATACACGAACACACATATACGTGACGCGAAATAAATGACATATTTATTCTAATATCATTGTTCCCTCTTCCGACACTCGAAGAAGACTAACGATTATTATGAAAAGTAGTTACGAATACATTCGACAGATACCGAACATACACGAAGGTCAATTACAAATCTAACGACGAAATGACAACGTTCGGTTGTCGACACCGGCCGAGGAGTGACGGAGAGTAGCGAACGTAAACAAAACATTGAACGCTCAACTAAGCCGGTAATTAAGGAATGTTTTTCTATGTGTATTTCGTATATAACGAATTTCTTAGAATTCACCGAGAGATATACGAACATAACCAATGTTGACCTCGTTTGACTCGAACGCACATCTTCACCTATCTTTCTCTCAATACATTCAATACGTATGGGATTATTACCATGTTTTTGTACAGCTGACCTACTTTTGTATCGCTGACCTATTTTTCTTACTAGTAACCTACTTTTGAATAGCCATTTTCTATTTCTGATTGATTCTTATTTATAAAGATTAAAAAGTTAGAGAAACAAACTTTAAAAAATTCCTCTCGCTGTATTAATTAATATTTTCAAAAAATGGAGTATACATATTGTTCTTTGGGTCTCCTACAATGTAAAAAAAAATCAGGAACGATATCGGATTATTGCGTTTTGCGGTGCGATAGATAAAAAAAAATTGTTTGGCGAGTGATTAGTATAATTGACAAACTTTCATGTTCAAAAGTGTGAATTTCTTCGTAAACATATCTTATCGTTTGAATAAATCGATGGTTAGTATTATTTTCTTATTTCGATTATAACTTTTCATTGATTTTTTAAATCACCTTTGCTTATATTCACGATATAACGTTTCGAATGATATGAAATATAATGAATTTTATTTGGTATTTTTAATTACAGATCAATCATCGATTGAAAGATTCAACAATTTATCTAATTGTAATCAACTTGACGAAATCATCGAACCAACAAAGAGGAAGACGAGTATTTTGAAACCATCGCAAAAGTGAGTAAACAAATTTTAAATCTCGTACCGAAGATGAAAGATTTTAATTGACATAAATTAACTAATCGTATTTCTTGTAGATTTTTTTTTCAGTTTATATACTCCTTTCAAAATTATTATTCACTTTTTCTTGCTCCTTTTAACGAGTTTAATTTTTTTTTTTTTGGAGAAAATAATTTCAAATGAATTTTAATAATATTTGATTTTAAACAAAAATGTTCAACTTGTAAAAATAATTAATAATCTAATAATAATTAAACAAAGTGTTACCAATACTGAACAAATTTAAGAAACTTCTTGTCAGTCAAGTTTAGGTTGCACGTGTGCATTTTTTTTTTCTTTCTCATTGATTCTTCTTCAGTGAAGAATTCTGCTTCGATAGTTTCAGAATTTCTTGGTCGTTGAACTTCGATATAACGTTTGCTCACCCTACTTCTTCATCACCATCATCATCATCAACATCATCATCATCATCATCTTCTTCTTCTTGATACGACTTCCTTTTTTCAAACGCCAACTGCTTTTACCTTTAGAAAGAAAAAAAAAAAAGAAAGAAAGAAAGAAAGAAAAAGGTCGAACCTTTGAAAGTTTCCTCGTGTAATCCCTAACACATACACCTAGTTTTTACCTCATTCTTTTTTTCTTTCTTCAACACATCTAGCTTTCTTTGTCATCTTTGGATCAGGATTCAAAAGAGAAATCGATTTCAATGAGACCGCATTACTTCATTCTTTTCTTCTTTGCTAAGAGGGTTTGTGTTCGGGGGGAGAGGAGGGAGGTTAAATTTAGGTGAATGGTTCACTCGGTTTTTTTAATGTTCTTTTTAATTATTCAAACTGTCTGTTATTTTAATCGTTTATAAAACTTTCCGTGTCATTTCTACAACGTTCGTTGAATAATGCAAATCGATCAACGCGTGACGAATAAACTCTTCGAATTCGTTCTTTTAAATACCCTCCTTCCCTCTATTCCTCCTTCTCCCTTTTTTTTTTATTTTCTTAAACGTTATCGTATTACCCGAGCCTAAAATCCAAAGGGTGTACACCTTTTGTTTTAAGTTTATGCATATCGAATTTCAATTTACGACAGATGTGTTTAATCGATTCGTTCAATTGTGATTTAAAAAAGATAAAAGAAATTTAAATGCAAATTTCCAAGAGACGAGGATGATAAATTTTTTTCTCCAATAATTGTTTATCCTAATTGATTATTTCGTTAGGTTGTTTAGTATCGAACCGAGGAGGAAACATAAACGGTTAAGTGGGTACGCTAATTCCAGATGATTAGCATCCATCCATAGCAACTGACTGACAATGAGTTAGGGTATTTTATAAGAAACGTGAGAGAGAATGAGAGAGAGAGAGAGAGAGAGGATCACGAAGTACGACGGTTGTTCGCGCCACTGAGTTTATGATCGAAACCATTATGCAAAAATTCTCGGCTTGGCATCGTTGCCTACCATCATCACGGGCTATTTCCATATAATGAACTAATAATAATCCGTTCCTGCGGAAATAATTATCGGCTTTGAGTCATGGCTATCGACACCTAAGGATATACTCCTCGTTACGTTCATGATTCAATGAGAATGAATCTTTTTTCAAAATATACCAGGTGTTTCAACAATTTTTTCGACGCTCGTTCAAAAGTGGTGATAGCTTATCTTTTCGTATTCTGAAATAAAATCAAATCTAATTCTAATCTTATACTCGATGCAATTCTCATTTTTAATAGTAATAATTAATTTTTTTTTTTTTAATATTTTTAAGAAAATATTTTAACAAAAAAAAATATAAAAGAGTAGCAACATTTCTGAAAATAAAAAATACATTGAAAAATTTAGTCTACGATCGTTGATTCAATCTTTATTCAGAAATTTTTCTATCTTTATGGTTTTAAAATTTTGAATAAATTCAAGATAAACAAATCAAGAAAGAAATAGTAAATCACGTTCAGAGAAAGGAAAATGGTTTAGGAGGTAGTCGGAAAAAACTTTCAAGACGATTCGTAAGCACTGAAACGTATATTAGCCTCCTCCCACACCCCTCTAACCTTCTCCTGTACAATAAGTTAAAAACTATAGCAATGTTAAATTATGGGGTAATTGGCCTTTGGTTGAAACTTTTCTTTCCACAGTTGGAATAACATGTTTAACGATCCAAAACAATTATACGTCATCCACGCGTCTTATTCTCCTTCTCTCTCTCTCTCTCACCACTCTCTTCTACCTACCTCCCCCTTTTCCTCCTTCTTCTCCCTCCTTATCGCCCTATCTTTTAATCTGGATGGTAAGAAAAATTTGAGTTAATTGTCCGAGGTTGTAACGAGCTACCGAAACAGTGAACGAGAATGAGGGTACTTTTTTAAATTAAAAAAAGAACGCAATATTTCTGTCACCTTTTCTTTCTTTTTTTTTTGTCTTTCTTCTTACTCCTACACCCCTCATTCCAAGTTCTCAACTACCCCTCTATTTTATTTCGTTGGTCTTTATTTTTTTTTTTTAAGAAGAAGAAGTCTTGCAAGAGTATATAAATATGAATTAATTCGTCCTTAAGAAAAAGAAAAAGGTGGGAGAGGGAAGAAGAAGAGGTGAAGAGCTGTTGGTGTGGAGGTAAGAAAAAAAAAAAGGGAAAAAGAATGAAACCTGGGAAAAGTTTCCTTCTCATTCGCATATAATGAAAATAATACAAAATATTCTTGACGAAGTGTACGTTGTGGGCAAACGTAAGAAGAAGAAGAAGACTTTTCGTGTTTAAGTAGACGGCAAACTAATGCGAATCTAACGATTGCACGGGTCATTAACCTGCAACAATCCTACTTACTTATCCGTCTCCCCACCCCCACACCTCACCACCCACAACCCTCACTCTTCTTTTTTTTTCTTATTTTATTTTTATATTTTTTTCTTCTTTCTTTTCTTTTCTGCTCGACGATGATCTCTTTCCTCTCGATTCGCAATGAGAAATTCTGCTGAAACATTCTTTGGTTTTGCATTTTTTTTTCTTTGCTACACCTGTGCACAACACACCTGGTGTATCGAACTAAATTATTTTTATTTCTCTCGGAATTGGGTTATAGTTTATTGAATGATTGCAGAATGATTTCAATTTCTGCGCAACGTTTAATTGGATTGCGTTTAAAATTTGTTTATCGAATGATCAAGAAACAAGTTTGACTCCAAGTGTTTTAAACATAATTCAACTCCGTAAAAATATTCATTTATTTATTGCAGATTATAGTCATTTCAATTTCTGTGCAACGATCTTATTTAATCGTATCGCATTTAAAATGAATTTATTCCATGACCATGAAATAAGTTTTATAAAAATTTCTGTATCGTATTAATTAAAAATATTTAATAAAAATATTAATTAATATTTATTATATACATCGAAGACAATTTAAATTTTTGTACAATGGTTATCGTTTAATTGAATCCCGTATAAAATTGTTTTGGAAATACGTGAAAGAAGAATTTCACGTGGGTGTTATTTTCAAGATACCCGGTAGGTAAGGAATAAGGAAAGAATAATAAGATGATTTTTAAAGATACCTATCTATTATCTTATAGATTAAAGAAATGTAGGCGGGTACTCCAATAAAGCGTAGCACGATTTAGCGCGAAAAGTGAGAATTAACGGCGTCGGAAGGGCGCTCGGTAGTAACTAATTGTTATTATAAACTTACAGTATAGGTTTAATCATAATAGCTTCGGGCTAATTGGATAGATAATTAAGGGTAAAGGTAATTACCAGCGCATATATAACCATATATATAGGTAACTAGCTACATCGGGTGGTACACGTTGCTTAGTAGTCGATATTGCTTTTGGCTATGACGCGTTTATGAGCTGAACGATCTGCCAAAGGTTCAACAATCATTCTATCAACCCTATTCATATATTTCCCAACCCCTTTTTCTCATTTTTTCTCTCCCTAATTATCAAACAACCTCGAATATCCTTCTACTCGTGTTAACAAATTTTTAATACGTTGATTAAACGAATTCAATCAAATTCAATTTAAAATCACGAAAATAAGAACATCGAGCGTTTCTTTCTTTTTAGATTATTCAAATTTGTTTTTGTTGCAATAATACTCAGTTAAGATTATAATAATTAATCTTAATATTAATTAATTAAGAAACACTTTGGATTTGTAATATCAAATGTATTTGTGTATGTGTCGAGACATGGATGCAGTTAAATTATCAATCAAGCTAAATGTCTAACGACAATAGCTTCGAGCTGTGGTCACTGTGCGAGTTTATCGTCGTTGAAGGACAACGATACCCCGTTGTTCCTGAAACAAACATATGCTAAATGCCAAATATCGTACGAGTATCCTCTTCCCCATAAACACGTTGATATTCGGTTGTTATCTATCGTCTAAACATTTTCTTATGTTGTGTAAGCTAACTTTTAGATACACGTTAACAGTAAATTGCATATTCCTCTTAGTCGAAGTAACAATAATTATTATTACTATTAATTCAATTAAGAAATGATTCACAAAAAATCATTACTTGATCATTTTCTTGACAATTATGTAAAAATCATTTTACGAAAACTTACACACGGGTTATTTATTTCAATAATGACGCACAGTTTATTTTAAACATGAACGGTTGTTTCACATCAAATCGGAACATTCCTTTGTTTCCTTTGAGAAAAAAAAACTCGACAACATCGTGAATTATTAATTAAACATATACTTAAATAATCAATTAAACGATAAAATTATTAAACTAAATAATCTAAAGAAACGATAACATTGAAGCATGTGAATCAGTGTGAAACGAGTTACGGTACGCTGAACAAATCAGTCAGGCGAGTCATTAAACCGTGAATCGAAATACGGAATAGGTGGGAGGGATTGGAACGAGAATAGTGGGGATGGTTTCAGGCAAAAAAAGAAGAATAAGAAAAAGAAGAAGAGGTGAAAGGGGTGACATAGAGAAGGGGGATCGGGGGAGGGGGGGGGGTTGAGTTTCGTGCAATGAACATAGAACGACTTTAGATGGGAAAAACAAAAAAAAAAGGAATAAAAGGTGGAACAAAAAAGGTGAGGATGAAGAAAGGAAGAGGAATAGTAGGGTGGAGGGGTTGGGATGTTGGTAGTGGGAGAAGGAACAGGGGTAGAGACGGGGGTAGAGACGGGGGTTGCTGATTATTTGTATTTTGTCGGGTTGGAGCACTCGAGTGCGGCCGTCGCGCAGCCACAATGCTTGGAAAGGCAGATAATGACGAGTAGGCAGGAAATACAAACGAATATGCCACGAAGTGACACCTCTCAATGATGCTCTCTATACTTCTTTCTATTCCTCACGAATACCTACACAACATATACACACATATACATACATATTTATAAAAATACTACCACCAATTTCAACTCATCGTACACTTCGAATCGTCCTTCACTATATCCATCCTTCTCTTGCTTTATCTTTTAGCAATTTTATCTCTCACTTTCTCTTTATATATCTTTCTCTGTTTTTTTTTTCTTCTTTTTTTTTTATTATTTCTGTTATACACTTGGGATACAGGGTTAGAACAGAATCGGTGCGGTCCAGGACCTGGTACTGGTGCCACTTCTGCAATAATGGCGAGCGATGAACCCCTTGTTTTTAATGAGAAATAACGGCTCCGTTCTTTTTCTATCATTATCCCTCACCTTCACCCCCTCCCTCATTCCTATGTGTGTATATATATATTTGTGTGTGTATGTGTGTATATGTGTATAGATATGATACGACTATGTTTGTTTTCCTCTGTCGAGATTATTTCTTTCTTTCTTTCTTTCTCTTTTTTTTTTTTTGTATCGTTCGCATCCCGCGTACCCCCCGTCGAGTTTCGATGATGATTATGACGATGACAAAAATGACTGACGACTATTATACATACTACCGATGAGACTTGNGAAAGACAGAAAGAGAAAGAGAGAATATGCGTAGGAAAAGAGCGATAGGATGTAGTAGGTGGGCTGGGGGTTGCGGAGAGGAAGGGAATGGAAGGGGAGGGACAGAGGGGGGGTAGGGGGTAGACAGAGCATAAAAGGAACACTAGTAGGTATTAATATTTAGCATCTCTGAAGCCGGGCCCGCATTGAAGCAACTCCAGTGGATGGGAATCCGGCAAGCGACGACCACCCTGGCAACCACCCGTTCGCTAGCGCGAGCATCACCACCAGTAACACCAACAGCACTAACAGTACCAGTAGTAGAACCGACACCCATCCAACCATCCAACCATCCAACCAACCAACCCACCAACCAAACAGCCAGCCAGCAAGCAAGCAAGCAAGCAAGCAAGCGAGCAAGCAAGCAAACCCAGCCAGTCAGCCAAGGGTGTAGGAAAACCCTCTCGCGAACCTTCGCGATATGCCGTCGAGCCGGTAGACCACCGTTCCGATTCTCCTTTTACTTCAACCCTGAACCAACCCCCTTCCCCTCCCACCCGAGTTTACCCTGAAACCATCCCAACTCTTACCACCTAGTCTCTCTCTTTCTCTCTTTCTCTGTCTTTCTTCCTCACAGCACCCACCCATACCCATGCTCTTTTCCTACCCCTCCCCTCCCTCCTCCGTACCCTAGTCGGCATCTCCTCGCGGTACTTCTCTCTTTACGGTAAAATATGTAAATCTAACCAATATTTCTAAAGATATAGCGGTATGCACACGACGGGGGCTCTTTTATGACGGGGCAGAGCGCGAAAGCCGCGGATACCGCGTTACCGAGCTCCAGGGTGTGCTTGCGTTACTCTCACCACATCTATACTCACATGTATATATATGTGTGTATACATATATTTCACTCTTTTACATAGTTGTGTAAGAATCAGCCTAAATACACGGAGAAAAGGGAACGAGTGAGAGTGAGAAAGAAGGTTGGTGGTTACAGGGTTGGTGGTTCGAGGTTCGGGGTAAGGGTAAAGGGGGTTGGTGGTGGGAAAAGAGAAGAAGCGATGCTAAAAGAGGGCTTGACTGTTATATACGTGTGTTGTATGTATTATCAAGGTATGCGTGTTCCTTCACCCACCCCTTTTTCTTGCTCATCCTCTTACTTTTGCTCAGTGTACGTTTACGTATCTTCCTGTCTCTCTCTCTCTCTCTCTCTCTCTTTCTCTCTGTCTCTCTTTCTCTCTTTCTTTCTATCCTTCTATCTTTCTTTATTTCTTTCTCTGTAATGGTGTATGTATCTACGTTATTTCTACGTACACGCGTATTTGAATGGAGCTTGAATATCGTCCATGAATATTTCGCAAGTTCCTATTTAAAAAGAACGCGAGGCGCGCACGGTGCCGGTAAGATATGATACCCGGGTGCGGACCACCTCGATGCTTTCTATCTCTTTCTATCTTTATATATATATATATTTTTCTCGTTTTTTTTTTCTTCTTTTCTATGGGAGGTGGAGACGGTATACGAGCACGAAAGGTGCTCGAAAGATCGATAGTGAACCCGAAGAACGTCTCGCGGAAGGGCAATACTCTTCTTTATTTCCCATCTTTTTCTACATCATCTTCTTTCTATCTCTTTCTCTCTCTTTCGGTTGTACAGTTTTGAGTATTGTTATTGAATATGTTTTTGGTAACAATTTTGTATGTCATTATCATTTATTGTATTTTTTAAGTGGGGTTGATGCATTTTTGATGATTCTGTTTGATCTTGTAGGATTTATTTTTTTATGTGGGTAATAGGATGGGATTTAGGGTATTGTTGTTTGATGAATATTGTTAAAGTAACAACTTTGTTAATGAATATGTATCCGGTAATAATTTTGTATTTAATTATTATTTACTGTATTTCTTAAGTGGGGTGAGTATATTTTTCATGATTCTATTTGATGATATTGTTGAATTTATTTTTGTATGTGTGTAAAGGGATAATTTGATAAAAATTGTAAAAGATGCACCAATTTTGATTGAAATTGATATATTATTTACCATAATTATATTAATTTTTTTTATTGTAAGATGTAAATGTGTTTAGACATTCTTTACATTTTATTATTAGGGTGGAGGATTAAGATAGGATTGAAGCATGATTGAAATAATTTTATTAAACTTATACCAATCAATTTTTGTACGAGATTATCCAGATTCGAATATACCAAATACTGTAAATTCAGCTACTTTTATCGATCTTTCGATCTTAATTAAAAGATTCCGGATAAAATTAAGGATTAGATTGACAGAAGTTATAAAAATCATTCTAATTAAATTCCAGATAATATAAGGTGTGTAATATTTCCGTATATCAAATTCTATCGATTTTTCAATATTATTAAATAAAAAATTACGAATTGATTGACAGATATTAGAAAAATTTCCTCTCTCAACCACCACCATTAATTATCAAAAATTTTCTACATCGGTGTCTACCAAAAATATATCAAAATTTCAATAAAAATCTTCAAAATTTGATCGATCCTATTTAAAGTTTTCTAAACGAAGGGTTACTTATCGAAGATACGAAATTAATAGAACGCACGTTAATTTAACTAAAAGATTTTGAATAAAATTAAGGATTAGATTGACAGAAGTTATAAAAATCATTCTAATTAAATTCCAGATAATATAAGGTGTGTAGTATTTTCGTATTTCAAATTCTATCAATTTCATATTATTATTAAATAAAAAATTACGGATTGATTGACAAAAGTTATAAAAATTCCTTCTCCCTCTCCTCTTAACAACCACCATTAATTATAAAAAATTTTTTTTATCGATCCCTCTTTAAGTTTTCCAACCAGAGGGTAACTTATCGAAGAAGACGGAATTAATAGGACACGCAGGGATGGTTGATGAGGCACAAAAGTACAAAGAAAAAGGTACAGGGGATGGATTTGGAACCTTCCGGGCATCATCGTCGTACGATTCCTCCCTCACCTCAAACCTCCTCTTTCTCTTTCTTCTTCTTCTTCTTCTTCTCTTCTATCAGCACCACAAGCATAACCCAACCATCACCAGTACCATAACCATAGTCGTAGTAGTCGTCGTCTCGCGCCAATTCCCAACAAATTGTAATTTCTAGAAACAAATTGAATATAAACGCGGTCGTAATTCGAATGCCTGCTGCAGCGGTACTGGTATAATAATGATGACGGTTCCAACGGAACCGTAACCGTCCTGGTAGCCGAAACGGGGTAGAAAACCGGGGAGGGAGGGGTGTACCAGAGAAAGACAGAACTAAAGAGAGAAAGAAAGAGATGAGAGAGAGAGAGAGAGAGAAGAGAGAAGAGAAGAGAAAGGAAGAACGTAGCCATGCGCGAAACAGCAATCTTTCGAGGCAATCTCTTTAATAAATGAAGCATACGTTCCCGCTTTTGAATTACGTAATGGCCTTACTCTCTCTCTCTCTCTCTCTCTCTCTCTCTCTCTCTTTTTCTCTCTCTCATACTCATTTTTCTTTCCCTCTCCCTGTTCCTCTCTCTTTGCTTCCGCGTTCTCGCTCGTGTGCCATGTCAACTTCGAAACGAGAGAACAACGAGAGATGAAACGAATTATTATTCGAATTTACGAAAACCCCATCTTGGGTTTTCCAGAAAATGTCCCTCGTCGATTCTTAAATCATATTTTAAACTATCCATAATGAACAATTAAATCATTAATACCTAATTATAATTATACACTCAATTATATTAACACCTCAAAAAAATTCATTACTTAAACTTTGTTGCATACAATTTTTGTCAACGCGCGTACATCTTTGCATTGTTCTTCGATTCTAAGGGACAAAGAAATAAGAAATATTTCTTTCTACCAAATCTCTACTACTGGACTTCCTGTCAAAGTGGTATTTTCAATAGTCCAGCTAGATTTTCTTGGAATTTCCTATAAGAATTTGCATTCTCTTTTTTCTTTTTAGAGAGACTCTTATCGCATTTTTTTTTCGACTATTTTCGGCCATTTTCGGAAGATATATTATTACGAACGACCGAATAACATTCGAATTTCTTACAAAATGTATTTAAAATTATTTGATTCAACATAAACGAGACAATATTATCGTTTGGTTTACTTGAAACATGTAAAAACATGATTCACGGTGATGGAATACTGCTAATAAAGAAGACGTTGGGACAGGTATAATGAGAAACGGTGTGTTAGCAGGAATCCAGATCCCCGTTGGTCAGAAGAAAGTAAATTCCTTGCCAAGACGAGGGTCCGTTGTTGGGTATGGATTGGAAGTGGATCAGACTTCCGAATGTTGGTTTCCTTTTGCGAAGAGGGGTGGTGTGGGGGACAGGAGGGAGGGGTGGGGAGATAGAGGATGGAGAACGTCTTAGGAATCCGACCGATTCCACAGCCGAGAAAACAGAATTCGATCGAGAATGACAAGACAAGGAAGCGTCGGCCCTATCTTTCCACCTCCCCATTCCCCCACTCCACCCTGAACGTCCTTCTTGCTTCCATGAGAATCGTGGAATGTTAGGAATGTGCAGTTTCGTAAATACTACCACCAAACGGCAGGGCTGCACGGAACCAACCAGCACCCTCCTTAGAAAGGAAAGACAAATCTTATTTGAAGAGTTAGGGTGATTTTCTTGAACAGTATGGACCGATTAGACCTTGTTCGTTCGTTCCTTCGTTCCTTCGTTCGTTCCAATAACTTGGAAATAGTCGAGGATAACTGAAATTATCGCAACCGATGGTTAATTACATTCTGATTTATGGTTACATGGTTGAGAAATTTGTTTCCTGTTTTCTTTGGGTTACCATTTAACGGGGTTAGACGTTAGACGTGACATACGTGTCAAGATTTTGAGAGAATGGTAAAGAGCTTGATACCCCCCTCCATCCCCCTTCCTTCTATTTCACCCTTCTTCTTGTTATTCTCTCTTAGCTCTCTTTAAACCTACCCAAAAGCCTATCTCTCTCCTCCTTCTAGGTACTATAATTTCTCTCGCCTTTTGTCGTCTGGTGAGAACTGACAGAATTCGCGTGATCTTAACGGCATGCGGAACGTTGACACGACGGCGCTGAGGTTAAGTAGATGCGCCTTGACGAAGTCAATCTAATTAACTTCGAGACCTCTCTCAGCCGTTCGCCCTAAATATTGCCTCCTTGTCCTAAATGCGGATCAACGAATTGTCGGAGACGCCTTCGGCTTACTTGCCAGAAAGGGTTCACGACAACTACCACCAACACTACTACTACTACTACTACCACTATTATCAACATAGTTGATGTCGTTCAAAATCGTTGAGAGAGATCCTTTAGTATCATCTATGCGTGTTTGTGTGTGTGTGTGTATGTATTCGTTAATCTTTCCATTAAATTCTCAACAAATTATCTTCATTTGATCAGAACACAAAAAAGATATTTATTTCATTACATAAATGACTATATATTAAAGTATATTATTATTAAATATAAAAATATAAGACGATATTTTACACAATCCTATTAAACAGTAACAAGAACCTATTATTAAAATATAATCGTTCTCAGACCCATATAAAAAAAAATATTTAAAATTGTGAAAAATATTTGATATCGGTGGGAAACGAAATATCAAAATTTTCTCATTTAATCGTGGCCAAAAATCCGACATATTTTTTTTTTTCCACCTACCCAATATATTCTACAATAATAAATATAATTTCGAAAATTATTTCAACAAAAAATAAATAATTGTAATATATATACAAACAATTTCTACAATAAGAATAAAAAAAAACGAATACGTGGAAGACGTGTTGCGTTGAGGAGAAGATTCAAGGAGGTTGGTTCTTGAAGGGTAGTAAGACACTCCATGCGGTGCTATGGTGGAAGGAGTTAGAAGGTGGATCTCTTATTCAATACGGGTGTATTGTTCGCGTCTTATCGTAATATCTCATAATTAATATCTCCGCATTGTTGTATGGATGGATAGGCAGACCTTCGCTGCCAGAGCCAACTGATAGCGAAAGCGTTTGTAGGAGGCAACTCTCTCTCTCTCTCTCTCTTCCTCCCACCCGTTCTTCGTCGTCACCACAACCAGCCCCCTAACTCTCTTCGTCACTCCTTCAATCCTTCTCTATCCTGTGTGTCTTGCCGTATCCTTTGCCATATCTCACTCTTGCTCATCCGAGACCAAAGCTTGGCGCCTTATTCGGCCGAGTTCCACGAAAGTCCTGTTCACAGTCCTCGAGACGATCCCAAATTCCGATAAGAGATTGCATATCCTTCTTAAGAGGAAAAGGACTCTCTCTCTATCTCTCTCTTTCTTTATTTATTTCATTCATTGTTCCTGCGTTAGAATTTGTGTCCTTTAAAATCTCGATCGGATAGGAAACCATTTGCCGATATATTTCTGTTTGTTCGGTGTATATTCCTTTCTTAAGAATAGTTGAATTACTCAAATTAATAACTACGAGTTTATCTATTAGATTAGAGAAGAGAGAGAGAGTAGGAGGGGAGGGATAGATATTCAGATAAGAGATAAGCGATTAATCAAATTAATGACTTCTCGGTGTACCTGAAATTTTCAATAATTACAAAGCAATATTCATAGAGTGTTGAGAGTAATTAATTGTAGGATAGCGAATATATCAGTCAGGTTTGGATTTAAGCTAGTTAGTTCTATGGGACACGTACTAGATGTTGGACCTAGCGAATTTATGTATCTGTTTATATCTATCTATTTGTACCAATAGAGTAAATGCGGTTGCATTTAACTGGTATCTCATGAAACTGTACATGCATTCAATTACAACATCTATCTGTAAAGGATTGGAAGGACACTTGGTTGGTATCTTAGAAGAGGTACCTTTAGGTAGCTTACATTGAGCTTTAGGACCAATAAGATACATCGTCTTCTATTCCAAGATGGACCAGGTTTGGACTGAGTATCCTGTCTGTTTATCATCATCTCTTCCAACACTTGGACAAGCATCTCTCTTTCTTTATGGTCCAGGGATTGCTTGGAACGAATTCTACGAGATTCGTCTTGGAGTTCAAAGCTCGATCCTTGGTATCATTCCTTCCTTCCTTCCTTCCTTCCTTTCGTCCTTCCTAACTCGATCCTCTCTACTCTGATCTTTGGACACTCGAGACGTACTCTCGACCGTTAGCCTTTACAAAGGATCCTGGATACATCAGTGATTTAATAGTGTGTGTTTGTAAATCGCTAACTGTAGTCAGGATAGTTGATTCACTGGATGGACAAACGATATTTCGGCTTTGATCCATTAACGTTAAATCTAATCCTGTTTCAACATTTTCCAACTTTGCTTTTCAATCTTTGTGGGTACTTTTCTTTTTATTATATCAACCTGTTGAAGTAGAAACGTAAATTTTATTTGATCCACAAAACAGGATAATTGTTATAGTCTAGAAATATTTTAATTTTTGTTACTATGGTGGTGAAGATTAGAAGAAAAATTTGTAAAACGATGAATAATTGGTATTAGAAACATTCAGGATCTTTCTTGATGTTTCATAATTCTCGTCATCAGATGTTAATTTGCGTTATTTTTAACTCGTCACGGTTAATCAATGAATTCTTCCTTTTCAAGAAAGAACAAAAAGAAAAGAAAAATAAAATACCTTTAATGATTTAGGGATGCAAGATAGACGATGGCTGACGCGTGTTTTCGTAGGTTTAGAGTAGTTCATTTCTGTTTGAATATTGTTATCTTAACGAGGTGCAAGTATTTGCTTTAAAAGATAAAACCCCTGTATAATAACTCGTGCATTCTCTTCAAGTAAAACTTGCAATAAATTTTGACTTGATTATCGTAAGATAAGAAAAACTATTAAAAAAAAAAATCTGCACACACACGCATACATACATACATACATACATACATACATACATACATATATATCGATTAATTCGTTTAAGTTAGGATAATAACGAGTACTGAAATACTATGTGTGTGCAAAAGTCGAGGGTGAACGATAAGTGGTTGTAGTAAAACCGAGAAACGAAAAGAGGTAGTAGGAATTGGTAGTAGGGTTTGTGAGGTACAGTTTAGAGTTGGGTTTGGGTACGGGTTTGGGTTCAGGTCCGCGAACACTTTGGCTATCTTTTTTCAGGTGCTTTTCGAGGCGTACGAGAATCCGTGAAGAGCGAGACACACGAGAAAGCGACGGTGGAATTGGGGGTGGCAAGGAAGATAAGGCGAATCAAACCGTAAATAACTGCGGAACGGCGGAAAGGAAAGTAAGCTTGGGTGGTGGTGGTGGTGGTGGTGGTGGGGCTGTGGCTGGGGGTGTCGGGTATGGAGAAAAGGTAGAGGGGTGGACGTTAGGTAGAACGGGGGAGGGGAGTGGGGTGGTGGGAGTGGTGGAGGACGCCTTGCCAGCTGCAAAACTCGGCGAGTTTTATAGTTGAATCGCATGACTCCGAATCTCCATACATTCCATGTATTCTATCTCTTTCTCTTTTTACTTGCTACCTTTTTGCTCCGATTTCTATCCTCCTACCTTTTACTTCTTTACCCTTTTTCCCTTTCCATCAACATCACCATTACTACCACTAGCATAAACCGCAACCACCATCAACACCACCACCTTCACCACCAACGACTAACATTCATTCCAAGGTTTCATATCTATTTTTATATCGCAGTGTACCTTTCTACGAGTTACACGGTCTACCTATTCACCTTACGAACCTACGGATCTATCCAGAAAGGGTCGAAGGGTGTCCGTGAGTACGCGTTGTAAAAGGGGTTAGAAGAGAATGTGAGGAAAGAAAAGAAAAGAAAAAAGGAAATAAAAGAGGATACGATTAATTCCGTATTCCTAGATATTATTTTTCTAAACCCTTAGCACGCTAACTCTTCGCGTACTTAAACTGTCTACCAGACAGACGGTTGGAGGAGAAAAGAAAAAAAGAAAATAGGAAATAAAATAGGTTCACTGTTATTTTCAAATTCTTCATGCGAATTGAAGGATACACTTGAATATATATTCAAAAAAAAAGAAAACAAATTCGGAGGTTGGATATCTTTCAATGGATTTATTTAAATCGTTAGCTCGTCTATGAGTAAAACTCAGCAATATAATTCTTTTACTAAACAGTCGTAACTAATGTGAGGAGAGAAAAGAAAAAAAACAATGTTTTTTCGGCGAGTGCAGAAAAGGTTTAGGTGAAATCAACGGTGGGAATTGAAAAGAAGCAAAAGCTGTTGAGGTGGTTTGTGGGAGTTTGTGGGAGTTTGTGGGGGTTTGTGGGGGTTGCGGGAAAATGTATGAAAGAGGAAGAGTAGGAGGAGGTGGGGGATAAAATGCAGGCCGAAGTCAGCACACTAATGCCAAAAGTTTTAACGAGTTTGAGTGATTGCGGTCGATGTAACCGCAACAATAAT
This sequence comes from Mischocyttarus mexicanus, assembly GCA_023678845.1. Lineage (NCBI taxonomy): Eukaryota > Metazoa > Arthropoda > Insecta > Hymenoptera > Vespidae > Mischocyttarus > Mischocyttarus mexicanus. Next base: position 627,002 of record JACGTP010000035.1, on the reverse strand, counting down.
AGCAATAGTAATAATCATGCCACTGCTCCAAGGCGGTACCAACTTATCGCGATGCTCGGTATAAAAGGGTGCTTTGTAGTAAAGCCACCCCCATTTCCACCCTCTACCACCCTAAACCTCAACTCCTGCACCTCAGACTCCACAATCCCACCGCCCACTTCCTTTTTCACCTTATTCTACTCCTTCTCCTTCTCCTCCTTCTTCTCTTTCTTGCTTTTCCCTTTTTCCCTTTTCCCCCCCCTCATCGTTCTTTTACCTCTTGAGGAATTTCAAGGCAGAAGAAAAGAAACCGTTCTACCGGGTATAAACGGCCAAAACCAAATTTACATTCTTCCACTACCGTCGATAACATCGAGTAAAAGAGAGAACGGTTTTGTTCCTTTTTGATGTCCCGCGAATTGGAAAGGAAATTGCGAAATATGAAATATTTCCAGAATTACCACCACGAAAGTAGAATTAATTAATTAATTAATTAATTAATATATTTTTATATATCAATTATTTGCTAGAAAGTTTATTTAATAATTTTCTATTTCAATTCATTTATTGAAATATTAATTTTTTGATAACACCATCTATGGCTTAAGGATTGGTGATTCGAAAAATTTCTAATATATTTCCAGAATTACAACCCCAAAGTAACATTAATTAATTAATTAATTAATATACTTTTATATATCAATTATTTGCCCCGATGTTTAATTAATAATATTCTAATTTATTTTTATTTATTAAAATATTAATTTTTTTGTAAAAGTTTATTTTAAATTGTTTTTATTATGAACCAAACGTTTCACAGAATTAAACAGTTTTTTTGGGATAACCTTGAAAGTGGATGTAAGTCTCTGAAGAAAGACAGTTGATATTTTAATATTATTTTCAAATGATCGATCTATTCCTTGGCATCCATAAAAACAATAATATCCCTGAATAAGAGTTAATATATCCTACGAGAGTGTGTGAAATAAAGATGGAAGATGGAAGAAAGAGTGAAAAGAAGAAAAAAAGAAAAAACAAAATAAAGGGAATAGGATGAAGTGTTAACGGTGGTTGATAGTAACTGGTGGTGGTGATGGAGGTGGAAGATATCAGAGGACACAAAAAAAGACGAACGATCGTGAAAAAGCAGAAAAAAATGGGAGAATGGTAGAATGGGAAAATGGTGGAGTAGGGTAGGAGGAGGAGGGGGGAGGGAAGAGCAGAAAGAGAAAGAGTCGAACCGATACATCACTTCGTTCGGCGTGGCGCGGACTCGCCAAAATAGCAATTACCTTTTCCGGAATCAAATGAAATAAAATTGCATTATCTGGCATGCTAGTGCACGATCAATCATGCACACTTACTTTCAGTACGATTCTTTTAACAGAAGTTCTTTTTTTATTCAAACACATACGAATCATCAGTTTTATTTTAAATTCAATAAAAATTAACTTTAGATAAATTTTAATTCGATTATTATTATTATTATTATTATTATTATTATTATTATTATTATTATTATTATTATTATTATTATATATCAGACAATTTATATTTAATTGAATTTTCAATCATTCAATATTATATTTATTTGTTCTAAAAGTAAACTTTTAGCAATTTCCTATCCTCCAAAAAAATTTTAACCTAGATTTTTTGTTCGATTATAGATTCATCTTGTTGTCAAGTATAAAATCGAGCAAATTTCAATTAAATTATGTGCATTGTTTGCTCCATTTTCATACTTGACAACCTAATAATTGAATCATTGATATTGGTTTCAATTATTTGATTAAAATTAATGATTATTGATTAGCATTATTGATACGATTGTTAATTATTATAATATATAATCATAAAATTATCTAAATTAATTCGAATTATCGATTAAATGTGGATATGTTTAATTGAATACTTGGTATATGTTAAAATTGAAAGAGGTAAATGAAAAAAAAAGAAAAATATAAAATAAGGGTTGCGCAGATTTCTCTTTCTCTCTCTCTCTCTCCCTGTTTCACTTGGATCGACCGGATCTTAATTATTTGCAATTTTACGGATGGCAGAATGTAATTATAATACGAGGAAAAGGTTCCAACTCGACGTAGAGTCACGCGGTTTATACCGTATGTACCCTCTCTGACCTTCCACCCCTCTCTTCTTCCATCATTCCCTTTCCTTCCAACCTACCCTTCCCTTTCCACCCTCTTTCTCTTTCTCTTTCTCTCGTGAACGACCCTCAGAACTGGCGGCGCGGCGTACTACTCGCCACGAGCATTTCATCAGAAGCGCCGTCGAGTTCCACAGACCACTTAACTCATAAATGAGGGATTATTTCATCGTGTAATCGCGTATGGGCCAAAAAGCATTACAATTAACGCTAACCAACTCCACGACGACGACTACGACGACGACTACGACGACGTTGACGACGTTGACGATGACGACGACGACGACGACGACTACGAAAACCCGCCTACTCGTTGCGCCGATGCTAAATGGAAATTTGCTGCAGAATTCGTCTCTCTCTGTCTCTCTACCCCTAAAACCTCCAACCCCCTTTACTTCCAACTATTCTCTCTCTCTCTCTCTCTCTCTCTCTCTCTCACTCACTCTCTTTTGTTGCTTTCTTCTCAAACCTTCTTTTCATCTTTTTCTTTATCGTTCTATCTCTCTTTATTCACATACACCCTGTTTTAGTTTTCGAAATCATCGATAATTGCAATTTGCAAAATGATATTTCGAACATTTGTTCTTATAGGATTATTATTTTGTTATTTCTAATAAATAATTAAAAACGAAATGTCAAATGTTTGAATTCAATTATAATACAATTTGCTTTTTTTTTTAAATTAGTATCAATATTTTCGACTAACATGGATGCTGCAAATATTTCGATACTTTATTTTTTTATACACTTTGAAATCAGGTTTGGAAGGAACAAGAATACATATTGGAAGGGTCGTTTAAGGTCTTGGTTGTCGAGAAAAAAAAAGGAATGAGAATTGGATGATAGATGTTAGACAATATTGCACCATATTCTGATCCCTTTCTGACATAGAATTAAGTTTAGATTCTTTCAAGATAGCAAATATCTTCAGCAGTTGTCACGTATATCTTTACGATATAGTCATCCCTTTGCAATCCCCTTTTCATACATATCTCGAATATCAACAATCCCTTAACTTTCATCGACTTCAAAAAATTCTTCTTTTCTGTTAGAATATCATTTACATACGACATTCTCTTCGAGATAAAAACAAATACATAAATTAAATATTAATAAACAATGAAAAATTGAATCTCTCCTACGATATAAAAATACTCGTTACATTAAAAAACTTCTAAAAAGAAAAGAAAACGTAAAGAAAGTGTAGTGTTGAAAAGCTGGCATAAAAATCCTCGACATCCAACAACCCTTGCTTGCACACTTTTTAAAAATCAGTACACTGCACCTATCCAATAGCTTTTACCCTAACCTTAATGGTCGTCTACTAGTTCGATGGATGCGTGCGAATAAGAGACAAAGATACAAAACAAAGATGATAACAGAAAGCAAAAAAAAAAAAATAAAAGAACCAAACCGAAGGTTGGAGGAAGATCGAAAAAGATCGAAAAGAGAAACAGAAAATGTGAGCAAGAGGAAAATAGAACTAGCGGGGTGAAGTGAGGTTCTACAGGGCGGGGGTGGTAAAGGGTGGAAAATGTGTGTGTGTGTGTGTGTGTGTGTGTATGTGTATGTGTGGTGCGAGAGGGAAAACTGGAGAAAGAGAAAGCAAAAGAGGGGGTGGTGGGGGAGGAGGAGGGTTGGAAGAGAAGAAGAAAAAGGGTACACGAGAGTACAAAGGATGCTACCCTGTCTCTGTCTGTCTGTCTGTCTGTCCGTCTGTCCGTCTCTCTCTCTCTCTTTTTCACATAATATTTTTTTTTTCTCGCAGCTCTTTTTCTCGCGAACGTTTCTTTCTCTTCTTTATATAGACTGTCTCGGAAAGAGCATAGCAGGCGGAAGGACAATGGCATAAGTCTTTGTCGTACATGCGAATACTGTACTGGTACCATCTACCCTTTTTTTTTTTTTTTCTATATACGATCATCACCCTTACTGAAACATTTTCATATATATGTGTGTTGTTTTTTTATTTCTTTTTATGTATTACTTTGTATGGAAAATTCGTGTAACCGAATTTTAGTTACACGTCTGATTTGTGTCGTAGTGGATACCCTACGACAAGATGTTCACCCACAAGGGGATGAATTTACTAATTGTTTTTTTATACCAATTTTTAGTTAGATGTAAGATTCATGAAAGCTTCGTCAATATTTGTCATTTTTTAAAATATTTTTTCGAATATATGATTTCATGTATTATTTCGGAACTATTATCCAAGTTTAGAGAGGATTTCGGTAACCATTGATTTGTAGGATTGATCAGAACTTCCAAGTTAATCGGCACCGAATAGATACTTGATTTCGTACGAAATTACTTAATTTTATAATAATTTATAAATTTTTGTCTTGAATTGATACGATCGTTTCAGGTAACCTCCAATACTCCACGCAATTGTGCACAATTGCATAATTGTTTACGATGTTTGAATTTTTATTCTTGTGTAGAATAAATATTTCCATTTGAAGAATAATGAAAATTTTGATAATTTAATCTTCGATGAATTGAAATAAAATAAAATTGCAGCGATAGGTATGAATCTCACATATAACGAGGTACATATTTTTGTTAAATATTTATAAATGTTAATTAATGAAAATATGGATAAAGTATTATATATATGTAATACTTAGTTAGATACATTTAGATTACTTTTAGCTCGATAATTACCGATTTCAATCTATTGCCCCTAAACGGTACTCGCTAATAAATAATCGAGCCGTACACAGTCGGCTTTTCGTGCATCGCTGATCCCGAACGATGCACGGTCAGACGATTGCATGTTCCGCATTGATAGGTACAATGCGACGTGATTGTACCAATCATGCGATATTATAATCAATAATACTCGCTATTAAACCCCTAACTATGCACGACTGCTACGGACTATACTACACAACCTACTAATACTAACATCGATGTGCACCATACCACCAACGTCATTAACGATACAGTGATTCTCATTTTGTTTGCCATTATCGAGTTATGGTTAAAGGTTTAATATCCACATTTTCGATAGCATTCAAATGAATTAACATCGCGTATAAACAAGGACCACCCAACCTCCATCCCTCAACTCACAACCCCCACTCCCCCTCCTCTTCCTCCTCGCAATTTAATTCATCGTATTCTCATCACTCATTTTCGAACATCGTTTAAAAGCTTCATGTATTAATGTTTGTGCATGTGTGTGTATTAAAATATACGAAATTTTATGAAGCAGAATATACGGGGTCTCTACGTGTTTGAACGTTACACTGGATTTATATTATTCAATTATTTATAAATAATTGTGTCTTTTTTAAAACAGGAACTTAATTTTTAATACGTGTGTGTATGTGTACGTATGTGTGATTTTATGTGTACGTTGACGTTCCGTTGTTGTTTCTACTGCTTTTTTTTTTAAAAGAATTGGAAACCGTTTAATTGTTTGGATTTTAGAGAGAAAGGGAAAGAATAATAATACGATTATGGTTGGGGACCTCTACATAAGGGGACAAAGTAAATAGAAACATGCAGTACCAGTCCGTACTCGGTGCGAGACTTGTAAGAAACTTTTCTACGTGTGTGTTCTTAATGTACTTTTCTTTTTTATATTTGTTTTATTAATATCACTTTATGAAACAAAAATTTATTTATATAATTATTTTAATATTAGTTGTTCTTTAATCAAATATAATTTTATGCTCACGAAAAGTGTTTTTCGAGTAAACAACTTTTCAGCGATCGTCAGAAAATTTTCGAAAAAAATTGTTTAATCGAGTGATAATTTTTATTAAGAATGATTGATTTTGGAACCATAAGTGTTGCAAAAGAAACAAAATACCATTTTTTTCCTTATAAATATATTATTAAATCAGTTAATTGTGTATGTTTTTATCATAACTTCGTGTTGCAAACGTTTTACAGAAGAATACATTTTGGCGTATTATTTCCAACCAAAATTGTTGTATAAGAATAAAACAAAGAAAAAATGTATTTAAAAAAGCAAGAAGCAACAAAATCTTCCGTAAAATATAAATATTTTGTAATATGAGCTATACTGATCAACATAATCAGATAAAAGTTGAATCCTTTGGAAGTTCGTAAGAGCGTAAACCATTTGGAAAATGTATAGAAAAAGAAACCTTTTAACTGGTAATCATAGCCATAATTCACTGGTTCGTGAAAAAGAAAACATCAACAATAAAAAAATCTTAAAAAGAAAATTGAATTGAAATAGAAAATAAGAAAAAAAAAAAGAAAACGGTTTTTAGTTGAAGTACGACGAATAAGAAAGATTTGTTAATAAATTTATTTGTTATTTAAAAAAAAAAACGAAACAAAGGCAAATATGAAAACTCGACAAACATCATCGACGAATTTTCGACAACGAAAAATTTTTCCTTCCTCTTAGGTCTCTTTCTATTGTTGTTATTTTTTTTTTTATAAAAGTAAAAAGAAAAAAGAATGGAAGGAAGGAGAAAGAAAAAAAGCTCAGCTCGATGGTGGAATTATCTCGACTCACGTTCTCTTATATTTCTTTAATCGCCACTCGTTAGAATTTAATGAGGTAAAAAGAGAGAGAAAGAAAGCAAAGAAGGAAGGAAGGAAAGAAGGAAATAAAGAAAGAAGAAGCAGGTTGGATTGAATGCCTCTGATTTCATGGAGTTTAAATAATTTCGCGTTTCCAAGAATGGAAGAAAACTTTTAGACGACCGCGACGTATTCTTTGAATAAAATTTTTTCCTTCTTTATTTTCTTTTTTTTTCCATACACAGAGCATAATAATAATAATAATAATAATAATAAACAGAAGTATATATGTATAATAAATAAAATATAAAAAAAACAAGAAGAGAGATCACGTTAAAAAAATATTTTTTAAAAGAGTTGAAAATCTGTCGAACTTTATCTAAACAAATTCGAATTAATGTTTATTCAAAATATAATATGTTTTTAATATTTTTGAATATTAAAATACCAACATTACAAAGAAACAAAATTAATTAATATTAATTCCAAATAATATATTTTAATATTATTTAATAATAAAATATACCAACATTCCAAACAAACAAACAAAAATAAGTATAACTGTATGGTTGATACAGAAACATTATTGAAAAATATTTTACTGATTGTCTTTAAAAGCTTACTAAAAGTAAAGTAAGTATAATATAGAAGAAACCTTTATGAATTATGAATTATTATGATTAATCATATGGGTCGAAACAATGGTTTGAAATAAATTAACATTACAAGCAAACACAACCGAAATTTAATTAATATTCATTCCATAAAAATATATTTTAATATTTTCAAATAATAAAATACCAACATTGCAAACAAACAAACAAGATTAATTAATATTAACTCGAAAAAAATATATTCTTATATTTATAAATAATAAAATATACAAACATTCCAAACAAACAAACAAAAATAAGTAACTGTATTGTTGGTACAGAAACGTAGTTGAAAAATAGTTAGCTGATCGTTCTTAGATGTTACTTAAAATAAAATAAGTAAAATATAGAAGAAACCTATAGGAATGATGAATTATTATGATTAATCGTATAGGATCAAAACAACGAGTAGAAATTTTTATCGAGCGCCTTTTAGTTCTCCTAATTAATTCTGAGAATTAATTAACAGGGACAGACGCATTGTCTCGATTTTGTCCTGCCGGTATTGACATAGAGAAACGAAGATACGGGATAAAGAGAAAGAGAAAGAGAGAGAGATAAAGATAGAGATAAAATGAAATAAAATGAGATAAAACGAGATAAAACGAAATAGAAAGAGATAGTACCTGGCAACGCTCACGGTTTTACTTCGTTAACGATTTCTACGTTCGCTCAGACGTTAACTTTTTCTAACAAATAGGAAAATTAAAGCCCCGGTGTCCATGCGCCCTGTTCGTTTTCCGTCTCTTTTCACGGACGTAACTCCGTTCTGACGGGTATTTAGTTACGACTTTTTTATAATTAATACCTCGGGTGGTACATTAAGTCGTGAAATAGTCGAGAGAGAGAGAGAGAGAGAGAGAGAGAGAGAAAGAGAAACAGAAACATAGACATAGTACAAGCAAATACACACTGATAAACAGGATCCACTGTGAGAGAAGGGGGAAAGTAAAAAAAGAAGAAGAAGAAGAAGAAGAAGAAGAAGTGTTTTGTAAAATAAATATGAAACAGGGTACCGGTGGAACCTAGTGGAGCTAAAGAGTTGAAGTTGGGGGGGGGGGTGTCTTTGGTATCCTAGCAAGTACTTGTATGTTGTAGTCAACTGGTATTATGGTTGTTGTTTCATGCAGTAGTGACACAATGATGAAGGTGACAGGTAGTCTCCAACTTTTACACTAACTTCACTACGACCATAGTCTTCATCCATCCCTTTATGTTCCTTCATCGCATAAATTCCCTACCCCAAACACAACGACAATCACCACTATCAGCATCAGGCATCAGTCCACATAACCTATTTTTATTTCTCTTTTTAAGTTGTACAGAACAATAAGTACCAACGGAGGTCAATTATAATGGAAGATTACTTGAGCCCAGTGAGTATTCCGGTTTCGCAGTTATAAATAAGCTAGGAAAGAGAGTATGGAGTCCCTAGGAAGTATTAACCTGTAGAACCATTGGGAAAACTCTCGTTTAATATTATTTCTACTTGGGAAATAAACAAGGAGAGGAAATAATTGAAGAATCCACGGTAATAGGAAGAAAAAGATTAAAAGAAGGATAAAATATTTCAAATTTTTCTTCATTTTATGATGTTTTTCTTTTTTTTCTCTTTCTACTCCTTATTTTGCCGGTTTAATCGTTTGAGAAGCAATCGCGTCAAGAAGGGGCTGGGAGAAACAAAAATATCTCAGAGAAGGATAAAAAAAAAATCCTCTACTCTTCTTCTTTTTGCTAAATTAAATCAAACGATTTGATAAAAAGGAGAAAGAGAGAGAGAGAGAGAGAGAGAGAGAGAGAGAGAGAACAAAAGATAAGTGGAATGAGTGAAAAAAAAAAGATTCGATAAGTAAAATCGTTAATCCCTGGACTCTAGACAGATAACAGGATATTCTTCAAGCTAGAAGATACCCATAGAACTTTAAATCATTCTCTCTCACATTCCATTCTTTCTCCGTCTATCTGTCAGTCTGTCTGTCTGTCTGTCTGTCTGTCTGTCTGTCTGTCTGTATCTTTCTCTTTCTGTTCATCGTGGGTACTCGTGGATTACTCGGGGAATAAAGTACAACAATACGAATTGTGGATTGTGTTCGGGGACCGACGTCATCGTCGTTCGTTCGTTCGTTCGTTCGTTCGTTCGTTCGTTCGTTCGTTCGCTAGGTGGAAGTGGAGATGAAGGAAGAGAAGGTGGGTTCGAGAGGGTTTGGGGGTGGGGGTTGAGGTGGAGTATCGTTGACGACTACGACGACAACTACGACGACGACGACGACGACGACAGTGGCAATAGTAGCAACAGCAACAGCAGCCTATTTACTCGGATAACGATGCTCCGGTTGACGGCGAATCGGTTCCTCTCATTTTCTCTTTCCTTCTCCCAACGGCATAAGCTCGCCCCCTATTGTTCCGCCATAAAAATGTCAGTTGGCGAATCTATAGTTAGCTGCCACAAAGAACACAATGAAAGATGTATGGAAATAGCCAGATAGAGGAGACTCTGACTACCTTCTACTGGCTACCATCATCACCACCACCACCACCACCACCAATGAAGCCTCCGGCAACCACTCGAATGCACTTGTCGTGTACATTTAAACGATGGTAATGAACCATTGTTGAGAATTATCTGTCCTATGTTGAATTTGCTTGCTTGCTTGCTTGCAAGCGAGTTTGCTAATTATCAACGTAGGACCAAGCTCAAACGCCGTCGTCGAGTGACTCCTTCGAAAGACACTGCGATTTCCTACAATTTTACATCCTTCTTTTTTTACCTTTCATTTCATTTCTTTTCCATTTCTTTTTTTCGTCTTGTTCTTTCAATCTTGTCGGATAAGGTTTATCTGCTAACATCGTGGTCTTTAACTTGGAGATAATTGTTTCGTGTTGGGATCTTTGAAATTTTTTTTTTCCTCAACCCTTTTTAAGGTAATAATTGAATCCGTGTTTATTGTGTGAATTTATTTGATTGATTATGTTGAAAATTGATATTCTTTGAGTATAGACATGGTTTAGTAAGAATCCAAAATTTGGATGATGGAAACAATTTTTTAGATTTGATTTTATTTTATTGCATTTTCTTAGCGAAGCTGAAAAATAATTCACAAATGTTGAAAATTGTAAATCTAATTTTACGGATAACGGTTAATAAATTTCTACTGAAAAATTTGATTCATCGGCAACAAAAACGTATCGAGTTACAAATGTAAATGCAATTCATCCACAAAAAAGTGTTAAACCCACAAAAAAATGCACGAACGTACTAAACAACCCTACTTCATTTACCATAACAATATTCGAATCAGTTTCTCTTTATCTCGTTCCTCTCAATTCATTTAAATAAATAATTTATTTTTATCCAAAAAAAAAGAGTAAAAAGTGGTGTGCTTTGGGGTAAAAAAGAAGAAACAGGTTGGGAGTGAAAAAAGAGAGATCTCACGGTGCGATCGGTCGGATTTCTTCTTTGGCCTTATCTTAATTATTCCTAAAAAAAAAGAAGAAAAAAGAAAAAGAAAAAGGAAAAAAGTTAATTAGTTTTTTCCTCCCATCAGTAGGAGCTACTACCAGCAGCACCACCACCACTACCACCACCATCACCGGTGGTAGGAAAAATGGTCGGAGCCGAAACCCTTTGAATGTTTCCGCGTCTGACGTGGACCTCGCTCGCGTTCAAGGAAAATCTCGGAATGGCGAGTATAACCGTCCGTCCAATCGTGGTGGTGGTGGTGGTGGTGGTGGTGCATGCTGCGCCGCCAGCGACCGAGTAATTCGCTAGGCGCGCGTTCTCTTTTGTGCCTTTAATTATTCTCTCGCGCCCTGTTCCGTGAGCTCCAGAAAAGAAAATACACTCACACATACACATACACATATACACTAAAAAATTCTCGCCGCCTGGAACCCTATTGCACAACGTCAAACAAAACACGTTGATATTACGTTCTAATCGTTACCGGTTCTATTTCGATCATCGTCATTTTGTTGACACCAAAATATGGCACTAACACTCGATTTATTAATTATAATTATTATATTCTAGTATATATTTGTAACCAATATGACAATTAATTAATTTTAATTGTCATTTTATTGTTTTAAATAATATTTAAAAAAAGCAGGTAATAATTGTGATGGTAACACTGGAAAGGTAAAGATATTCAAACATGGAGAATCACATAACATGTCCTAAAAACGTTAATGAAGGAAAAACAAGTAACGTAGTGTCTAGTATACAGAATGAGTGTGAAATAAAACACTTTTGGAATCGTTCTGTGGGGAAGAACAAGAAGATTTTGTCACCCCATTGAGCACACGCAAGCCCCGTCAACAGGGCGACTAACAGTAGTGTCCTTTAGCACTGTCCTCGAACAGTATCCTCCACTTCCAACATCAGCAGCATCCTCTACTGTAGGGAGTAAACAGGTGTTAGCTGATGTCCTCCCCGTACACGCGGTTTATACGCGTTCAAACCCTTCCCCCCTTCTTGTTCTGGCTCGTGCGAATGCATGCAAAAGGGGTGGAAGTAGAGAAGCGGTGCGTATCACGTGCTTCGGTATATGGTAGCTTGGGATGTGTATGGTGGTAGGTTTGAGTATGGTTGGTAGCTGCTGCTGCTGGTAGGTGGAAATGTAGATGGAAAGCGGAGCGTGATAGAGTATGGAAAAAAATGTCAAAGAGAGAAAAAGACTCTAGACTCGAACAGAGGTGAATTTTTACGCGTTAAAAGAAATTGTAATTAAGCTTGAACAACGAGAGAAAAGAGGAGTGACAACTCGCTCGTTTCATATCCAACCATGTATCCATACATCTCTTTCTAACCTTTTTTTCCCCTTTTTACATTATTTTTCTCGTAATTCTCACATCGACGGGGTGGTACACGGTTTAACTACGAATTTGAATCTATAAGTACGAAATAATAAAGTTTTTAGTTTGTTTTTTTTTTACGTGTGGGTTTTTGTAATACGAATTTGTTAAGATCGATTAAATGAGAATTTTGGTTGGTTATTTTTTTGTGGTATTAACTGATGCATTATATGGGGTTAAAATACTAACACGAGCGATACACGAAGTGTAAAAGAAAGTGTATTTATTAATTGCATTGTTATTTAAATGAATTTAACCTATGAGAAAAGAAGTCCTATCTTGAAATAATAAAATATACAATAAAATATACCATTTTTATGGGTTATTTCAAAAAAGGAATGACTCATGTGCTCGTCAATAATTTATTGGATTAATTAGAACCAGTAGCTCGTGCCGATTAGGACCTTTCATCCTCGACATGATTAAGCACCAGAAGGACTTTAAATTTTTTAAATCACTCGTTACCGACGTTATATCATACATATGTGGCATTTTAAAATAAAATAACGCATATACAAAATATGAACACTTACCATTAGAAGTTCTACGGTAGCTCCAAAACACTCCTACTTCGAAGTAGCATTGAAGAAGACCCATTGATCAATGATGCACTCCCGTGAATCTAATAACGCGTTATTTGCGAATATAAGAAACTACAGATGAGTTTCTTATCGCGAAACCGAAATTTTCTTATACGGCGAAAAACACTGACTATAATTCGCGTTTGATTTGAATTTATTACTCCCCAATGACTGACTCTAAAATTAATACAAAGACTGCTTTGTACGCAGTCAATGCAAGTATAAAAATACTGTTAAGCACTTTATATTAATCCCGAAACGCGGTATATTTTAAATCTTCATTGATGCACAGACTCTCTAATTCGCGAACAATCTGTACGATTGTTTTTAATATAAAAATACAACTTTATACGAACAAACTCTAACGCAATTTCTGCTTTGCTCGCAGTTCATTTTAATATGATAATTTTCCAAATTTTTCGCGATACGCAAACATATAGAAAATTAACGAACGAACGTGCTTCTAATCCGTGATTTTAATTATGTTTGAACGATACAACACTCCCGTGCATTGTTTCGCGCACGATTGCAATATAGTCCAGTCAATCTAGCCTGATTTTGGGCTCAAAATTTTAAGAGGTCGAAAATGTGGTCTACATTAAGAAGTGCATAATGCATTTCATGGAAAGTGTGTTAATTTTGCATGAAAAACCAAAATGTGAAAAAAATCGCGAAAAAATCGTCTTTTCCCATAAATCTTGGCTTATATTTCGGAAACTAATAGCTTTTGGTAAAAAATTTACTTGGAACAATTTGTTCCCATGCGTATTGAAGGAATTAAGAGAAATATAGGCGAAGGTGTACGTCCGTGTCAAACGAGCTCAACATCGGTTCTGTTTATATCTCTCAGTGAATTCTAGGAAATTCGTTAAATATGAAATATGCATAGACAAACATTCCTTAACTACAGGCTTAGTTGAACGTTCAATGTTTTGTTTAAGTTCGCTTCTCTCCGCCACTCCTCGGCCTATGTTCGGTACCTGTCGAATGTATTCGTAACTACTTTTCATAATAATCGTTAGTCTTCTTCGAGTGTCGGAAGAAGGAACAACGATATTAGAATAAATACGTCATTTATTTCGCGTACCGTATACGTGTGTGCGTGTATTCTTCCTATGCAAGTGATTTGTATATGTGAGCGAGTGTGTGTAGTGCTGAAAAGTGACATATACATATACGAATATACACGAAGGTCAATAACAAATCTAACGACGAAATGACAACGTTCGATTATCGACACCGGCCGAGGAGTGACGAAAAGTAGCGAACGTAAACAAAACATTGAACGCTCAACTAATATAAGCCGGTAATTAAGGAATGTTTTTCTATGTGTATTTCATATATAACGAGTTTCCTAGAATTCACTGAGAGATGTAAATAGTAACGATGTACTTCGCTTATATTTCTCTCAAAACATTAATACGTATGGGATTATTACTGTTTTTTTACAGCTGACCTACTTTTGTATCGCTGACCTATTTTTCTTTCCAGTGATCTACTTTTGAATAACCGTTTTCGAAATCATCGAACCAACAACGAAGAAGACGAGTATTTTGGAACCATCGCAAAAGTGAGTAAACTAATTTTAAATCTCGTACCGAAGATGAAAGATCTTAATTGACATAAATTAACTAATCGTATTTCTTGTAGATTTTTTTTCAGTTTATATACTCCTTTCAAAATTATTATTAACTTTTTCTTGCTCCTTTTAACGAGTTTAATTTTTTTTTTTGGAGAAACTAATTTCAAATGAATTTTAATAATATTTGATTTTAAACAAAAATGTTCAACTCGCAAAAATACTTATTAATCTAATAATAAGGTGGTCATCAACATGCAACTAGAATTAATAAATATATTACTTTTTTACCCTTTATTAAAAAACATAATATAACATTAAATAACAATAAAATCATTGAAAATTATTATCGTGATATTATAAGAATAGACAAATATTTCTAATAAGATACCTGCAATAAGTATTAGGTGTACAAATAAATTTCCGCCGTTCTTATTAAAAAATTAAGCATTTGATGATTTTAAATGATGTAAAATTGCTTGCTGAGTTACTCCGAATATAAGTGCAACTTTTTTTTTGCGTTTGGCACGAATTTTCAACCAATAATGTTTCCAATTCCTCGTATTCGTACATTTTCAGCCTTCCCTTACGTATTTTGTCTTCAACGTCACAATCTCCGTTTTTGAACTATAAAAACCATTCATGAAAAATTCTCTAATTTAAAAAAGCCTCGAAATATGCTTCTACAAACAATCGATGCTCATAAGATGCAGATTTCTTTAAATTAAATAATTTAATCAAAAGTTCCCGCAAATGATGCTTATTCGGCTCAAAACTCGACACTTTCGAACGAAAAAAAATCTGTTATCGATACAAAATTACTAATATACCCAGATTATGTTGTCGAGAGATGTCAAACCCTACGATATGACGTTTTACATGAGACAATTTTAACCATAATTTAATCATAAAGCCATACTTTGTTGAACGGCGATAACTTATTTGTACACCTAATATTTGTCACAACTTCGTACACTTTCACCTCTATTATATGTTCGTTACTTTCTTCATCGTTATACACTGTGAATGTTAATATTAACAATAAATAATTATTATTTTATGCAACAATTTATATATATATATATACACATTATACATTATTAGAATAAATATGTAACTAGAAAATGTATTAATTAATCGAGCTTACCCGGTACTACAATGAAAAAAATAACGATACTCACTGATTGACAGAAAAAAGAGTACTGTTACAATATTTCGATAATCGAAATAATATCGAATCTTCGATCTTACAAGGACTCCACCAAGTCGTGTACCCCCAGATTTTTTTGAAACTTTGCACACTTGTAGATGTTGATTAGTACTATCACGTACTGCTAATCAATATATATGAATAATCAACCCTTTTCGAGATATTGACCGATAAAAATTGCAAAAAAGCTAAATATACATATCTACCTCTGTGTTGCTGCTATAACCATAAGCCGCCGATAGCCGAGTGGTTAAGGGCTCAGGTTTGTAATCCTGATGTCCGTGTTCGAGTCTTTTTGGGTGTTATTTTTTTTTCATGTTTTTTTTTCAATTTCTCATGTTTATATTTTTTTATAATAATGTCTTATATATTAACATTTTTGTTTTTTTTTTGACAGTATGCTTTATTACTTTTATGAAAATTAAAATGTAAAATATGTTGTAATTTTTTTTATTTCCGATCAGTCGAGTTTCCTTTTGCCTAGGACTGTACTAAACAGATGAATGCAGACGAGGGGAAGTGTGAGCGAAAAAGCATAAGTTAATTAAACAAAATTGGTTTCTTTGATCAATCGCACCACCAAAAGTAACAATCTCATATCGTTCTTGATTTTTTTATACATTGTAGGAGAGCAAAAGAACAATATGTATATTACACTTTTTAAAAATATTTATTAATACGGCTAAGGGAATTTTTTAAAGAAAACGGCAGATTGCGGCATTTGTTAATTAAGCTCACCAAGAAGCGAATAATCAACTTTTTGAAATTCTAAAACGACAAAAGCAAAGGTCTTGGTTAAACGCAACGTTTGACTCACAACTTGCCATGTTTCCGTCTGTAGATCGTGAGTGCCGTAGTTTCAAAGTCTGTATTCAATAACATAAATAGTATTATAGGTACAGCCATTTTGTTTAAAGTGATCTATAGTGTTAATTGTCTACTTTCAACTTGTAAATTATTAATAAAAAATTACTCGTTTTTAATATAGAAAGTCATTGTCGAAGTATAACTGACGGAGGAAAAATGAGGCGAGCACGGCCAATCACGTCAAATTCACTTGTTTATATTATATAATGTATAATGTATTATTATTACATAATATGCGGTAAGTAGAAAAATATTTTCTTATTTATCGATCTTTCTAGAAGAAAACTTGTTTATATATGCATTCTTGTAGAAACAGCATTGGGTACTTCTTTAGAAGAAAAGAAGGAACTTGAATCTAAGTATCGTGAGAGTGTTCATACTTTCGGCAAAATCGTGGCGTATAGGTAATTAATATCTTTGTTACCATGAAGTATATAAGTTGATTTTTTGAAGAAATATGATCTAAGAAATAGATTTATGTTCTAATAGAATGAGAAGTCCTTGGTACAAAATTCCTTTTATATTTGCACTATCTCCAGTTGGTCGACTTCAAAAAAGATTGTTGAAAACGTTACACAGTTTTTCAGAAGACGTAAGTTTGTTGTTCAAATCGACTAATTACCAATATTATAATTATATGAACGCGTTTACATATTTCGAAACGTAACAATTATTATAGATAATTGCAGAAAGAAAACAATTTCACTTAAAAACAAATGGGAAATATTTATACAAATTTGACGAAACGGATAATAAAGACATTCTTTCTGAAGAATATGAAGAAAAAAATAAAAGTATTTAAATTATTATGTTACCATAAATGTTAATCTTTGAAAAAGTATTATTCATGTTTATTTACATAGTC
>JACGTP010000035.1:504322-588666 GCA_023678845.1 Mischocyttarus mexicanus | reverse complement strand
CTTATTTTTACCACAATTCAACATTAGCTAATAAAATAGTTATTATTTATATTTGAAAAAATATTTGAAGATTAAAATAAACCGCAGTAAATTTTGTAAGAATATTTTCATATTTTATTTGTATTAAATAATTTTAATACTTCAAATAATTTATATTATTCATACTTGTCATATATATTTAAGTGTGGTTAATACTGTAAAAATATTTCGTTAAAGATCGGTACGTAATAAATAAACGTTTAGTAAGAAGAAGGAGGGGTGAGAGGGGGGGGGGGGTCCAGAGGAGAATGAAGTATTTTTCTTTTTCCTTCAGAATTCTAAGCTCAGTGATAGGGTAGAAAAGAAAAGAGAAAGGAAAAAAAAGAAAAATAAAGGAGTCCGAGAGAAAGAAATTAAAGGCAATGACAAATTCACGTCGTGCAGATAATTGGAATAAATAAAGGATAATAGAGGGAAGTGGAGAATGGGAAGATGGTAGGAGGATGGGCTGGGAAAAAAAGAAGAAGAAGAAGAAGGAGTGGTGAGGAGAGGAGAGGAGAGGGTAGGGTTGTTTCGAAGGAGTGCAAGATGGAGGAAAAGGCCGGGTACAACCCCTTGACATCTGTAATTAAATGAAAACAAAAAGAAAGTAATCGTACACCTCTTCGGTACCATTCGGTAGTGGTGGTGGTGGTAGTGGTCGTGGTAAGGGTGGTGGTGGTAAGGGGTGCACCGAGCCAACGAAATGAGAAAATCAGATAGGGAGGAGAGACAATGCCATCTTGTCTGTCCAACGAATGAAATGTCACCGACCGGAAACGGACGAGCGATTCGTTTGGATCGTTCTTCTTCCGGATCGTCTTTATATTCCAAGAGATTCTACCATCCCATTCTACCATTTCCACAGACTTCTTTCTCTTATTTCCTCTTTTGCCTTATTTCTTTCTTTCTTTCTTTATTTCTGCCATGCTCGATCTATATCGTACCTCTTACAAACTATAAAAGACAAAAAAAAAAACTAGGCTAGATTTTTCCGCGAAATTTCATTATTACCAGTAAAAATATTATTAAATTCTACAAGAATTTATATTTTATTAAATATCATCGATTTTTTATACAAAAAATATAATTATAGTTATCATTTATTGCTATGGTAATACGATTACATCAAGTATTTTCTAATTGGTGTGTGTGTGTGTGTGTGTGTGTGTACGCGTGTGTGTGATATTATTTCTACATATATTAAGTTATCAAGTATAAAATGGAACAAATTTCAATTCAATTATGTGCATTTTTTGCTCCATTTCATACTTGACAACCTAATATTGTAAATAATATTATTTTATCGTATAAATTATTATTCAATTCTTATCTAGGGGTAACATATAAATCACATTTTGTAACTTTAAACAAAAAAAATTTAGTTGCCTTTGTAAATTATTTAGCTTAACTCCTATAATAATTATCAACTGATTGATTCGATTGGTTATCCAACCAGTTAGTTCAATTATTCTTATTATTAAAATACTACTTTAAAAAAATTTCAATTTGAAAAATAGTTATAAAAATAACTGTTTGAAAATAGATTTTGAAATCTGTTTATACGTATAAGTTCTTAACAACAACAACAACAATAATAATAACAATAATACATTTCATGAATATGAACGAAAATATTCGTGACGATTATGGTTGTATGCAATTGAGGACAAAAAATATTTGTTCGTGAAAAAAAAATCAAACTTCTATCGGTTATCACACATCCCCGTTCTCCCCATCTACGTTCCAACACATTCGATTCGAATCTTTTGTCGGTCGTAGACGATTTCGTGTAAACGGAAAAAAAAGAAATCACCTTTCCATTTTCAGAACAATGTCAGCGTTCTTCCAAAACCTTCGCAGGTTGCGCTATTAGCCACGGGCGATAAAATCGATTCGATTCACGTGTGTAGTACGTGCGTGTGTATGTGTGCGTGCGTGCGTGTACGTGCGTGTGCGGTGTTTCGCTTAGGCAAAAATCGCTTTTAAAACTAATGCATGGCCGACTCGTGTTCGATTTGGTTCCCCTGTCCGTGACAGTGACGTATAGTTTTTGAAATCGCACTGGCCCGTTATTCTCGTTTAAACCTTCCACCTACCCCCCACCCCTCCCCTTTCATCCCACCCTTCCACCTTACTCTTCCTCCACCTCCTCGGCTTAATGCGTGTTCCACTCTTCTTTCATTCTTTCTTTCTTTCTTTCTTTCTTCTTTTCTTTTTTTTATTTATTTTACCACCCAAACAACATCGGAAAACGTTAGCAAAGACATCACAAAGCGATCTTGGAGTAGGAAGGGGTGATTTAGAGGAGGACAAGTAGGGTTGGGGAATCAAGATGGAAGAGTAGGGAAGGGGGGGGGGAGGTTTGTATCGAATGACGTGAGCAATATGCCATCAAATCCCCGTAACCATCAATATCTTTTCGTTCCTATGGGTTTGTACATCGTAGGAAAAACCCGACGTTCGAAGATTTCTACCCTTATTCGAACAGAGTTATCCTCAACCCTCCACCACCACCACTACCACTACTACTACCACCCCCACGTTTAACCCACCTCTACGATTTTACAAAGAACCCCTACCAAAACGTCGTACTGAAATGTTTTACATTGCAAAATCAATGGTGGCATCAAGATGGCACCGTGTGTCCCGTTCGACACGTTTACTTTTATACAAAAGATATTGTAAGGGGTTGGGGCTGGGTAAAAATATTCTCTCTTTCTTTTACAGTAAATCGGACAATTATTGAAAACGCATTTCGATATTCGGTTTTAACGTTGAAAAAGATCGACGTGTTTCTGTTCGTCGATTAGAATTTTATGGGATGAGTAAGTTTGAATATATTTGTGTCTGTGTGTATTTGAAAGAGAGAGTGAGAGAGAAAGGGAGTAATAGTAAAGAGAAAGAAAGATATATTTAGAAAATAAAAAGGAAGAAAAGTTAAAGTATCGAATTAATTGCACGATTTCACAGCCGAAAGCTTCGATCCTTGGGAAAAGTCGACTCAGTCTGAGTTTTTTTTTAAAGAGGAAAGGAAATTTGATCGACGTCACGTTAAAGCTTCGGTAACTTGATATCGATGCGCTTGAAAAGTTACATGGGGTGTGGTGTAGGGGATGGAGAAGGAGGAGGAGAAGCGTGAAGGAAAATGTAAGGGGATATCTTTTACGAATTAACATGATAACGCGAAATAAAGAGATACGATGTTCGGTAAAAAGGGAAGAAAAATATTTCCTGAGATACGAATTAATGTTAAAATGTTTTATATTATTATTCTTTTTTTTTTCTTTTTCTTCTTATTGTTCATTTAATCTTCCTACTGAAAATTTGAGACAATGATTTATTAAATAATGAAATTGTTCATTTGATTAATATAAATGATATTTAATATCGAATATATATTTTTAGGATTGAATGAAAATTGTTTCACGGTATCAAGGTTAATAATTGATGATATTGGGTTGTCAAGTATGAAATGGAGCAAATTTCAATTCAATTATGTGCATTTTATTGTACTGTTTATTATTTAAATTATTCTCATTAACATTTATTAATAATACAATTTATAATTAAATTAAATATTGCAAGATACGAAATTATTTATCGAAATAAATAATATACCAAAGTGAAAAAAGTAGAAAAAATTAATTTTTCTGTACATGAAATAATTGAGAATAGTAATTAAAAAAATTTTCAACAGAACTAAATCACACGCGACATCCTGTGATTGTTTAAATAAAAATATTCTAATAACATTTAATAAAATGAAGCTATTATTTGATTGTCAAGTATGAAATGGAGCAAAAAAATGCACATAATTGAATTGAAATTTGCTCCATTTCATATTTGACAACATAATAAAATGACGTATGCAACGTTATGCACCGTTCAGATAATATCGATAATTGGAAACAACTGTGAATAAAACAATAACAAAAAGGTAGAAAGGAAAGTGCGAATAAAAAGTTAAATCGATCGAAGGATAAAATAAAAAAAAGGAAAGAAGAATAAAGGGCTAGGGAAGGTTAAAAAAAAAAAAAAGGTAGAATGATTCTTTATGCACCGTCCAATCTCACGGCTGATTTCCCTCCTCCCAATCGGAAACTGGAGCCAGGCTGGCAGGCAGGCAGGCAGGCAGCCCTTTTTTAAATACTCCGAGCATCGTCCTCTCGAGAGTGCCAATAAAAACTCACTTCGCGGATTGGGTAATAAAGCTCCAATCAACGGCTTAATTATTCGATTACACTGCGGAGACTCGCGACGGGACTGTGCGAAGAAAAAAAGAGGAAAAAAAAAACAAGTTCGGAAAGAGAAAGTGAGAGAGAGAGAGAGAGAGAAGAGTGAGGGGTTGATTCGGTAGAAAAAGGGGTTCGAAGGGGGTGGTATTGCGGTATTGTCGTTTACCGGACGGTATTTTCCTACGGTGTTGGGTTTCTCCAAATCGAAGATAATTAGAAATAAATAGTAACGAATCCGTTTTCCACTCGGGTAATCTTCCCATGGGAATTCCTTCGTCTTATTGCTTTAATTAAAATTGGTGGATGGGGGAATTTCTTCGAGTAAGACTACCATCGAACTAATTCGTTCTTTCTTTTCTTTTTAATACTTTTTCCATAAGAATTTTCTTTTTTCTCGACAGATAGTGTTTTGAAAAATTTTTTTCAACGTTAGCTGAAAAATATGATCGGTCACAGAGTTACGCGATATTTTTATTTCATACCGAATTTTACAACTTTAAATAATTTTTCTTTTTTTTTATTAAATCAACGATACTAGAATTATTTATTTTAAATACGAAATAAGAAAATTGTCAAATTCGTAACCTAATCGGAATAAATTGATACTCGTAAAAAATGTTATGATTCAAAAAAGTTGAATACAATAAAATTAATTTCTTTTTCCTAATGAAAATAATATTTAAATAAACGTATTTAATCTGTTTAAAAAAAAAAACAATTGTTGTTTAAAATTCAATCAACCCTATGAACAATAACGTTTTCGATAGAATCAAAACAATAAAATAGAATTCTCAATAACTTGAAGAGAGACTGATTAAAATTCTTGGAAACTTTAAATTATTAGTGATTCTGCAAGAAAAAAAAACCAATTTAGACATTTCTGAAATGTACATCCCGAACAAATGGCGGAATAATTTATTTAAAACTTCGGCTATACAGTTTCGTAACTTCGATACCAATGGACGAACGAACGAACGAACGAACGAATGAACGAACGACTGGAAAGATGGTTGAAAAGAGATGAACTCAAAAGTAAGAAAGATAGAAAGATAAAGGGAAAGATGATGAAATAACGAAAATAGATGGATAGAGAGTGAGAGGGTGGAAGAAACAGGGTGATGTTCGTAGTGGTGGTTGGTGGTGGTGGTGGTGGCAGGTGGGTGGGGAAGGAAGGGGTGGGGCAAGGGTATTTCTCGTCAAGATGGCGTTTCTCGCGAAACTTTATTAGATATTTTCTTCAATAGGATAGAAATGCAAATAACAGTTGTCAAGTAACTTCCTTTTAGTGGAATAAAAAGAGAGAGAGAGAGAGAGAGAGAGACGAATAGATAGAAAATGGAAGGGATGGAAAGAGAGAGATAGAAAAGAGGGAAGATTGAGAACGAAAAGAGCGAAGGAGGATGCTGTCGGAGTACCAATATTGAGCCGTGGTAAAAGTCTAACTCTCTCTCTCTCTCTCTCTTTCTCTGTCTCATCCTCTCTCATTTTCTCTCCCCGTTTCTCTCTCTCTCTCTTTCTTTCTCACTGTTCGCGTTTCCACCCCTCACCTTCTGAAGCGTCTTTTCCACCCCCTTAGCTTCTCCGACCTTCGTTCCTTCGTCAGTGAATATTGTAGAATATTGCATTTCAAGATTTCCTCCTGGGGTACACAGTCAGACGCATTAACCCTTTGCCAGAGGAAGAGAAATTTACGAGCGAACGAATCTTAAGGAGTCTTACGAGAGCGGACTATTACACTGACTTTCGATCCCACCGAGATTTTAACTGATTATTTCTTATATCTTTTTTCTCTCCTTTTCTTTTTTTTTTTTTTTGTTTTTTTTTGTTTTTTTTTTTTATACCATCTAACAACTTATTCTTATTTTCTCTCGTACTTTCCTAATCATTCTGCTTCAATTCTAAATACCATTTCTTGGGTATACCCTCAACTGAAAACAATTTTTTCTTATCCACAGTTTTAAAAAGGAACGACATTTTTGATATTAAAATTTAATATTTTTCATGTTCTGGTTTTTATTGAAATTTATTATCAACGTAAGAATTGTAATTTTAATCGACAGTGTGGTTCAATATCGTAGAATCCAATTTATAGTTGGGGAAATTGAATGATTCTTTTCATGACGAAAATAGTAAAATAAAATTTTAGCATAAATTGTTCCTATCAACCATACGAATTCCATGAATGTAATAATTGTACAAAGTATTCGATAATCATTCTACTTCAGTTCTAAATACATTTTTCATTTACATGTTTTGATTGAAGTTTATTATCAACGTAAGAATTGTAATTTTAATCGACAGTATGGTTTAATATCGTAGAATCCACTTTATTGTTAGAGAAATTGACGAAAATAGTAAATGACGAAATGACGAAAATAGTAAAATAAAATTTAATAAAAAATTGTTCCTATTAATCATACGAATTCCATGAATGTAATAATTGTACAAACTATTCGAACAGATCTTTATTAAAATTAAAATACAATAAGACCAAGAAATGACATTGACAATAATTTTGCAGTATACTTGTAACTTGAAAAAAATTATAAACGTATATGGATAATACTGTAGATAAAATAAAAAAGAAAGTATAAGAAGAAAAAAAAAATGGTCGTCGTAAAATATACGCGTGTGCATACATACGCGATGAAAGTAATAGATGAACGTAAAAAAAAGGAAGGAAAAAAAAGAAGAAGAAGAAGAAGAAGAATAAGGGACGACGATAGAATCTTGTGGCAAACGATAAAAATTTATACCACCGGTATTCGCCTCGGTCGGATAGTGAATTCAAACGGGCATGTAATTGGCAGTATCGTAAAAAAAAAAACGAGTCAAGAAGCGAAATGGAATGGGGGTTTGTGGGTGGTGCTAGTGATGGTAGTGGTGGTTGGTTGGGTAGAACGGGTGGTAAAGGGGGTTGGATGGAAAGTACTAAGAGGAGGGATCTGACACACCGGATGAAGAAGAAAAAAAATAAGGAAAACGGGATAGGAAGAGAGGAACATCTCATTCTATCCGTGAAGAAAAAAAAAAGTATAAAAAAAGAAAATGAGATAGAAAAATAAAAGTGCAAGATGGGGACGAAAGGTTTTGCCAATGTGTTGGTAAGACCTGCTTCCATAATTTCTTCTTTTATTTTTTTTTTATCCTAAAAACCGCTCGGTCTATCTTCGAAGAACGATATTGTTAATATGTAAAGGAGCTTCGGTAAAATAGGGTGGCGAGAAATAAGGGTACAAGAAAAGCGTGTACGCTCGGTGAGGTATAAAGGACTCGTCCCGGGATTGAGGGGTAGAGGGAAAAGAGGGGATGATGAAATTATCCTTCCTCTCTTTCTATAGATTTGAAATTTATTTTCTTTCTTTTTTTTTTATATCATTTGATTCTTTTCTTTTCTTACCCTCTGAAGAGAAAGATTATCTTGTCGAGCGAATATTACAGGGCCTGTTTATGGCACTTCGATTGGGGATACACAAGTCAAGATATTATCTTCTTTCTTGCCGTATTCTATTTTTTTTTTCTTATTTTTAAATTGTACCCTCTTATTTCTCTCTTGTTTTTGTTTTATTTAAAAAAATTATCTTGGTACTTATGATATATAATTTTAATTGAAGGTGTTTGTTACTTAAATGTAGGTCACAGTTCCAATAAGAAAAAAAAAAACCACGATGAAAATGATTCTTCGAGTTTAGAAATATTGTCACAATAAATGGTCGTTGAATTAATCGTGATAATAAAAAGAGGAATAATTGATTGGTTAGGGTAAAAATAGATCTACAGATCAATTGAGTATAGTTAAGTTTGATATTTAAAAAATTTATCAGCAATTATATTTTTAATAATTTAACACGTTCAGATATTTATTGGAACGAATCTAATCTCGAGAAAAAAAAAACAAAAAAAAACTTAGGATGGTATTCGTAAATGAAACTACGCCGGCCGGACTATTGCGTTTAGTTGTTTTTACGAAGGAAAACGGTGTAGGTGAATCGTTAAAATCATTGACAAGTGTCAGTGACTTACGACTATCATTCATCGTTTCCAATTGACCTGATATCGTGCACTCGCTCAACGCAACTTCGAATCCTTGTGTTTCTATTTGCTTTTATTCGTTAGTAGTAGGATTATTTCTGTCTCGTTCACTTGTTTCTTGTCAATTATGGCACGCGCCACCAATCCATACACGGTGTTTGTAATGTTCCCGGTCTAGTGACTTATCCATTAAACTGGTGCCAGTGAAGAACAAAAAAAGAAACAAAAGAATATGACAAAAGAAAAAAACAATGAGACTAAGCAAGCCAATGGTGTAATACACATGTCTCTCTGTGTTTGTGTGTGTGTGATTTGTAATTTGTGTGTATTAAGAAAGGAAGACAGTAAAATCAAACGAGGAATTACGTCAGCTTCGAAATGGGGACCAATTATTATCGACAAATACCGCTCTTCGATCGTAAATCATTTCTATATTTAGATCACGAATTATGTTCGCATTAGCAAACGTCGGTGACCTCAACTCCGACAATATGGCGGCGACCCGATTGACAATTCGAATTACGAATGGATCGGTATTCGTTATGGAATGTGAATATACTTGATTTCATTTCTTTTATTTTTCTATTACTGAAATAGTAGAATTTAGTTACGTCATTTTAAATGAGACGTATCAGAGAATGCGTAAAAGATCATTATATTTTACTTGTGTTATTAAAAATTTTAAACATTGTTCTAAAAACAAGGTGAGAATAATTATAAAAATTAAAGAGGTTACAAGTATTACAGAAAAATTCTTTCATTTCAACAATTACAATTTTTATTGACACTTTATTTATACCTATTTATACAGCTTAAGAAAAAAAAAAATCATATATTTTAATATAGAATGAAATTTAACACGTTGACTGCTATGGGGGTCACCGGTGACCGCGCGTCCAGATTGATAGAAATATATATATAATATATATAATTTGAACAAATGACAATCGTTGCGCCACGGATAATCCTTGTAAAATTGGCGTGGCATTCAACGTGTTAAACCAATTGGATGACAAACGAAATATTTTCTTTTATTTAAACACAAATAATTTCTGCTTTATGCATTTTCATTAAACATTTTTTACAAATTGAAGAACCCTTGTTAATCAACTCCTCCCGATAAGTGTTGAGTGGTGAAGATTTTTTTTTAATGTAAAACTCATCCTGATTTTGTGTTACGTGCAACCAACATCTGCTGAACAACTATTGTCGATCTTTAATACATCCTTTCCTACGTAACATTTTCTTTCACATTTTTCTCTTCTACCCCCTTTATCCTAATGCTATACTACCCCACCACTACTACCACCACCACTAGCATCATCACCGGAAGCGTACAGTATGGTGGCGTGCCAGATATCAACGTTAAATGTGACAAAGTACTCACGGGGAAGGTTTTCGAGAGCGATATTACTCTGTAATAGATATTACAGCTTCTCCTACTCTCTCTCTCTCTCTCTCTCTCTCTCTCTCTCTCTCGCCCCATATTAGATTTTAATATAGAAGATACGAGAGCGACGCAGGAATACCTTCCTTTGTGAAAAATTCACGTCGGCTGCAACTTTTAATACGTAATACCGACGGTAGGCGCCTACCGTCGTTCAACGAGCGCACTAGAAAAGAGAGAGAGGGAGGATGAAAAAAAAAAGAGTAAGAGAGAGAGAGAGAGTGAGGAGGAGGAGGAGGAGGAAAAACGCACTCACGCATACACGCATCTAGGATACGGGTTTAGAGACGTCGAACCACCCCCATGAACCAACCCACTCTAACAACCATCTCTCTTTTTCTGACATTCTAACGCATACGTGCGTTACCAAAGGAAACATAAAGGATACGAGAAATGAGACATTTTATTTTCTTTTTGTCATAGAAATATATTCTTTTTTATTTTCTTTTTTTTTTTTAACCGGAACGTAAAGGCAATTTTGTTTTTATATTTTATTATATATTCTTGATAATAATTTCTTTTTATTACTTTTTCTTTTTTTTTTTTTAATTAATAATATCTTTCGATTTTCTTTTATTCATCGTCAAAGAATATCAAATGGATATAATTTTTGTTCTTTGTATTAATTCTAAAAAAAATTAACACACACGAGTCCTTTTTTTTTCTTCAAGATTTCAAATATGAAAATAATTATCTTTTATTAAACATTAAAAAATCGGAACACCATATATTATATCTCAATTGTCTAACAGTAAATTGACGATACCCATTTTATCTTAATTTTGATTCTAAAGAAAAAAGAGAGAAGATCTTTCTCTATTTCTCTCATGGTGTTTTTATTTTTGTCACATTATTTACCAGACGTATGTACACACACACACACACACACAGACAGACTCACATGTATTTATATATATATATATACTGAGAACTAATGCCCGTATAAAGTGGTTAGAGAAGAGCCGCAGATATAAGCACACAAGCCGGTTCATTAGACACATTTGAGCTTCTCGCGAGGAGTAGTAGTACGAACAGGGGGAGGGGGGGTGTAGGTCGGGAGTTAGGGGTGGTACGGGGGTGGTGGTTGAGGTTCAGGGACGACGAAGGTGCCTGCTGGCAAGCAGGGCTGCTTGCTTGCTTGCTTGGAGTGGTAGAAACGTTCGTTCGTTTATTTCGTTCATTCGTTCGTTCGTTCGTTCGTTCGTTCAGGTTGCAAGAGAGAAACGACAAGTGACGGGGGAGAAATGGGGGTAGGTGGGTTTTCGCGAACGGGGAGGAAAAGGACGAAGCTGGAGGGGGTAGAGGATGCACGGAGGGTGCAGAGAGACAGACAAAATCAACAACGAGTAACGAGAACTCCGCGATATTAATCCACTCGTCGAGTTTTCAAACTTCCTACAAAGGCACCGCACCCCCATATCTGATTCGCGATACTCCTTCTTCAACCTCTACCCCTCCCATCCCAATCCCACACCCCCCAACCTGCCTCAAGAGAGAACCCACCCTTAAACCCCACTATATTCTCAACCTTCTCCTCTTATTACCTTTTCCATCCCACTGCTACCACCTTTGCACCCCCACCTCCTCACCCCTCACCCATCATCATTCTCATCTTCATCCTCATCTTCATCGCTGCCGCCTTTTCACCTGGTCTCAAGTTAGAGAGAAAAGCACAGTATACATATTTGCAATAAAGCCATAATCAATATTTTATTTACGCTCAACGCTCGAAGAGATGCGCAACTCTCCCGCTTTCCAGCAAACTTCCCTTCGAATATACTCTTAATTTTCCATTTACTGCTACCCTTCCCCCCCTATACCACTTTCCTTCCTCATACTCCCTTTTTCCACCTTCAATTCCTTCCGCGAGTGTTCGTATTTTTTTTTTTTTACATCTTTTTCGGTTTCATTTGAACCTTCGTAAAAGTTGCGAAACGCGTATCGTACTTTTAGAAGTATCGATTATTTTTTTTTATTCCTAAGATTATAAATATAAGTATAATTAATGTTTGTTTTATGTTTCTTCGTATCGATTTATGAACAAGTGCACTCCTAATATATATTCTTATATTAATATTTTAATAAAATATAATATACACATATTTATTGATTCAAATATTACAAAAATAATTATAATTAATATACAATAATTTTTAATAAAAATATTTATTAAAGTATATTGATCTCACAAGGGCTCGGACAAATCGTACCACCCTAAGTTTTTTTAAAACTTTACACACTTGTAGATGTTGACTGGTACTAACAAGTAACGCTAATATTAACGTCCAACGTCAACTATTTCCAAGATATCAACCGATAAAATTTAAACACCCACAAGTTGTGGTCATCCCAAAGTTGTGGTCATCCCAAAGTATATATCACTTGCATATATTTTCTTTTTTTTAAGAAGACATAAATTAGAAGAAGAAAAAGAAGAAAAAGATAGTTTGGCAGGAGTAGGACGGGGTGGAGAAGGGGAAGAAATCGGAGAGATAGAAGGGACAGTAGAACGAATTGTTTCGATAAGTCGCGGAGACAATACGTCGTTAAGACGGGTTCTGGTTCCCACCAAGGCAGACGTTAGAGAAAGCAACATCTCTTTAGAAGGGGGAAGGGTGAAGTAAGATTGGAAGGAAGCTGCGAAGAATTTTAGGAGGAATATAAGGGCTCTCTGGTACCAACGAAGTAGACGACTACGACAACGACGACTACGACGACTACGACGAACGAGGACTATCCAAGTTTAGATTAAACTCGCCGCGGATAAATATTCGTAATGGAGCGCCAGGGTGCCATAAATTAGCATGTTGCCCTCTCTCCTGTTCTTTCCCGATTCGACAATCTCTACGTACTACCTTACCCTTCTTCCCACCACCACCACCCTTCCAACCAACTAACCTCCCCCATCCACCGTTGGTACAATCTACCCATAAACTTCGTCTCTTCCGCTGGGCGTCCGATCTTTCGGAAAAATTATTCTTGAAATATTTTGAAGCTCGATTAAACGCCCTTCTTTTACCCCCCACAGTTGATTTTATTGCTCCGCCATTTTCCACGTGATTGTCAATTTTTTCTTCTTCTTGTTATTTTTCACAATTTAATAACGTCATTTCTATTTCCAAAGAAACGATAAGTCTTGAAATGACGTTAACAAATATGTCTGGACATTTTGTATTTATTAGAATAATTAATTACATTAAAATTTCCCTAGATGGTATTTCCCTTCGGATGATACTCGCTATTAATTCGTTCACAGTCATTGTATAAAACGCATTAATGATTTAACTTCTGCGTTGGTCATGCATGATTGCCGACTGTGATCATTGGTGCCACAGATTATTCAATTATTTACTATTTGTAATAGTTGAATGCAGAATTTTTTTTACAGTTGAAGTTTTAAAAACATTAGCATTATAATTTTAAGTAATAACTTATTTCGAAATAAATAGTCACCAATTATTAAGTAATCAATTATTATTATCTTTCAATTATATGATTTGAATAATAAAAAATACTACCGAGGTTCTCCTAATCAAAACGTGTATTACGTGAATTTTTAAGGTCTACCAGTCAAAATTCAGTTCGATAACAGTGTGTTCAGATTTCATTTCGTGTAATCGTTGAATCAGTTATTTTATTTCGAATTAATTTACTAACTATCCTTAACAATTTAAAGCACGCAGGAATATAAAAAAGATACTTTTATTCCTAAAATAATGATTTCAGTTGGATAAAGAAAAAAGGTTTATACGAGTTTGGATTGAGAGTATTGGGAATGGTGGGGGATAAACGAAGGAGGGGAGTACATTAATCCAGTATAGAAATTGAGTGTCATTAGAGAGGATGTAAGAAGGATTTCATTTGGATCGGGTTAAAATCTTGTTTGGTTTAGTATCTCAGGAACACACATGGTGGTGGTTAGTCGTTAGTTTTTGCAAAGAGTAGAGTTAGGAACACAATATCTTCTCCTCCCCCTCCCCCCACTTACTTCCCTTAGTACCGGTTTACCATCTCTCACTCGTATTTTAGCGTTTCCAATCCTGTCTCTCTATCTGTAAGTGTTTCCCTCATTCCACTCTCCCCTCCTCCTTCTTCTATCCATAAGATTAGAGTAGATGCGGATTTACCTTGTTTTATTGGCCAGACCACCTCCGATCCTACGGTCTGAAAGGGACTTAATTGGTGTTGCGAGATCGCTTTGATACGGCAGCTTGCCGTTTCCACTTGCTACCGTTCGTCGAACTCCTATTTCAGATTTCCAATCTACCACTAGGAGAGTTCGAATCCAAAGATTGGCCGGCGTTTCTATCACTAAAGTCGTACACATACGTACGTATTTACCAAAGTAATCCTACTAATAAGAGATTCGTTTGAGATTACTCTTGAAATCGGTCTTTTGAAGAGAAGATTTTTATTCCGTTGGAAACGAACCTTTGAGAGTTGGTGAAATTTATTAATCAGTTTATATAAAAAACATTTTCTATATGGTTTAGTAATGCTAACAAAATATTTGGAATAACTAAGGTTTTATAATTTCTAATACCAAAAATATATTGACGTCCAAAAAGTATATTCGAAACTGTACACTAAATCTTAACCTAAAAATCACATAAATTACTTAGAAATATTTTTATAACAAATCCTAATTTTTAAGAATCCAATTGTAACTCAAACAAAAATTCATCATGCACATCGTTAATATTTCTGTAAATTTCCAAATATTTCTTGGAAGGATAAAAATAAGTAAAGAAAGTATTGGGAAAAAGGAATTGAAGTAAAGAGGGAAAGTAAAATAAAAAATGAGACATAGTATCAGAATAATAGACGGAAAAAACACACATATACACACACACAGATACACAAAGAGAGAAAGAGAGAGAGAGAGAGTTAGGTTATTTTAAATCCCAAAGGTAAAAGTCTTTCGATCTCAATACGTCTTAGTTGAGTCTGGAACGTAATATAGAAAGAAAAAGATATCCTTTCTCGATGTTCGCGCGGCTGCCTTAGGGATTGAAGTGGATTAATTGGTTGAACACTCACGGGGGTTGGCCCCGAAGCGTTCCACCCCTCTCCCCCATTCAATTACTTATGATCTTTGCCGCCAACCCTTCGGTACTATAAGATCTCCGGATATATCCAAACCCCCACCTTTACCTTCACCCCCAATCCCAATCCCAACCCCCAAACCCCTTACCGTCACCGTCGCCGCCGCCGTGAAAATTGCTCCTCTCCCCCCACCCACCCTGTAGTCGAAGGGTAAGGTGCACCACTACCATCGTCATAGTCTGCTACTCCTTGTCGTCCTCGTTCAAAGTTACCCCTTCGGATAAGAAAAGCTTTCTTGGGGTACTTTCGAGGCGTCACCTACGTGAGGATAATATCGATGGTCTTGAAAAAAGGTTTGAAAAAGAAAAAATAAAAAAAGAAGAAATCTTCCCAAATGAAAATGGTTATTGGAAAATATTGTAATGAAAAATATGCGGATTAGGGTTGATATATTTTGATTATTGAATTTACTTGCATAATAAAACAAAGAGCAATTTTTACACTTAACTTAAATAAAATATACTTAAATTAATTTATTATACTAAAATATTTATAAGCCTAATCTTGCTTAATTTCTTGAATAAATTTATGAGGAATTAAGAAAAACGGGTCAATGTCTGTGTGTGTGTGTATATGTGTTCCTTGTAAAAGACCGAAGTCAAACATTTTCTAAAGTCCGATATAAATCAAAAAGTGGTTCCGAATCCTTAAAAAAACAAAAAAGAAAAAAGAAAAAACAAGATAGAAAAAGAAGAATGAACAGAATTGTAGGAGTGAGTAAAAAAGACTCTGGCGCATTGGGGTCAGAGGATCTTTGGTAGTACACTAAGTATGTAGTACACACGTATATACACACTTAAACTTTGCCATAAAAATCCACCCCCGTTGTTTTTTCCATTCATCATCGTCGCCGTTCGTAGTCCTCGGAACTTTCTTTTCCCCATTGCTGTCTCTCTCTCTTTCCTTTCGTTTTTTTTTTACCCCATCCCCCACTCTTACTTCTGTCGCGCCTTCTTTACTCTCTCTCTCTCTCTCTCTCTCTCTTATATATTTATATTCTCTCTCTCTCTCTTTCACTCATTCGTTCGTTCGTTCGTTCGTTCGTTCCTCTCTTCGAAGCTCGAGAGATTGTCCCGCGCAAATTGGCCGTGGGTTTTTTAATTTACACTCGGCCTGAGCTGCAACCAACCGCCTTCCGCTTCTCTTTCTCTGACGCCACCGACGAACCCGTACCCGTACAACCTACAACCTACAACCTACAACCTACAACCTACAACCTACAACCTACTACCTACTACCTACTACCTACTACCTTCCCTACAACCTTCCTACCTACCAACCTCGGGGTAGGTTAACCCCGTTCGTCTGCCACGACGTATATATTCTCCGTTTCGTGATATTTCTTAATTAAATATAGCCTCAAGTTAAAAATGAAATTAAACAGAAGGCAGTATTTTTTGCACCGCGCGCGCCGCCTACAACCAACCATCCCCAACCAACCTCCTCCCCCTCCCCTACCCGTCTACCCTCTCTTTACCCCCGACATCTAGCCGTAACCCCCTGTTACTCCTCGACCACTACCCTCAAAACCACCCTCTTCTTCCTCCTTCTCCTCTTCCTCACCGAGTCTTTCTCTTGCTCTCATTTTCTCTCTTTTTCTATCTCTCATTCTATCTTTCTCTTCTCTTCTCTTCTCTTTTTTTTTCTACCCTCCCGCCCTTCTATCCCTTCCTACTTCTACTACCTTTCGTACTAACTACTCCTCGAGCCGACAATGGCGAATAAGGTTGCCTGGTCGCACCGTGAGCCCCGTTTCAACCACCATCCCTTTCTTCCCTTCTCACCCTCCTTCTTCACCCTTCTCTTTCTCTTTAACTTCGTCTTCTCTTTTTCTTTCTTTCCTTTCTTCTTTCTTTCTTCCTCTTTCCTCTCACGCCTTTCTACAGACCGTACGCCATACATATTTCACGTCGAAATAATTAAACTCCGCTGGACCGCGACTCGACTCGACTCGACTCGACCTCGACCTGACTCGACTCAACTCAACTCAACTCTCGACTCGGAATTGAGTCGAGAGTTGAATTTCGAGCTTGCAACGGTCGCGATTATTAATCGGCCGCGTCGTTTTGTTTCATGAATAGTTTTATTTATAACTCTTATTAGATAGTTTTTTTCACTCGAAGATAGCTCGTGTTAATCACAATCCATCGTTGTTTAAAAATTTCCCTAAAAATTTCTTTAAAAGACCACAAACAACGGGAAGATCGTTTCAAAGAGGAAAAACTTTACTTCATATATAAAATAACTTAAGATAATTTATTTTTATTTTAAATCAATAAGTATGTTAACTCACGTTTAACACCATCCATCGGTTTCCTAATTTTCCACCAATTTATCGAAAAGCACACACGTTCAAATTGAGTGCTGAGAGATATGATATATGTGTGAGTGTGTGTATGTGTGTGTATGTGTGTTCGATATGGGAATGGGGTTAAGGGTTAATTTTCGGAGATGGTGTCAAGCTGGCGGCGATTATCAATTGCCTTGTCAATTACAACCCGTCCAGGGTCCGACGTGCACATGCTGCTAAACCTTTTCTACCCCCTCAGTCCCACCCCTTATATATCTTTGATACAGTCTATACCTTTCTAGTATATGGGAAAGAGATGTGAGGAGGATAGAAGAGGTGGTTGTAGGAGGGGGTGAAGAGGGGCAGTTTATATCATATACCACCTACCGAATCTCCGAGCTTTGCCGATATATCGCTAGGAGTTATTTAATTACCACGATCTATCACCGGGTGTCAGGTTCCAGTCTATAATGCATGATCGATCATGCTCACAACCTCCATTCCTTCCTTCCTTTCTTATTTTAGTAACCCTTTTGCTTATACGTTCAACGTCATTGTTCAGATCTTTATTTTCTTAATCCTTGTCGTCCTTGAACATCAAAAAGTATCCCCATGAACGAGATTATTATTTATCTTCGGCATGATCTAAAGAAATAAAAAGAGAAAGTAAAAAAATTGTTTTGTAGGGTAAAAAGAGAGAAAGTAGAGAGTTTGTGGTGGTGGTAGAAGGGGGTTGGAAAAAGGGAGTTGGAACTTGAAGGAACTGTACAGAATCGATCGAGTAAGTTTTAACAAAGCGGTGTTTAGTGCGTCAAGGTGGAAGAAGATGAAGAATAAGAAAGGAAGTAGAATGGGTTGGAAAATAGAGGGTGGAAGAGGTGGAGGGTGAAGGGGGTTACAGTTGGGGGAGAAGGAGTGGTTTTTTAAAGGGACGGATGAAGGAATATGATAACGAAACGACCAGCGGCTTTTTTCATCGTCATTTTTATCGACGCAAGTAAAAGGAGGCCTGAGCTAATTCGCATTCCCCTTGATGTCTGCCAGGAGGAGAGTTAACGATTTTAAAGGATAAAACGGGAATGTTCAGGACCGTACAGATCGGTACTTCAAGTTTGGAAGCATCCAATGAGAAAAAAGAAAAAAAATTGTTCAGTGTTGGTGACGACGAAGTTAAAAGATGAAATCTTTTCTTTCCTGAAGGATCAAAGGTTTGAACAAATCAATCAAATAATTAATTTTTTTTTATGGGGTAATTAATTGTTCGTATGAATAATTTAAAAATAACTAACTTAAGACATTTCTTGTTTAAATAAAAAGTCTTTATTTATTGTTTAGTATTTATTAATAATGAAGTTTTTTTTCATCGTTTTGTTTTATTGTTAGATTGTTAAATTAATTTTGTTAGTTTCGAACAGAAACCATATGAAACCTTGCGAAACCTTTGTTTGTTCTTTAAAGTAAAGAGACCCCAGGTTTCCCCATAAAAACCCCATAGAGCATTAGCATATCCTGTACTTGCTAGGACTCGTGAGACTTCAACACGAATGGATCCAACATTCGAAACAACTTTTTCCATATTTTTGTTTCTTTTCTTCACCCTTTTATCCTTTCACGTTACGAATGTTGTGTAGGTGTGTATACATATGGGTATATTTGATATATAAATGTACGTGTATCTGTATGGGCAGATATATTTCTGAAAAGACATCCTCCCGTTAAATAAAGCCCCTCGAAACTTTTATTCCTCTCGTTTATATCTACCAACGTGTTACATTATACATATTTATGTTGGTATCTGTATATGTGTATATGTATGTGTGTGTGTGTGTATATATAAAAAATATATATATATAGAATCTAGTTTTGGAACTTTTCTAATTAAAAATCCAACGCGACGTTTCCGATATTTTTCCATTTGAAGTAGTCTATAATTGTGAATGTAATGAAATTTGTAATATTTTAAACATGAATCCTGTCCTATGCTGGATTACGATTCGATGGAATATAAATTTAAACAAGGATATATTTTTTTTCGTATCATCTTTGCAAACGTTCTCTCTAAGGGAAAGGAAAGGTAATAGAATTTTTGATACTGATTAAAGACCTTTTCTTTTAACGGGCTTTCAAATTCGATAAACAAATTTCAAACCTGTAAAATATTCAATCTACGAAGTAAAGTACAAAGTTAGAGAAGTGTTTGGAATAAGAATTTAAATGGATTTGTTATCAGAAATTTTTTCCAGTAAATAGTAACGGTGCAACGAATCGATTTTTTTGTTTTTTTTTTTACAAATAAATTAATTTTTAAATAATAATCGAATGTAGGAATATAATTGACACCTAATATTAATGATTGATATGAAATATTAATGGTGTAAAAAATAAATTTTTTAATAAATAAATTAACATTCAAATAATAATAAAAGAATAATAATTGAACGTGGAAATATAATTGACATCTAATAGTAATAATTAATACCAAGTAGTAATGATGCAACAAATCAATTTCTTTTTTTATAAATAAATATAATTTTTAAATAATAGCGAAAGAATTCTTATTATTCAAAGTAGAAATATAATTGACCAAAATTGAAAAACAAACCAAACAATATTGCAACACGTATTCTTTCGGAAATTTCTATACGAACGTTTGAAAAATAAAATCAAATTTTACAATAATCATACAAACGTAATATTAATCGTAAAAAATACTCATTAAAATCTATCGAATTCTATGAAAAAGAATTAAAATTTACTAAAAAATATTACAAACCTGACAATTGTTGTTCAAACCGAAATTTTCAAATATTGTTTTAAAGAATTTTTCTTTGTATTTTTGTTTTTTATTTTTGTTATCGTCAAGTATAAAAGATAAGACGTTGTGTCTCTGTTACACAGTAGCGTCTCTTATTCGATTTCACCGTTGCTTATTTGTCGGCAGATAGAACGAGGAAACGAAATGAGAAAGGGGGAAATGACAACGTTGAATCGCGAAAGAGACACAGGAAAAGGGATCTTCCTCGATAGCAAGTACAAATAACGCTCGTAGAAACGACAACGATACCGTTCTCGCAATTCGAGCTTTTGCGGCAACGCTTCCCCCTTTTCTCCCCTCTCTCCTTTCTTCCTTCCTTCCTCCTACCTTCCTCCTTTTCTCTGCTACATCCTCCTTCGAGCACCCTCTTACTAGGAGAGCTTTCCATTTAAGGTTCGATGCTTTTGGTGATACTATCGATCCTGATACCAATGCTTCCAAATTTCCTATCCTCTATTTCCTAGGGAAATATTTTTCATTTCATTATTTCAAATAAATAAATTTCAAATCTAAAATCGAAATGAGGGAATATCAAATAATTTTTATACTTGAAACGTCAATTATTCTGCTACGATATTCACACAAAAAATTGTTACCTTGATTAAAATGGGGGAGGAGGAATATTATTCAATAATAAAAATAAATATTTACAATCGTATAATTCTGGATTATTTTTGATATTTTAACGAAATAATAAGAACGAAATATATAATTTGAGGGAAAAAAAAGAATTCTTATTTTATAATTGATTTATTCTTCGAAATACGTGTTGCAGAAATTTTCAACACAGTTGAGAGTTAATATAAATATATAAAATTAAGTATAATAAAATCATATTCGGTTGTATATTTTTAATTCCATAATTAGCCTGAAAAAGTAAATCCCCTTTCTCCAGAAGAAGGAAATAAATACCACCCCTAATTGATTAATCCAATAAAAGGAGTGTCTTGGAAAATAATTCGAACACCTTGAATACCTTGAAAGATAAAATCCAGAAGTGAATGAAGACGATTTTGTCATAACAATGGGGTAGAAATGAAGAAGAAAAGGAGAGTGGTTTGAAGAAATGGAAGTGGAGTTCGGAATCGATTGGGTTACGGAACGAGAAGCTATATGATGAACGTTTTAATTGATATTTTAATGGGTCTCATTGTTAAAAAAAAAAAGAAGGTACTTGAAAATCAGCCGTCTCTTAAACCGCGACGGGATGACGAAACAAAGGAATTAATGGAATCCGAAGTGCGAGAAATTGCAAGAGGAAAGTAAGAGATCGTTCGAATATATCCGCACCCCCCTCCCCCTAACACCACCCCTATAGCGGAACGTTCCTTGGACAATTTTTTTTTTCTTTTCGTTCATTTGATTTCTACGAGGGACAGCAAGTATTCGATAAAACCGAGCCCTGTCAAATGCCATTCGAGGATCATAATTTATAAAATATTTGTCAGAGCCTAAAAAAAGAATAATATTTCTCACAAATACTCCCCTAAAGCTATCAAAAACAAAACCAATAAGAATAATATCAAATAGAAAAAATAAAAAATAAAAAAATACGATTCTCGATTTTCATCCGACCTGTAAATCCCTGAACACTAGGAAAGCTTTCGCGAAAAGGCTTTCTCCTCGGTGCACCGAAACTACATACATCCATACTCTTCCACACACCCAATCACATATACACACACACACGTACACGTACACGTAGATACGTGCATACGTATATACTTTTGCCGTTCAGAAGCACGTACGTAACGAACAAACGTTTCTGGAATACCTGCTACCTACGGGGTTGGAAAAAATATGGGAAAAGCCGTCCTTCGGAGAAGGAAAAAGGCGAGTAGGAGGAGGTGGAGGAGGAGGTGGTAGTTGGGTGGTTGGGATGGGGGAGGTGGTGGGTGGGAGGTAGTTACCGCCTCGCTCGTACGATACGCAGAAAGTAGAAAAGCGAACGACGTACGTGCACATATACACCGACACACATATACACACATATATACACAGAAACACATTTATACGTTGCACTCTAGCACACGGATCGAGTAAAAGAGAGAAGGAGATGTAAAAAAAGAAAAAGAGAAAGAAGACAGGTTCACTCACTCACTCACTCACTCGCTCACTCGCTCACTCACTCACTCACTCACTCACTCACTCACTCACTGAGCGAGCGAGCGAGCAAGCAAGCGCAAGGGTTGAATTTTAATTATTTTCTCTTTGGTAGGTATAATATTTCAATGCTCGGCCCGTAGAAGCGGCCAGAGCACAGCGCAGAGAGAACGCCGGACTCGCCGCCTCTCGCCGCCATCTCTGTCAAGTAATGTTATTATAATTATACGCGTGTGTGCTCGCTCGGTCATTTCTTCTGCCCGTCCATTCCCACCCTCCCTCCTTCCACCTAACCACCCCACTACATCCCACCCATTTCTAACCCCCACCCTACTCCCGAGTCTAACCCCTTCTCACTCCGGAGTATTCCTCTTCCTCTTTCTCGCCGACACTCTTTCTACTCTTTGCGCCCTATTCAACTCTCTCATTCTCTCTCATTCTCTCTCATTCTCTCTCTCTTTCTTTATTTCTTTCTTTCTTTCTTTCGCTCGAGCGCGTTTTCCCTTTGCGAGCACTTTTTTTCATTCTCTTTCTCGCTATACACCTATCCTATCCTGCCCCTCCCCCTCCTCCGACCACCCACCCACATCCCTACTTCTCCTCCTCTTCCTCACTCGAAGCAGCACCTATCTTTCTTCTTTCCTCTCACATACGAACCCTTCTAACCTCCCCGCTCGTCTCTTCCCTCCTCTCTCTCTCTATTTCTCTCGTATATGTTCTTCACGACCCACGCCCCACGCCTCAGTTTCCCTGCACGCCCTGCCCTACCTTGCCCTGTTATGCCTGCTCTACCCTGCCCTGCCTTGCCCTGCCTGTTCGACGCTATCCGCGTGGCCCCGGGGTATTGTGCAATTAAAATGTCGTAATTGTCCGTCGGAATGAATCTTGAAATTCGTGCCTCGCGAAAGAAGCTTCGTCGCGAGGCTTAACACAACAGCCGTAAAGCCCAGCCTTGTCCAACTGCGAGAATGATTTTCTTTCACCTTAAGCATTCAACGAATTAAATTGAAATTATTTTATGCAATGCTTACCTTTATTTTATCGATTTATAGCAGATTTTCGAATAATATCGGAAAATCAGTACTTTTAAATCCACGTTGCATGCTGAAGACTTTTAAACCCACGTTGTATACTTTGCCGAGTAAAAAGCTCAAAATTTTTCAACCCACATCGTAAGCTTTTCCCAGTAAAAATGTCAAAACTTTTCAACCTACTTTGTAAGTTCTGTCTAATAAAAAATAATAATTTCTTATGAATTAACATGTTTCAATTAATATGATTATATTAAGTTGACTGATATGTTTCAAATAACATGCAACCTATTATTAATAATTCTACACACAAAAACAAACCATACAAACTTGCACTTACTTGAATATTTATGTATATTCTTGATAAGTATCTATTCTATGATAATTTCATTGTTTTTAATACCAAAGAGTATAATTGATTAAAGAAAGGTTGATATATGAAAGACGAATTGTGAGAAACTGTCCTCGTAGATAGGAGAAAACTATGTCCGAGATAAAGTTTTGAAAAAGGTATACTCACATATACATCTGTATACGCATAGCATATATGTATGTATGCATGTATGTATGTGTGTATGTATGTATGTATGTATGTATGTGTGTGTGTGTGTGTGTGTGTGTGTGTGTGTGTGTATGCGATCACCTGAAATTCAGAATTGCAAATTCTTTAATTCACGGTACGCGATGCCGACGGCTCTCTGAGTCTCCTCGCCATCGCCAGGAAAATACCTTTGCCTGACCTATACAAACATCGCGAGGGAAACGACGACGACGACGAGAAAGAGAGAAAGAGAGAGAGAGAGAGAGAGAGAGAGAGAAGGGATGTGTATTCAAAAATTTACATAGGTACATTCTGATTAAAGTGTCCTAGAAAGCAAATCTAATACAGCGGGGACGGACCGCGTATACTCCTCTCTACTCTTTTCCCCCCTTCCTCCTCCATCTCCTCCTCCTTCTCTTCCTCCTACTCATACCTCTTTTGCTATCTACGTATCCTACCTAACCTTTATATCTATCTTTTCATATCTATACATCTTTTTACTCGACTACGAGAAAATATATTATTTCGAAGTTATTTCTGACTAATTTTACTTATCCCATCAAAAAATATTCTTCCATCGATATTTTCTCATCGACATATTAAAAATATAATTAAATACAATAAAATTAGAATTTAGCGAGATTGTTAGGATTTTAAAACTATTATTTTAAATAGTTTCGAAAAAGTGCAATTGATGTTGATTATCGCATTTAGAACTTCAGATACTAGTGTCATTATCTCATAGCTTGACAATACAAATAATATAAATAAAATAACATTGTGTTTATTCAGTTCCTCAGTATTATTATTTAAAAATTACACAAAATTTTACTCACGAAAAGTTCAAAATATAAAACATATATTTATGTACAAAAAAGGTTGACAGAGGGATAAAAATTTCGTTTACAGTTGGTAGTTATGGTAAAGAGTAGTTGTTACTTGAACGATAGGTAGAAACGAGAAAGGAAAAGAGAAAAGAAGAATACATAAAAAAAGAGATAGATACATATATACATATATGAATATATACATATATATATAAATCATCGTATGGCAGACACACGCGAACTCAACGCACCAGTAGGGGCCCTGGTATCTCTTACGTCTGGACGAACGGCGGAAGAACACAAAGCTAACGCAATTTTGCAATTACACCGAGTTGTGCACCCTTTCTCTTCGTTCATCGTAGAAAGGGTAGTTCGGGGTGGTCTGACGGAGGAAGGGTGGGGAGGGGGAGAGGTGGTGGTGGTCTGCTGCTAGGAGAAGAGGAATGCCCTGGCGATACTACTCGCGGAAGCGCGAGAATATTTAAATTTCGTTTCGTTTCCGCATCGTTATTCTTTCATCCACGCTCCGGCGAGTCGTCATTGCTGCCAAAGCTGCCCTCGAACCCACCAACCATCTCTACAATACACACACACGCACACACACACACACACACACCAACATACACATTTACAAATATATATACATATAATGTTCAGTATCCTTCTCTTTCATTTGATCTTCCTTTTTCTTTCCTTTGCTCTGCCTATTGCAATCCCTTTCTCTGAACCATCTCTTCAACCCCATTTTCGTTCCTTTTCTCCTACGTTCCTCCTCCCCCCAACTCCCCTCGTTAACTGATTAATTGGCGAATCCAATCATCTACAGTGCCGCGGGAGATGCGGTTTATATCCCTTTATGTATCACTGTAGTAGTGCGCTAAGTTGCACCGAGGAGAGGATGAAAGCGACGATACGAGGACTCCCATACTACATTCGTGAACGTGCGAGCATCAACTCGACGATTTCCATTTTCCTCGCTAATCCGCGTATCCACCACCACTACCACCACCTTTAACTTCACTTTCAACCATCAACATCAGCATCACCATCAGCAATGGTAAGGTACCTTCTTGCTTTTAACCACGATCCTGTCTACGGGCGATAACGACATTAATGACGGTGATTCTGAATAGGTTATTCGATCTTCTTTCACCGATAACCGTCCGGAGAAAAGAGTGGATGGCATCCGATTAAAATAAAAAGATGAAAAAAATGGTATGGTTGATATATGTGCTTGTGTGGGTGTGTATGTGTTTTGAAGAATATTTATGGCGTCGTTTTCCAACTAATATCTGTCATCAACCCTTCTTAACTTTTCTTCTTCATGCAATTTTTTATTATATTTTTATCTTTTTCTTTTCTTTAATTGATAATCACGTTTGTTTGTGAATG
The DNA here is from genome assembly GCA_023678845.1 of Mischocyttarus mexicanus. Classification (NCBI taxonomy): domain Eukaryota; kingdom Metazoa; phylum Arthropoda; class Insecta; order Hymenoptera; family Vespidae; genus Mischocyttarus; species Mischocyttarus mexicanus. The sequence continues at coordinate 562,826 of JACGTP010000035.1, read as the reverse complement.
TGTCGTTGATTGGTTCTCTGTTTCTTTTCTGTCATTTATCATTGTTAGACATGGATTATTATTCGTTCGATTGTTTAGATTATTTTTTTGAAGTTTATGTGTACGGTGATGTTAGAAATATTCGGACACTATTGTGTCATCCATCTTTCGGTTTAATATTTCAATTGTTTTTCAAGCAATTGCTCTGATTATTATGTGTGTGTTCTTTTATTTAATAAGTCAATTGTAATATTTTAGAGTTTAATATATTTTGAACGATGTACATTTATTATTTATATTAATAGTTATATAATATAACATAAACAATTATTCTAAATTTTATTCGATTTAATTTGGATTAATAAATTAACCAATTATTGATATCGGTAATCGGTGTAAAATAAATTTACGAATGTTAGAAAAAATGGTAGTAACTTACATCTATATGTACTGAAAAATATTTATATAAATAATGAAAATAAATTCTATAGATTTACATTTAGATTATTAAATAACCAATTATGATAATATGAAATCGGTAATGAGAGTAAAACAAATCGACGAATGTTAGAAAAAAAAAGAAAATTATAATAACATAGTATTAATGTCCGAATAATTACGGTTACTCAGGTGTGTGTTATATGAACTCTGAGAGATTGATGGAAACGTGGGAAAGTGCGTAAGGTCAAATCACGGGTAGCTCGTAACGCTTGGTCGTACATTATGATCTAATGCTAACACGGTGGTAATGTCGTCAGAGAGACTCCCGCATATAAATAATTCGCGTGTCCGGTCTCCCAACTCCCTTGAACCTCGACCTCGGGTTGTAGTAGTTGGTTGCTTGTTAAACGAAGAGAACAGAGAAAGAGAAACAGAGAGACAAACGGAGACGCTAGTCGAGGAGGGTGGTTCCTGGTGGTGATGCTGCTGGATGAGAAAGAGAGAAACGGCAAGGAGGGTGGTAACGGGGGGAGGAGGAGGGTTTAGCACGGAGGGTAGATGAGGTTGGAGGAACAAAAAAAAATAACAAAAAGGAGAGATGGGAGATTTTTAATGCGCCATCTCTTGGGAACTACGAGGATTAACCCAAGGCTAAAAAGGAAGTTTTTAATAATTTTTCATTTTCACTATATTTATTATCACACGCTTCCTAACCGTTGGTATGGTTTGTATGAGACAATAGAAGAGACGCTTGGTATACAACGTTCCTCTTCCACTGTCATCTACTCTTCCTCCGGAGGATTACATTATGCATTATGTTGAGATTCGACTGACTATACGATTTTTTCCTTTTCGTTTCTTTACATTTCATATTTTTCGATTTTTTGTTCTATGATACAAATATACGTTTGTTTGAAATTAACGGTTCCTATTTATATTACATCGACTGATTGTTTCATTTATCATAACTTTTTTTTTTAATGCGCATGATTTAAGATAAAAGAAATTTTTCTATGAGTATTAATTTGTGTGTCTGCGAATAGGGGTGTCGAAACTCTTTATAAAGATGATTTGTAATTTTTGATTTTATCATTCTACTCATTAGGGTGCATAGATAAATTCATTTATGTTTAATAGTCTACGTGTTTTAATTTGCAATATTTAAAAAAAATAATTTAGAAGAGAGTGTGTTCGTGAATGAGATTGAAATTTTAATAAACAACAATAAACAATTTGTAATTATTATTGAACTAATTAACAAATGGTAATTGCATTAAATAAGGAATAGATATTTGATTGTAAGAATGATTTCTGTTATCAACATTTTCTGAGAGATAGATATCCCGTTTGACAGAAGAATAGAAAATACTGTATACGATTGTATACGAGTGTCTCTATGTGTGTGTGTTCGTGTAGGAGGGTGAAATATCGTCCGGGTTAATTTGTGTTAGAGATCGCGAAATTGAAGTTGGCGCGATGTCCCTTCAATTGGACCATGAACATTTTCTTTTTCCTTCCAACGTAAACCCTCTACGCCCCCATAAGAGATGTATCTTCCTCTTATTTCTATCGTATTTTCTACGAGCATCGTATCGAATTACCAATGACGCAAAAAAACAAAAAAAGAAAAAAGAAGGAAAGAAGGAAAAAAAACTTGCCATCGAAGGGAAAGAATAAAATAATGGATAATAAAAAGTAAGCAATAAAAAAAAATATATATCCATTAACAATTTCACACATACATATACACATATACATATACACATATATACGTATACACACTTAAACACATATGAAATTATTTTGAAAAACAACGTATAATGATTCATTTTCTCGTCATATCTAAACTAGAATATATTAAAATGCTATCTAAGGTTACTTTCCTGAAGGTATAACGTTCAAAATAAAGATAAAGATAGGAAGATGGAGAAATGGGAGAAGAAGAGAACTGACATCAATGTCAATAATAATTCATTGATTACTTAATTCATAGTTACCATGGAGACTGTCTCTCAGTTTTCCCTTGCTTCCCTTGCTGCTCCGTTTTTCTCGCTTCGATGAAGGAAAATACGTACCTCTTAAGCTCTTTTCACACTAAATCGAATCTACGATAACCATTATTTCACAAACACTCATTTCTTATAACCAAAAACTCAACAAACTAAATTATCAAAAAATAATCCAAAAATCTAACAATCAATAACCCTATTATTGTCTTACATAAGATCCATTTAACCAATCAATTAATCCTCAGAAAAAAAAGAAAAATGAAACAAACAAAAACTTTTTAAAAAATTCTTACAATTCTAACAAATTCAATTTAAATTATTAGAAAAATTCATAAAATTATTAAACCACGTCCCATTCATTTCCAATAATCTCAAATATTTCCAACAAAACTATAGACAAAAAATAAATAAAAATATAAAAGAATGGGAGATAAGGGTTTGTAAAGAAAGAAAAAAAAATGAGGATGAAGGTTTAAAATGTTAAATCTGTGTGAAGAAGGAGGAGGAGGAGGAGTTGGGTGGGAGGTTAACTAGCAAACAATCAAGATACCTTCTAGAATCTGTTATGGCACGTTGTGAGCGTCGCATTAGCTTTGCTTACGGGTTCGCAAGCAGGCAAGGAGAAACACGAAATGAATATTCAGAAGTTATTAGTCTGTAGTGAAATGTGACGGGGCTCACCCTTCTCGAAAACCACCCTGCCTGCCCTCCGCATCGGCATCGAGTCTCTTCCTCGGATTCAACCCCTCAGTTACCACCCCACTCCCTTTCTCCTGTTCCTCCTACAAACCTACCACCCCTTATCCACCCTCTCCTTTCGTATAGATTTCGAGATACATCCTGGCGGAAACACTCGCAAACGAACGAACGAACGAACGAGAAAAGCGCCCTGCTACTCTGCTACCGGTCGAAGAAGGGGTTGAAGTCTCGATAAAACCTCCAGAGAAGACGTCGGAGGGTGGTTAGAATCGTGAGAGCTGAAGAAGAGAAGAAGGAGGTGGTTGGTGGATAGGAAAATGGGAGGTAGGGGGAGGGTGGAGGATAGGAAAGATCGAGCTGGGAAGTTTCGGAAGTGAGCCACGAGGAAAGAGCTTTATGCATAAGCTAAGAAGCGCTATTGACGGAGTAAAGCGTGAGGAGGGTAAAAACGGGGCTTGGGGGGTGAGTTTGAAATGGGGTGATAGAGAGAAAGAGGGATGCCTGTACTTCGACTTTGGCAACACGTGTGATAAATAAGATCGAGATGACGCTTTAGTTGCATTACCTGAACCAACATAAATTCTATTACCTTCAGCTAATTTTAATACTGCTTTATGTATTTTTTTTTTATGTATTAACAAAATATTTTTTAAATATGTGATTAATTGTGTTTTTTAATTTTGTAAACATGTTCGATGTTGTCCTTTTTTTTTATTGTAGATTACTATTACATGGTTTTTATTATTTTAAAATTTGTTAAGGGGATGAATATTTTTTGAGAATTGTTATTAGGTTGTTTTATAATCTCACATATCGGTGATAACTCTCAGATATTTTTTATTTCGTTCTCCGAAATTTCATTCAGAAAGTTAGGTCATCCTCGCTATATTCCGATTTGTCGAGGGTGTAACAAATTTCCATAGAAATATATCTCCTATGGGGTATTAAATCTTGACATTGAATTTTTCTTCTATTAGATTTCAATGTGAGATATTGAAAATGAATGAGAATATATAAAATGATAAAATGATTTATTTCTATTTAAAACAAGTATATTAATATTTCGTATCAACATTTTACGTTGCACTTTGAGATACTGTTAGATAATAAATATTTGTTGTTAATAAATTAACGATAAATTTAATCAATATCACAAGTATTCACTCTTTTTGTGCTTTTTTAATGCGAAAGAAAATATTTTCATGAAAAAAAGTATAAAAGAGGTGAAAGTACGAATGCATGGTTTAGAGTTTTTCTCGGATGCATTTGAGATTAGACTGAAATGAAAAAAAAGAAAAAAAGAAAGATAAAAAGAAAATGGTGGTAGGGTGGGTGGGAAAAAGATAGAAGAACGAAAGAAGAAGAAGAAGAAGAAGAAGAAGAAGAAGAAGACGACCGAAGGAAGATACACGCGGGTATAAGTTTAGTCTTCGTCGTTGGTTTAATAAAAACTTATGGCAATTTTGTTCGAGCATGAAAAGGCCGTCGAACGTCCCACGGGACTTTTCGACACCCAGTACATCACAGAGAGTATTCTTCCCCTTCTACCATCTACTTATATTACGTATACAATATCTGTGTATCGAAGTCGGTTGATCCTGGTTCGTTCTTTCTCCCTTGGCACGGGGCCCCATACATCATACTTTCCTTCTTTATTAAACTCATATTTTTCAAAAAGAAAGCAAAAAAAAAAATAACACTCTCACCTACGCTATCTCGCACCACCAAACTTCACCCCACCCCCCATCCACCCCCTTCAGCTCTTTCTCTTCTTTCTTCTTCGTATTCTCATTCTTCTTTTCGGAGTTTTGCAGTTGGATATTTTTCTCTACGGTGAGCTGAAACGATTTATTTGATTAAATCTACTCACCAAATATTGATTTTCGTTTAATTTTTTTGTTCGATAATATAAATAATGTTTATTGTTTATTATCGAATATGCAATTTTTTCTTTAAATTTTGCAGTAGTTCAAAAAATCTTTTTTTTTTATGATAAGCCGAAATTATTTATTCGATTAAATCTATACTCAAATTTTGATTTAGTTTAATTTTCTGTTTGATATTAATAATGTTTAATGCTTAATTTTGAATATGCAGTTCTTATTTGCATACATTTTTTTTGTCGAAGTTTTGCAATAATTGCAAATCTTTTTTATACAACGAGCCGAAATAATTCAATTTTGTTCAAAATTGAATACAATTAATGGAATTATGGGATAACTTCATTTTAATAAGACAGATGTAAGTTTTTCTAACGATTGTTTAATATTAAATATGCAATAATTCTGTCAAAATAATTTTACGATAATTACAAATTGTAATTAAATCGAATAGAAAATTATTTATCAACTATCGTACTCATACTTAAATGTGTTTCAAATTTTAGGAAATAGAAAAAAATACGTACTCAATTAACAAGTATATTTGAATAAATGCAAGAATAACATGGAATAAACAATAATAAACACGATACACAAATTTTCTAAAAAAATAAACTCAACTTCGTATAAAAAAAAGAAATACAAATCTAAATGAATAAAAATAGTAATTCAAAAATACAAAACAGTAAAGAAATATTACAATCCCGATTAATTCCTTCAAAAAGTATTCGGTTGTACCCAGATTCTATCGGCAGAAAGGGGAGTGGGGTGTAGAGTTGGTGGTATGAAAATGCTAGGAAGGAGGAGTGAGAGGGGTGGAAAGGATAGATGAAAGAGAATTTTGCAGAACGAGTTCATCGTCTCGTTGCGTCTCAAGAAGTTTGGCCACTTTCCTTCGACGCGAGCTGGAAAGATTGGCTATTTTGCGGGATATAAAGGAACGAAGGCAACCACCCTTCGACAGTCATCCCCGCCACCCAACCCCATTCCCCTATAAGTCTTCTTCCTTCTTCTTCTTCTTCTTCTTCTTTCTCCCTATCACGAACTATACCTTCTCTCGAGCCGAAACCGCGGCCTGGTTATAAAGCATTCTTCCAGTTTATTAGACGAAGACTCGCGGGCTTCCTCTCCTTTATATTAAGCATGTGCATTATTAATGCACGGGTATAACCGTAAAATGCTGATGAAAAAAAGTTAGCAGGTCCGCCGCGGGCATTTTCCTTCTTTCTTCCTTCTTTCTTTCTTTCTTTCTTTTTCTTTTTTTTCGCGACGAAGAAAAAAGGAAAAAAAAAGGTTTCCTTAGAGATTACTACTACTACTACTACTACTCTCTCTTTCTTTTTTTTTTTACGATTTTGACTGGAATCTTCGACCCTACTCGACGTGGTCGATATCTTTCGATACTCGGTTTCTGGTCTAACGAAATGAACCAATAAATAAAGTGAAAGTTGAATGTTAGGATTGATGAAGAAAAGTTACAACAGTCAGTTTGGTACAAGGTACTTTAATTTATGACATGTTAATAATAATCATAGAACGAATAACTATTAAATATTCATATTTTATTGCCAATAAAAAATACTTCAAGTATCATATTTCAGACGTTAAACAAAGATACTGAAAATACTAAATAATGCAACAACAGTGATTTACAAACGAATTATCATTGATTAGATAATTTAATCTAATTGTCATTTATTTAACAAAATAATATTCTCAAAAATATATTACACTTGTAGGAAAAGAATCTCGAACACGTAACAACGATTAAATAATGAATACATAAGAATAAAAAAAAGAAATATATATTCTGAATCAAATATCATTAAGAAACATTACTGTTTACAATATCTGAAGAATACCCTCATTCAACTTATTACCCCATGGTATTTTTGTTCCTACATTTACCTTAAACCAAACCAACTAACCAACCTACCCACCTACCCCATCACCCAATATACTTTTACCATAACATCACAGATATCTTGGTAATGCACCACCACCATCAACTCAAGTGAAGTAGAAAGGTGGGCATCGGGGTGGGTGAGGGGGTATGGGCTTGTGCATTGAATATTTCATCCGAAAGATCTACTCTCTCTCTCTCTCTCGTTCTTTTTTCCATTCCTTTTTTTATCCTTCCCATCTTTCTCAGCTCTTTTTATCCGAGTGATTGTCATTGGAAGAGTCGACGGGCATTCGGACTTTCGCGAAGGAACGAACCGGGAAGAAGAAAAATCAATTATTCATCCGAATTGGCCGGGAAAAAAAGTCCTAATTATCCGGGGCAAATACAAGCTTAATACGCACAAGTGCGCCAACCCCCAACCTCCCACCTCCCTCCTCTATCTCACCCTCGTTCATCTTCTTTCTCTCTCTCTCACTCACATTCACTCATTCATTTTATTTCTTTCTTTTTTTTCTTTCCTTTCCTTCTTCAGGAGCGAGCCAGCACCGATCTTCTCGCGACGACTTTCCCCCTCCTTCCTCTCTCCCACCTCCTTCTCCTTCCTTCCTTCTTCTTCTTCTTCTACTTCCTTCTTCTTACTACCACCGTGAATAACCATTTGTATTTCCAATTAGCTTTGCTAATAAGAAGACGGAGGCATTGCCGTAGTTAAAAAAAAATGTATAACCTCATCCAGCCACTGGGGAAATAAAGAAAAGCGGTGCTCGGTATGACAATACCGACTGCTACTGCTTCTGCTTCTGCTTTTGGTTCTGCTTCTGCTGCTACTGCTGCTGCTGTTGCTGCTGCTGCTGCTAAGGCCCGAGCAAAGCCTTATACCGAGTGAACTACAATTAAAAATCCTTGCTAAACCCTCCGCCTTTAACCCCATACCTCTTATTCTTATGCCGTATTAACGACCAAATGAGAAGAAAATGGAATGAGAACTCCACCCCATGCTACCTAATCTCAAACCCATACCCCCCTCCCCACCCAATTCCTTAACATCAAACTACCCCTCTACACCCCGACCACCACTACCCTTAATCTTGTGGAACATCGCTCGTAAACATCGACTCGCTCAGGTTTTTTTTTTATCCGTTTTAATGTTTGACCCCCTCCCTCCTCTCCCTCTCTCTCCCCTCCCGTCCTTAACCTTTCGAATATTTTCCTTTCTTCTTTGCTTTTCTTTCATTATCTCTTCTTTTGGATACCGTTGCCATTATTATTCATCCTCTTTGTTTTTTGTCGAATAATTATAAAATATGTTGGTATTTAATTATTTAAGTAAAATTAATGCTGAAATTTATTTATCCTCGAGTTTTTATTAATCTTAGTAGGAGTTCAAAGTTTTCTTTATTTTTATATTACAGTTAATTCTATTTTTTTTTTATGTTAGACCCAAGGCCTGTGTTTTTATGGGCTAAGTCATCCTGAGAAACTGACATCCAGCTCTCCTGTTATCTTTTTTTGGGGTCTTTTTGGTGTTTCCAATGCTTATGGTTTATTGTCGTTTGATATTTTGACCATTCCAATCAACACCCATTCTGTTGGAAAAAAAAAACTACTCGATGACAAATAGTTCGAGAAGAAAGGAAAAGAAGAAAAAAAAACAGAATTTATAAAACAGAAGTTAGAAAAGTCAGTTAGAAAATTTCTGATAATTAAAAGTCATACTATTAGGTTTATCAAGTTTGAAATGGAGCAAAAAATGTGCACGATTGAGTTGAAATTTGCTCCATTTTATACTTGACAACCTATTATTTTAATATAATTATATCTATTTATATTTCATTACCATATATATATATATATGTAATATAAATAATGAAAATAATCAAAGAAGAATTGAAAAAAAATTGTATCATTTTTTTTTTCTCCGAATAGAAAAGAATTATGGTAATATTATGTCTACCTGATTTATTATTACAATATACACACACTATATATTTACACTATGTACACACATTATATATTCTTCAATATATATACATAGAACTTATTTATATATATAACATAGGCGTATATATATTATGTAGACAAAACAGGAACGTGTATACTTATATATCAGAGTGTTATAGAAAAAGTAAATAATCTCTTTGATAAATAACCTCGAATCAATATAATGACATTGAATTCGTAAAGCTCTTTGTTGACATTTCACGTTGAGGACGCGTTAAAGTCGTTTATGGAATGTCAGTTGATATTCGTTCGTCGTGTTCGATGGGTCCTTCTTCTTATATTCTCCTATATTTATCTCTAATAAATACTTAATATACAATGATTACGTTATCGTCTAATTAATAAATATTATATTTATATATATATTAACGTAAATGTATTATTAAATTCATTAATAAGTGCGCGTTAATTAATATTTACAGTGTGTGTGAAATTATTTTTACGAATAGAAGGTTCTTTTCCATTAAAGCCAAAGTTTTTTTATTTATCAAAAGGTAATTTTCTATGATATTTTTAATACATTTATATTTATATATATATTCAATTAAATTATTTTTATTAATGATTTATAATTGTTACGTTTATGTTAGATTAAATAGAAAGAAAGAAAAAAAAAAGATAATAATAATAGTAATAAGATGAGAGTGAAAACGGTCCCGAGACACATGATTGTTCAAAATGACATAGATGCTACCACATCTAGCACGGATAATCCTAATTCATTGGTTAAAAAGGATAATAATAATAATATTAATAATCATCAAGAGGATAACGTTATTAATAATAATAATTTGAGAATGAAAGACATTTCTGAATTGGGAGAGGTAGGATTAATATTTTCTTTTGACAGCTAAACACTATTTATAATATATTATAGTTTTAACTTTCATCAATTTTCGATTCACCTTAAACGTCTTTGTGTATTTAAGGTTATACTTCTGGTGTCCTTTCAATGATAAACGTTTATAAGAAACTTGTACATGTTTCACGTTTGTAAACGTCCGACAGATACACTCATACTCACACACACACGCGCACACACTCATACTCGTGAGCGTGTGTTTTTCTTCTGAATTTCATTTAAACTCGAGAGAGAACATTTTGAATCATTCAGAAATTTTGACATTTCTTCCAATGAATTTTTTTTTATATTTTATCAATCGAAACAAAAATTACTACGATTTTTCTTGATTATTCAAATTTTTCTTAATTTTTCTTATTCCATATATTTGATAATATATTAATTAATATACAAATATTCTACATTAATTTTTGTCTATAAAAATTAAATCGAAATTTGTTTATTTTTTTTTTTAAATTTAAAAAGAAAATAGTAAAAAGTTTAATCTTGAAATTGTTTTAAATTCTTTATGTGCTATTAAATAATATTTTTCATACCATGAATAATTTTTGAAGGACAAGGAGAAGTTTTTCGTTGATGCGGTAGCTGGACCATCTACCTGCAAATGTTTCAAATGGTATACCATTGAAGAATCTAAACCATATCCGATAGACGATAAGAAAAATAATTTAGAAGTTATTGATTTGTCGATACGCGATTGTAATTTACAATCGGTGACAAAAGTTAATGTTAAAGAAAACGATTCTAAGGAAAGTTCGGATAACATTGACGAACAATCGTATCAATCGTCGTTAGATCCTGCCGATAAATTGAAGGATACGTTTCTATACAAGATCATGACAGATCCGACGTTTTTAGAGAATATACAAAAATCTAAGAAACAACAATTGCAACAACAGCAACAGAAACAATTGGAACAACAGCAACAACAACAACAGAGGCAACAATTGCAAGCGAAAAAACCTATTTGTCCATTTTGCCACGACGAGTTTTCCAATTATTTGTTATTGAGCGAACACATGGACGGTAAGACGACCAATGAGACTAATTCCCAGATAACATGCTGCGTATGTAAGAAAATATTTTCACGTAAGAGGTATTTGCGTCATCATCAAAAATCACATTTGGAAAAGAACAAATTTACGTGCGACATTTGTACGAAAAAATACACCCGTATGGACAATCTTACACGTCACAATACCTTTCACGTTAATCCAGATAAATTTCCTTGCACCTCGTGCGAAAAAACATTTGCTAGAAAGGATCTTTTGAATAAACATTTAAAGTGTCACGAAAACAAGTTACGCTTTTATTGCGAAGATTGTGACAAATATTTTAAAGGTCAGGTTACATTGGAAAATCATAAAAAATTTCATCATAAGGATTAATTAATTTCATGGAAATTAATTATTATTATTATTATTATTATTATTATTTAAGCATTAAAATGTTTGTTCATTAATTTACGATGCAATCGTTGTATCCCAAGTTCGTAACTAAATCTAATCTCATTTTTTCAACGTTGTATACACTTTTTTTTCTTTTATTATTATTATTGTTGTTATTATTATTATTATTATTATTTTCAAACGTTTTGTGTTGTTAGATTAACTGCTATTTTGTAATTTTATATTAGCAGTAAAATATTTCAACAATTTTGACGCTCCTTCGATCATAGTAACTCCAATTGAAATCAAATAAAAAATAAAAAAATAAAAAAGAATGTTCCCTAAAACCGAAAAAAAACCAATCAGATCGCTAATAATTGTATATTATCTTCGATTATGTTTAGATTATTCATTATTTGTATTTCTATTGTACAAAAAAAGAAAAAATTCGCGTCGGAGTTGGACGCCGAACTTTTTCGATCCGAAATTATTTTTATTTCGACATATTAATTGTAATTTATCGTTGTTTTGAATTTATAAGATGAAATTGAAACCAAAACAAAAAAAAAAAACAAAAAAACACAAGAAATATAAAACAAGTGGTCGATACGTTTGACATAAATTTCACCTAAAAAAAACCTTGTTGAAATTGAACAAACTTAAATTTACACACACACATACTCACTCACAAACAAACACACACAGACGCTTAATCATTTATTTCAGATTTGATGTATTATTTTTGTTTCTACTCATTCCAATATTTTCTTCATCATTTTTCCCATACTATTCATCTTTCCTATCTCTCTACCTCTCTCTCTACCTCTCTCTCTCTCACACACACACACACACACATACACTGTTCACCACCATAACAATCACTATCACTACCACCCTTATATTCGTAATTTAATACAATTAAGTCGAGCGTTAAAATATCGTTCTTAATTCGCTGACGGTACGCTTTGTTTTTCTCCAGATATTTTCCTTTTTTTTAGACAGTTACCACTCGCGTTGGCTATTTTCCTTCCTACCCTTCTTCCAACCCCGTTGAATCCACCCCGTTCCCCTTAGCCCTTTTACCCTTCTTCTCTCGCCTTTTCGTTTTCTCATCTCGTTTCCTCATTCCTGGCTATTCTTTTTCACAAATATCTTCTACTTTTCGTTTCACGTTAGTCTCCTTCTTTTCATTTCCTCTTTCATTTCTCTCTCTCATTCTCTCTCTCTCTTATTCCCTTTCTTTATTTTCTGGGCTCTTTCGAATATAAAATATGATTCATTTTTATATAAACAACACTCGTACGTTTCTCCTACGCGAGTTGCGAGTTTACCACTCTCTTTCTCTATCTTTATTCCTCTTACAAAAATTCTAATTAATTACATGGAATCCTGTAAACGACGAAGCTAAGTAAAAAAATCTACCCCTTTCCCATCTACCTTCTCTTCCTCCTCCTCCTCCTCCACCACCCCTTACCAACCCTTTCTTTTTCTTTATTTTCTTTTTTTCGTTAACCTCGTCTGGTATAATTCATTTCTTTACTTTTTATTTTCTTTCTCTCTTTTCCCTCCTTCTTTTCTCCTTCTTCTTCTCTTCTTCTTTTTTTAGTTTTTTATTTAAAACAATCCGACGAAAAACATTTACTGAAGAAACAGAAGATAAAAATGAAGAAGAAGAAGATGATGAAAATCGTTATCGACGAAGTAAAAATCTTTGGCATGCGTTAAAAGAAAAGGAATTGTTGGTTGTTTGACAAAACTGAATATATATATAAAAGATAGGGGGAAAAAAAAAACAAGAAGAAGAAGAAGAAGAAGAAGTTGGCAAGGACCGGGGAGTTTACGAGAAAAACTCGTTTGAAAGTTTCATCGAGCTTTTCGCGTGACGTTTTTAGTTTTATTTTATTCTCTTTTCCATTTTTTTTTTGCCCTTTCCCTAGGATTCTCTTTTGTATTTTGTTTGAAACGCATAAGTATGTACACACACACATATACGTATAAATACATCGTTTCTCTTTTCATCTACATTTCCATCAGAAACACATGCACACATACACACATAGATGTATATAAATGTGTGTTCATATTTGTATATATGTGTTCACACGTATGTGTACATATGTGTGTGTTCATACGTGTGTTTATACGTGTGTTCATATTTGAGATTCATGTATATAATCGTCCATGTATAGAAATATAGATAAGACTTGGAGATTTGGGGTTGGGGTTTGGGGTAAGGGTAAGGGGTTTGAGTATGGGAACTCCAACCAAAAATTTAAGCAAAGTTTTGAGAAACGTTTCAGGTCCTGAAGGGATGAGAGATTCCGCGGTTCCTTTGCCTTGGGAAAAGCACACCGTACACACTTATTCCTTTTTGAATTCCAACCATCAATTTACTTTTCCATGTCCCTCTTCTTCTATTCTTTACCATTCAAATCCTTTTCTTCTTCTTCTTCTTCTTTTTTTTTCTCTTCTCTTTTGTTATATTCATTTAATCGTCTTCTTCCTTTGTTTTATTTTATCATACTTATCGTTGATTTGTTCTAAATGATCTCATTTTGTTTTAGTAATCAAATGTTCCTGAATATTTTTTTGGTTCGTTTGATTGTACGATTGGTGAGAAGAAAATAGTATTGTTTTATTTTTATAATTTCGTTTGAATAATATTATTTTGGATTAGGGTTGTTTCAAGTGTTGAGTATCGTTTGTGATTATTTGATTGGTTAATGGTATATGGGGTTTTCTAATTGTTTAAGAAACTTATTTATTGTTTGTCAATTGTATGATAACGTACAATAAAGAAATATATCCGATAATAATATTTCTTCTAAATATATTTGAATGAAGTTTTAAGCAATATTAATTACTGCAGGTTAGTATTATTTTTTTTCTAATTATAACAAAAATAATTTTTTTATTTGTTAATAATAATTTTGAAATAAATTATTGCCCGAAATACTGTACCCTATGCTTTCAATATTCAAACAATTAGTACCCTGATACCAATTATTGTACATGTTTTTGAAGAACGATTAAAAATAAGAAATAAATTTTACAAGATTTATAACATTTGAACAATAATTATTTATTAAATCCTTTTGATTCTTAACCGTTTGCATAAATTTTATTAAATTAATGTAAAATCCTAATAAACGAAATTACAATTTTGTGATTAAAAATTAATCACAGAATATCAATAATAATATACATTAACGATAAAAATGAACAATAGTAATATACACAAAAGTCACGATGAATAAATTCAAAAAATAATTCTAGAAAAGTATTTAATAAAAAGTAAAAAAAAAAAAACCAAGTGGAATAGAAAAATATGAAATATTAGAAGAAATCACTCGACGTTCTAACCAAGAGTCGTCGTCACCCGTTCCACCCCTTTCAACACGACCAACCCCTTCTCGAGTCTATTCCCCCGTTCGTCACGCGAACTCTAAGGAGGTACTTGTTAGATTTATATATATATTTTTTTTTTCGTTCGGCGAACGCAAAGTAAGCATGAAAACAAACGTTATGACTTCGGTCGAGACTAGAGGGTTTTCGGTATATGAAGAAGTTAGTATGAATGTACCGAAGAGAAAGGTAGTAGGTCGCAGGTTTGTGTGGTTTATTTATTTTTTTTTCTTTCTTTTATGTATTCCGAGTAGGAGGTATACGCGTGGTGGTGGTAACGTAACTCTCTGGTTTCGTCCATGTTTACATTTACTTCTCGTAAAAATCTGCTTGTAGAAAATATCGTTGGTAAAAGGTGTGGCGTAGAAAAGTTTGACGGTGTGTGAGCGGGAGAAGAAGAAGAAAAGAAAAAAAAAAGAAAGAAAAAGGGGGACCAACAGGAAAAAAAGTATAGGAATGCGTTCTGCCGACTTCTGTTTTACCCGACTGAGTTTTCCATCGCGAGAAGAGCCTAAACGAGCTTTGCAAGAAAAAAAAACAACAAAAAAAAAAACAAAAAATGAAAATGAAAGAAAGAAAGAAAAATAAGAGAAAGAGAAAGGGAAAGAGTGCCTACCCCTAGGTGCTTGTAGAGAACGGGTTGGGTAGAACAGTGGGGTAGGGGATTACGTGGAAAAGGGATGAGGAGCGGGGTTGTTGGGGTTTAGGATAAGGGTGGGGAAATAGGGTGGTGGTGGTGGTGGTTGTTGGTCTCGACGACGACGTAGACGACACAGACGATGACGACAACAACTGACGAGGTTAAAAGGCACTTCTAATGGTATTGTGCGCGTTCAAACAAACACGCGGAATGCTTAGTAGTTTTTAAAACTATGGGAAACTCCGTGCTTTACCTAAACCCTTCTTCTTCTTCTTATTCTTCTTCTTTTACCCTGTAACCTCTTCTCTCTGTTTCTCTCTCACTCTTTCAGTCACTCAATCTTTTTCTGTTAAATCTGTCTTTGTCTATTATTCTTTACTGCAACCTACCACTTTATTTACTCATATTTATTTCCCCCCCCCCTTCATTTTGTTAGTTTATTCCTTTTTGTATTTTTTTTTTTACAGTCTCCTATCTCCCACTTTCTGCAGATATTTTTTTATTATTCTTTTTTTTTAAGTGGTAATCGTATAATAATTATCAAAAGAATATGTGAAGTAATTTGTTTTGAATTGATCTTAAAAACTCTTCGAAGGTCGTATTTTCTACTGTCACTTATTCCAGATATTTTTTATTTTAATTACATTGCAATTATTATAAATTAATTTCTTCACAAATTGTTTTGTGTTAATCTTACAATAATTATCAATACAATAAGTGAGAATAATTTGTTTAGAATTTATCTTGAAATTTTTTACGGTTAAGAATCGTATTTCTACTTTTAGCCACCCAAAAAGGTATTTTGCTTAGATTGCAAATATTCTTTATATTAAATAATAATTATTGTAAATATATTAATTATAATAAATATCGTTTCTTTCCATAATAATCTTGTATATTACATATTACTGATTAGTTAAACGAAAATTATTGAACGAGTCTATTGTATCTTATAATTAAAGAAAACTAATTAATTAGATGACTTAAGTAAATATGTTGGTAAAAATAAAATATAAGAATATTTCTTAACGAATGTATATAAACATCGAGGATAAGTGGATCGTTTCCGCTCGAGTTGAATTCTTTAAAAAATAAAATAGGGGAGAGGATTGGAAGAAATAAGAAAGAGATGGAAGATCGAAGAGATAATGGGGTATATGGTGAGGGGGGGGGAAGGGATGGTAAACGGGGCTGATGGGGTGAAGGGGAATTGTGTAGGAAATGTCGAAAAAATAAGAGGAAATAAAAAGGAATGAAAGAGAGAAGGATGGAGAAGTTAGAGACCAGGCAAATGCGGCCAATAATCGTTGATAATTTATTAAGGGAAAAGAATACTCGCGAATTCGCCCTACAGGATTTCTGCGTTATTTAAGAAAATAAATATTTGATATACCAAACACAAAGACCTCTCTCTCTCTTCTTCCCTCTCCTCTCCTCCACCCCGAAAACTCCTTCTCCACCTCTTCAGGGTTTCTTCTTCGTTTTTTTTGTTCCTATCTTTCTTGTTCTTCTTTTTTTTCCTGTTGTCGACGAAAGTAAATGGAAAGGTTGAAGATTATTGAAAAAAATTTATTGGTTAGGATATTAAATAAATAAATTATTTAAAATATATAGGATACAAGTATTTATATTAATCTCGAATGGATGCGTTTCAATTTTATTATACGGTAATAATAATAATAATAATAAAAAGATTTAATCTCTGAATAATTAATTAGAAAATATTCTTTAGGATCTGACAATTTGTGTCATAGTTTTTTTTCTAAAATTGCATCAATGTTGTTTTAGTTATATTTTAATAATTTATATTGATATATATATAGGAAGTAATTAATGCGAAATTAAATGGCAATTTAATTTTTACACGTGATAATTAATTTGTATGCAAGTTTTAAAAATCATAATTTTGAAATTGCACTGAAACTTTTAAACGTAACATTTCTCGTAGCAATTATTTAATCCAATCATATAATTTATTACCAATATATTTGGTTTTTGATTAAATAATAATAATTAGCATAGTATTTCATATTACCGTATTATAATTATTAATTAATATAATATTACAAATATATTAGGTTGTCAAGTATGAAATGGAGCTAAATCGAATTCAATTATGTACATTTTTGCTCCATTTCATATTTGACAACAAAATATTAAATCGCAAATAATAATATTTCGTGGAATACTTAAAAAATAAATAAAAAAAAATAACACTTATTCCAAGTATAATACATTTAATTAAGAAAAAATGGTATATGTCAAAAAAAAAATATCCAATTTCAATTGACGCGTATCAGCCATTCTTTGTTACCTAAAAAAAAAAAACGGGGGGTTGGGGGATGGAGTCGAGATAAAGACGAAACAAGGCATTAAAAAAAGAAAGGAAGAAAGGAAGACGAGGATAGAATGTTAAAGGGGATTGAAGGAGGATATACAGGAAGAGAGAGAGAGAGAGAAAGAAAGGATGAGGGAGGGGTTGGGGGAAGGGTAGAAAGAGATCACGAGTAAAAAGTGTCGAGGGAGGGTTGGCATAGTCGGCGTGGAGAAACGTTTAAAGGAGTAGAGGGGGTGCCGACTCATTGGCCGTGAAATATGGGGTAAAAGGTTCGATAATTGATTACACAGATTTTTTATGCCGCAAGAAGCCTTAATTCTTTCCAACGTAAAAAGAAAGAAAGAGAAAGAAAGAGAGAGAGATAGGAAACCTACCCTTCGAGATAATTCCAGGGTTGAGTTTAACCAAAGACGAGGAGGACGACGAGTTTGGAATATCGAGTTCGGATATTTTGTTTCATCCCATAACCATGAAATCATTTTCTTTCTATTTAACCATCGAACTTCCCTTTTTCTTTTTTCTTCTTATTCACAATTCAACCCTTTCGCTATAATAATTATATATATTTAATATTGATATTAAATATATCTGTGCCCATAATTATGAAAGTGGTCTAAGTCATATATTTCTTGTTTCGAGATATTTAATTAATTGCATTTAATTTTTTATTTGAATTCTATATAATGTTGAAATTACAACCATCAACCAATGGTCTCATTTTTGACGATATTGTAAAAAATTACATTGAATAAATTTATTAGCTTGTCAAAAAAATGCACAGTGTGCACATAGTGCACAAATGCACATAGTGGAGCATAAAATGCACATAATTGAATTGAAATTTGCTTCATTTCGTACTTGACAACCTAATAGTTTAAAATAATGTAATGTGAAATAACTGATAAACTGATTTTTTTTTTTTAAATTTTGACTTAAGATCACTTTTATAATTATGAACACATATATATCATAGAATTGGTCAAAATATTTACATAATATTTTTATATATTTCTTTTTATTTGTAATTAACCGATACGGAAGAAAAGAAATAATGTATCTAACGAGAGATATATTTTCATAAGTTATGAGAATAAATAAAAATCATATAGGGTGTTATTCGTAAAATTATAGGAGAATAAAAGAGAAAGAGAAAGAGAGAGTGAGAGAGAAGATGGGAACAGCAGGCAGCCAGGAAAATAATAGTCGAGCCGCGTATTTCGGCTAAGGGAGGGATAAGGGGTTGGGATTCGGTGGGGAGGACTCTGGGGTTCGGCGGGTAGCGAGTAAGGGCTACGAAGGGCCAATAAAAAAAAGGGACAATACCTAGTGCAGAAAAATCGAAAGGAGGCATCGAATATTTTCTGTATGAAGAAACACGGATCCTAATATTAATTTTTATCGAGACCGAAAGCCAGAACGTGATAAAAAAAAAAGAAGAAAAAAAAGAGGAAGAAAAAAAAAATGAGAGGGTAGATAGGGGGTTTGTAGTCGAAAAAACACCGACATAGGGTGGGTGTAGTTGACGCGGGTTCGAAAAGAAGGGTGAGAGGGGGGGAAGAGAATGGTATATTGATTAAAATGTGGAACGGCGGGAGGTGAGGAACGCTTTGTTTCGTCGTTAAAAAATAAAAGAAAGGAATAAAGGAAAAAAAAGGTAGGATAGGAAAAATAATAATAATAATAATAATAATAAAGAAAAAGGGATAGGAGCAAAAAGAAAAATATCATTCGCGCGCTAATTTGAAAATATTGGACGAACCCCTCGACCCCGCACGTTGTTCGTTCGTCCCTGCTCCAGACCAAGGTTCGTGTTCGTTCAAAAAAAAAAAAGAAGAACGGGTGCCCAAAAACTTACAAAAATATAAAAAAGAAACAATGTTTCTAACAATAAAAAAAAGGTAATAAGTGTGTGTGTGTGTGTGTAGAAAACTTGTATGAAAAGTTAGGACAAAAGTTATGTAATCTTCACTCGAGTTCATTTAGGTTGTCAAGCATGAAATGGAGCAAATTTCAATTCAATTGTGTGCATTTTTTGCTCCATTTCATACTTAACTACCTAATATTTTTAAGAATATTATTATTATTATTATTATTTATTTGTTTTATTTTTTTTCTATAAAAAAAGGATTGAATCGTATAAATTATTGTAGGATAAATAAAGATTTAAACTACTAATCTATGAAATATGTTTTTTTATATTTTTCATATTTAAAAAAACTATTTTATAATTTTAACGTAATAATTTTATTATTGTCTTACTCTTGTATATAATTAATAATAATTAATAATAAATACTAGTAGGAATAAAAAAGTGAGATAGAAAATGTGTGATAGATTAACTGGAACTTGAAAAAAAATAGAAAAATAAAATTTATTTGAAGTAAAAGTGTAGGGGTAAAGGGTCAGTGTGTGGGTTGGTAGATTTAGTTGAAGGTTACGTATATGAAGGATGAAAAAAAGAGAAATAAAAAATAAAAAATGGTAGTGCCGATACCGATAGGAGGTCGCGTAACCTTTGTTTTTCAACTAATTAAATTGCTCGTTCTCTCCCTGCGCAATCAGTTGGATCGTCGCGGCGCGTTCCAGCCCTTCTTTGCCCTTCCGATCCCTTTCGGTGAGTAGACCACATCGTTGTTTGAACTTTTTCTTCCTCTCTCTCTTTCTCTCTTTATTTTTTTTCTCTTTCACTTTCTGCGAGGGTGTTACTCTTTTCTCACCCCAATTTTTTTTTCTTTTTTTTTCAGGACCGTTCGAAGGGTGTCGGCATCGATTCTCACTAGATGTGCTAATTAATTGGCAACGAATGAGCTCCTGTGAATTCCACTTACGACTTTCAGATTGCTAATTAGAAAGTTTCGAATGACCGTATAATCGAAAACTATTATTCCTTATTTGATGGTAACACAACTAAATATCTAATCCTAATTCACCAGATGTTTATTTAGAATATTTTCTCGATAGTATATTCCTTATCTTTTTTTTATTTTTTATTATTTTTAGTAGAATACATTATTAAGGATATTAAAACATTCTTATTATCGGATATATAAGATTATTAAATAGTAAATTCTATTTTAATTTGCTAAATAATTTTTACTCATTTAGATAATAATAAAAAGTAATTAAAATTTTTTTAACCATAATACCGTGGACTGTGACTTGACCGTTTGCCGGGGAAATTACATGAATACACTGAACTATCCAGGGTTCCCCCATCAATCTTCTCTCGTTGAGGTACCTAGTTCTACAATAGTAAGTTTAAAAGATAAATAATTGAAGATGCATAAAAAATAATAATCTAATTCCCGATAAAAATTATTTTAAAGTTTCATGGAAATAGGGGCATTTATAAAATGAGGATTGAATAATATTGAAAAAATTGATCGGAATGTGTTTGATGATAATTGTTGATGGTAATTGTTGATGATATATGTTGAAGATATATCCGATAGAGAAACAATAAGGAGATAGGAGATAGAAAATGAGTAAGTTAAGTTAGGGTTCATAAAGACGCAATGCATCGGCAATCGTTGGGATGAGTGGATTCTTCCGGTCGCCCACCAACGTTCCTATGGGCATGTGTATATTAACCGCGACGTGTTGCTGCCGTCAGTTTAGACGATGATTTAGTGGATGCATTGATTGGGTCGATCAGAGGCCATATCATCTCGTTTATAACCTTCCATCATCGGTAACACTATTTATAGACCGTCTCGCGAGCATTTGTACGCGTTCGACGATGATCGAATCAATTTTCGTGATCGTTCATGACACGTACAAGCAGCAGCAACATCACCAGCAGCAGCAGCAAACACGTACCATTCCTTACATGATATTTAACATATCAATGAGTGTTTATATGTGTATGTGTATTTCTATATCTGTATCAGTGTGTTAGATATTATTATGTCATCGAACTATATTGAAAAGGATTGAAAGATTACACTCAATGTTCGAATCTTTATTAATTATTTCCTTTATTTTATATATTTATAAAATATCATGATTATTATTATTATTATTATTATTATTTAACGTTTAAATTATCCTTATTATTAATTAAACTATCTTCCAATATTTTATCTAAGAAATAGGATAAAACTCATTTCTATTTGAATTTAATTATTAAAATATTACATTCAATGTTCGAATCTTTATTAATTATTTCCTTTATTTAAAATGTTTTTTAAATATCATGATTATTGTTATTATTATTTAACGTTTAAATTATCCTTATTATTAATTAAACTATCCTTCAATTATTTATCCAAGAAATAAGATAAAAATCATTTTTACTTAAATTTTATTGCCGGTTTGATAAGAAACAATTATTGGGTTTAGGGAAGATTAGGGAATTGTGAAACCTTGTGTAGGATTGATTCTGATACGAAAAAGGGAGTCAAGATAAAATGTTTCATGGGATTAAGGGGGGGGGGGGGTGAAGCTGAGCATTGGTTTAATATTGTTCTCGGAACGATCGAGTATCGATTTTTCAATTAGCAGTCAAAGTTATGGGTTAGTCGTTACCGTGGTTATTTCTATTCAGCAATTAACAGAAAGATTCATGGATAAGATTAGACATTGATTAAAAGAAGAACTCATTCGAATGTGTGGATGTCAAACAAATCGAATTAATTCGAAACTTTATTTCTAGGTTTAATTTAAAACAATTATAAATGTCGAAGAAATTATATCAGTCGTGGATATTATTTTTGATATTTCGGTTAATTAGAATTAAAATTAACTCAATTTCGTATTAGCATTATTGTTATTTAAATTTTTTCTTCCTGTTATGGTTGGAAAATTGTTAATACAAAAATATATAAGCGTGTTAAAAAAAGTAATCGATCAGCAGTACCAATAAAAAAAACCCACGACAATTTTGTGAAAACATTTTCGATTCGCGTGATATGAAAAAGTAATAAGCTCAAAATCGATTTCATAATTATTAGATTGGAAATTATGAAACGGGCGGTTTGGCTAGTCTTTATTTATATTTAACGCCTGTTTCATAGTTGCCAACGTAATATTAGGTTGTCAAGTAAGAAATGAAACAAATTTCAATTCAATTATATGCATTTTTTGCTCCATTTCATACTTGACAACCTAATACTATGAACCCCAGATTACGAAAAAAAAAAAAAATCAGAAATAGAGTAGGGGTTGTGTGTAAATAGTATAAGATGGTTGGTAGAAAGGTAATGCCGGACGTGAACGGACAGAAGGAGGAGGTTTTAGGAAGGGTGGGGGGTGACATTAATTCTCATAACATTTTACGAGGCGGTATCTGACCTGTGTCAAGTCTTTCCAACGCCCTGGAGCACGGTTTAGGAGTCATAACTTCCAATCACCCTAAGGCATGCAGTCGCAGCCAATTCTCCCTAGTATATTTTCCCTTCACCCGGTACTACACCTACTCCATTCTACTTCTATTCTCTTCTCCCTTTGACGAAAACTAAAACTTCTTTTCTAGGTTTTTATTTGTAGAGTTTCTTATTTGAACCTCATATGCGTCTCTCGATAAATCAACCACTGAATTATTTTTTTTAATTAAACCAAAATTATCTCACAGGAATACGATTCACGTAATACGGGATTCAAGTTTGTTTTTTAGAAACTTTATACATACCTCGTAATTTGACATAACTCATATGGTTATCGATTTATTTTTTGACATTAGAAACCAAATGGGCTAAAAACAAATTATTTATTTTATACGAATGTTTTTATTTATCATCATCTAATTATATGCAATATTTTATTCAATTGAACATTATTTTAAACACCGATTATTGATTCAGACAATCATAAATATTACCATCTTTACAATGAACACACTTGAGCAACTCATTGACGTTTATCAAATAAAATCTCATTAAAGGTACCTTATCGTTTTTAATTATCCGAATATTTAATATTAAAATAAAAAGAGAGAGAGAGAGAGAAAAAAAATATATAATTTCAATTAGAATTTTTTCTGATTTGCCGTTAAACGTAGACGTGAAAATGATAAAAATGTCTGTCATTAATACGAGAAAGGTTGGTAAAGTCATAATAAATGACACCTCTGGCAGATATCTGTGAAGATTCGTAAGTACGAGTAAGAAATGTAAGTGTGTAGGAAGAAAGAAAAAAAAAAGACACCATCATTTCCTCCCACTCTACCTCCTCTTTCACTCAGTCTTGCTCTTGCTATAATAAAAAAGAAAGAAATAAACAGAAACTAGAGAAAGAGAGAAAGAGAGACAGAGAGAGAGAGAGAGAGATAGGGAATAGGAAAAGGGGACTTTGCTGAACGTGCCTCGTTAAGAGAAACGAAGGAAGGAAGGAAGGAAGGAAGGAAGGACAGGGGGTGTGAAACGAAAGAAGACAAGGAAGAGAGTGGTGTAGGGGGTGGAATGGGTAGATGAGGGAGGGAGGGAGGGGGGAGGAAGAGAGTACGGAACGTCATCGTTAAATCGTAGCAGAAATATCGTCGTTCAATTTCACTTGGCACGCTTTAAAAAAAAATCCTTCAGTAATAGTCAGTGACGATGACGGTGAGGATGACGACGATGACGGTGAGGATGACGATGACGACGACGACGACGACGACGACTACTACGACGAATATCGACTCCGTGGCGGAGGATTTTTTTTGATCTCGGCAAAGAATTCATTAAGTATTACGGCACGCGGTTAGGTATTAATACGCGAAAGGGCTGCCGGGTTGGGTTTGTGGGAGTGGGTGAGAGAGAAGAGGAGGAAGGAGGAGGGTAGAAGTGGAAAACGCAGTGCACGTTTTGTGCTCGACTAAGCACGAGGCAGGGTGCGTTGGAGAGGCAGGTGAAGGAGGTGGATCTCTTTTCTCAGCCACCCCTTTTGTTACCCCTCTACCATATCCCATCCCTTTCCCTTTCCCTTTCCCTTTTCTTTTTTCCTTTTCTCCCTACAACGACAGAAGCATAGCTTTACTTGCTTATACCTTTTTTCTCTCTCTCTCTCTTTCTCTCTATGTTCTCTTTCATTTTTTATAATATTTCATCCCCCTATTATCAATAACTCTTTGAACTGTTTTGTCCATTGATATTATTTGATTTTTTTTTATATTGATACATAAAATACTACGAATATTATACTCTTTCACTTTAGGGTAATTTATAGAAATTGACAATCGAATTATTAGTCAATGAAATTATTATTCGTGTTGTATAAAAATAGTCAAAATTATATTCTTGCGAAATAACAACAATATCAACAGTTTATCGACAGTTATTAATAAAGAGATAATGTTCAGTGTGTGTAAGTGTATATATGTGTGTTTGTGGAAAAAGCTTTTCTTCAGTTAGAACGAAAAATGGGAACGAGAGTCGTGGGTTGTGGTTTGTGGACGGGGTTTAAGGGTGTTACTCAGAAAATGTTCACCGGACGATAGAGATCGGATAGAAAAGTGGCGAAGAAAAGAAGAAGAAGAAGAAGAAGAAGCTTGGTTAGACCTTAGCGTTGCTGGAGTGCATTTGGCCATCAAATAACATCGGCAGCGCCTATAACCGGCTTACGTACCCAACATAAACTCGGCTTGGCCCTTTTCCCTTCTCTTCTCTTCTCTTCTCTTCCTCGTCCTTGTCCTACCATCCTCACCTTTCGTTCTATCTTTCTTTCTATTTCTCTGTTCATCTCTCTCTCTCTCTCTCTTATTTCTTCTACATCGCCATCTCGAAACCACTAACTCGTGATCAGAGAGCCTAACCACCGTTGAACTACCCGTTGGGTATCAGGAGTTGCGGCTCTTGGGGCGGCTTAAGCTCGCGATATCAGTTGATTGGGTCTTGTGAAGTACTATCCTTGGAAAGGAAGAAATCTCCCAAGGCTTTTTTTCTTTTTTTTTTCTCTACCGTACCATCTATGATAACCAAAAGATTTTCTTAAGAAATATTTAGAAATAATATTAGTTTCTAAGAAATTATTCAATTATTTTTACCTTTATTTCAAACCTTAAATAATTGTATTTAAGTTCTTAAATTCCTTTAGAATAGATCGTTTAATAAATTCGTATAGATTTTTATCAACCCTTATATTTTATTTTACATATAAAAATATTTCTATACAATTTTAAATTAATCATATCACTGTATCGTCAAAGACAATAATTTGAAATTGCTTCGACGAGAAATGTCAAATTTTCGGATTAAGAAAAGTTCATTTATTTGTGATCTAATATTTGTAATTAAAGTTTAGCCGTCCCAAAACTGTTAGATACTTTACCGGATTAAAACGGAAGATACGATAGGATACGTTCAAAGCTTGCGGCCAAGCTTACAGATAGCAGAGAAACGATCGCAGTTCGGTGTTTGGGTGAGGGTTGTAGTGAACCAATAACTTGCCAATATCGGCATTACTGGCGTACTCAACGCAATATAAACGTTTATGACCCAATGTGCGTCCGGTCGTGGCCCTAACTGTGCGACTTCGTGTTCCATTCACTGCTTTTCTAGAATAGAGGTTCTCAATTTTTCTTTTATGCAATACAATTTCATTATTAACAAGACAAATATTCTATGACAATTTTTCTATTAAAACAATGAAAATTATTAGTGGACGATAAAATAAATTCTTATTACAAATTGTATAAATAATTTATGATTTTTAACAGACGAACGTGTTCAAAATGATTAAGTTAGCAATTTAATTTGTATTATTTATACAATGTATATGTAATTGTTGATTATTTACAATAATAAATTAAAGGTTGATGTTGAATATTTGTTTTGGAAGAATGTTAGAGGTGTATTATTAAAGATAAAATTTTTTGAAAGCTTGAGAACTACTGTCCGAAAGTATCTACTATAAGACATGAAATGAAAGAAGGGTGAGCATCAGTAGCCAAAAAATGAGAGAGAGAAAGAGAGAGAGAGAGAGAGAGAGAGAGAGAAAGAGAAAGGCCGATCTTTATTTGTATTTTCTTTTTTCGATGACATCGTTTTACTAGTAGTAGACTTGTATGGATACCTCGTTTAGATGACCAACAAAAAATCCCTTATCTGTTGTCTTTTTTTTATTAATACGAACCAACTTGGTCAACAAATACTTTTAGTTTATACAATAATTAATAAAAATAACATTCGTGTTTATTTATTTACAGTTCTTGGAATAATTCATTCAAAAAATGTGTTAACAAATTGTTCAATCTTTAGAATTATTCTAAACCAAAACCTGATACTTAATATTTAATCTTTAGTGCCAATTCTTTTTATTAATACAAACCAACTTGGTTAACATAAACAATTTTATTCAATATTTTTAGAATTATTTTAAACTAAAACTTACTCGATATTTG
The DNA here is from genome assembly GCA_023678845.1 of Mischocyttarus mexicanus. Classification (NCBI taxonomy): domain Eukaryota; kingdom Metazoa; phylum Arthropoda; class Insecta; order Hymenoptera; family Vespidae; genus Mischocyttarus; species Mischocyttarus mexicanus. The sequence continues at coordinate 535,962 of JACGTP010000035.1, read as the reverse complement.
GAACAAGTAATTGCAATATTATTTAAACCAATCAACTCCTAACTTTTATATCCAATAAAAGAAAAAATAAGAAAGTATAAAAAAAAGGATAAAAGGAAAAAGAGAAGAAGCAGAGGAAGAAGTGGGTGACGTGTATTTCTGTGTGTTCGTAGCACTTAATGTTTCTCTATCTATACCAGTCAGGACACACAGGACAGGGCTAGGATATTGTTATATACGACATTGTGGAGGACCCAAAGGGCCAAGATGGAGAAAACCAAGAGTGGTAGGAGAAAAGCTAGGAGAGATATCGTCGACCACCAATTACCACCCGACCAAGAGTTATTGAAAAGATCTCCCCATGGGAGAGGACGACCCAATGTCGACGAGAAATTCCTCCACACGTTTTCCTACTTCTAATGAACACTGATTACCGTTCGTAGGATTCTATTCGATGATTAGCTCAACCTATTCCGAACTCCTATCTGTTTTCTGAAACTCTTATCCTCTTTCCAATTAATCTTACAATTCCTCTTTTTGTTTATCTTCAAAATCAAATTTTTATTCGAGGATTACTTTAAATGCTTTTGTTACACGATTTTTTTTAAAATCTTCATTCTGAACAGTTACAATGATGGATTTCAATAACTCGTGTTACTGGGTCCAGTTATAAATAACTTATGTTTCTTCTTTTTAATCAGACATTAATTTTGAATTTGAAATTTGGGACAAATTTGAGACATTTTTAAACTCAACAAAACCTAAAAGTTATTTAAACAGATTCAAGTGTTTAGAATATCCAGCTACCCGATAAAAACTATAAATTCAAATTAAAAATAAGATTCTTGAGTATAAATAGTATAATAGTAGTAATAGTATTGAGTATAAAATAAAATAATCGATGATAAGAAAAAAATGAAAATGAAAAACAATATGTTATAGTTAAAGATAAGAACGAAGAAGAAGAAGAAGAAGAAGAAGATAAAATAGGAATAGTGGATTTAGTTATAAAGTGAAGAGGTTCCTGAAGAAATCTTTCTCCTTTCAGGTCGTTGCTTTATCCGGTAAACGACATAATTCGCTAACACCTCTAACTCCTGATATAACAGAGTATTAGTTTTGATGCTGTCTCGTACCCTCTCTCTCTCTCTCTCATTCTCTCTCATTCTCTCTCATTCTCTCTTCTGTTTCCTTTAGCATCACCAAACGATCCCTTCTTCCTTCAACCCCTCTTTACACGATCGACGCAGGAGGGTTTCGGATATATACACCTCTCTTTCTCTCTCACTCTCTCTTTCTTTCTCTCTCTTTCACTCTCTGTTTATCCCTGTTTCTCTTTAAAGGTTCGTAGAGATGCTCGTCCTCGTTCGCGAATCCCTCTTTACCAATTTTCCTCCTCAAAGCTCCATCGTCTTTGATCAGCTCTCGCAACGCCCCCTATTATGTCGCCAACGTCGATCCCTGGTGCAACATCTATCTCTTTCTATGTATATATTGCATGTGCACTTGTGTATAGTCATGTAAGTATATGTATATGTGTATAGGTATTTATGTATATCGTTAAGGTAGAATCAGCTTTTCTCTACATTATAAATTTCGTATAGGGTATAGGAAGAAGGGGGGGGGGGGGGTTAAATAAGGGGTTATATTTATATGAATATTTTAAGTTGAGAGAGAAAAAAAAAGCAACTTGTAAATAGATTGAGATTTTTTTTTATATTTATATTACTATACCCTTTTTCGGTATCGTATATTTGAATTTTTGTTGAAGTCTTTTTTTGGTTACACGTAAGCATAGTAATTTTTAAATTAAGTTTATTCTGTATGTAAATTTCGGCCTCGTATGAAAGTACTTTTTATTTTTGGATAGACCTAAATTGTTTTTTTTTTTTCCGTAGCAATGAATGTAAGATTACAAATGTATGTAATTTTATTTTATACATGTAACAAGTGTAATTGTAAAAATCAAATCACACGTAGATTTATTCATGTCTTAAGTTAGACCTGAAACAATGTTCTTTGATTAGCTATTTTATGTAATTTTCGGCTCCGTACAATGATACTTTTTGCTTTTTGTGTCATAGAAATTAGATTACAAATGTATGTAAATTTATTCTGCGCTTGTAAAAATATTTTATTATTAAAATCAAATCACACGTAAATTTTTTTATGTCTTAAGTTAGACTTGAAAGACAGTGTTCATTGATTAAGTTCATTAATAAATTGAATAATCTCAATTTTATGTTATAAAATATTAATAATTGTTAAAAAAGAAAAGGAAAAAAGTTTATTTATATCAAATAATAAAACTAAAATAATGACAGATTAAAAATTGAATAAACATTCTATAATGAAATAAAAAAAAAAAAAAATCAAAAAAGAAATATCGAATATATCTTTATAAAAAGTGTTCATAATGACGATTTAGAGTTGTCAGTGTTGATTATGAAAGTATCATGCTACGGCAATGAGACGAGCATCAATTATTCCTTCTAGATTATGTTCTGTACGATCTGTAAGATCCTTCACCCTGTGTGACGTGACGTCGCCATCAATTTCATCCCCCAATCCACTCCTCCCTTACTCTCTCACTCTTTGTCGTAGAATATAAGAGAGAAAAAGAGAAAGAAATATAGTGAATGAGTGAGTTAAAGAGAGATAGAAGAAAGTCTGGAAAATCTGCTCCGTCTCATCGATGGTAATGCCCTCCTTTTACGATCATCATATTTATAAACGTAACCCAGCATCGTTTCCCCCTTCGTATATTCGCTCGGTTGATGAAAGGATCTCGTTAATTGGGAATACTGATGGCTGAGCGCGAGGATCGATCCTTTTCCCGGGTTTCTCTCTTCCTTCCCCCACCATAAAACCTCCTTCCCCGTTGCTTTTTCCCTTTCCCTTCATCGTCATCATCTTCTTCTTCTTCTTCTTCTTCTTCTTTCTATCCTCTTCGAATCCTCTTCTTCCTCTTGGTTTCGTTCGTTTCCATCGTTGCTTTTAGCTATCTTCGTCTTTCAAATTCAGTCACTCACAGTCAGCCCTTCTTCCTTCCTTCCTTCCTTCCTTCCTTCCTTCCTTCCTCTTTTATGGTAAAAGTGAGAGAGAGAGAGAGAGATAGGACCAAGCACGCGAGATCACCACGCCGGATAAGACCCGTGGGATCCCGTCAAAGGGAGCTTATATTTATGAGACTTTCGGCAAACAAATGGATAAATCTAATATCTTCGAGGCGAAAAGGCGAAGGCTTCTTGAGAAACCCTAACCATTCCTTCTACCAGACATCATACTACTAAGGATTTTACTTCTTTAGTATTACGCGTGTTACTTGGATTTCTTAGATACCGTATGTTTCATGCGCATACATTGCTTTTACCTTTACTCATTTTTTTTCGGCTTCGAGAGATTAGGATTTCTTCTTTTTTGGGATCGTTTAAGATCAATCAGGGTGGGTAAGTTTGTATTCGGATTTTTTTTTTTAACGAATAGGATAGTATAAGTGGTTGGTAGAATTTTTGGTAGGATTTTTGGATGATTGTTTTATTGGGTATATATCGTTTCAATCATAAAGATTATTTAATTTTTGTTATATATGAAAATGTTATTAAATTTGACGTTAGTGTGTTTTTGTAATGGTTTATTTAATAATAATCGGAGTAATAGTAATTACTACATAAATTGAATCATGTATGATTATTCAACGATTAGAGTGTAATGGATGAAAATCATGGATTTTTAGATGACTGTTTAATTGTATTTAATTGTTATAGTTTAAGTCGTGAAAATTATTTAATTTTTGTTATTTATAAAAATTTTTAACCTATGACGTTAATTATTGTAGTTTATTTAACGGTTTATTTAATAACAATCAAAGTAATATTAATTACTAAAAAAAAAAATTCAACGAAGTATGTTTAATTGAACTTAATTGACAATCAATAGCGTATTAAAGAATAATAATTAATCAAAAAAATGATTTAAAGTCTTTATCATATTATGCAAGTATTTAAAATAAATACATAATCAATATTGAAGATAATAATTAGTAAATCGAACGTTAAACGTTATCAACGTTTCCATCAAAGTTCTGAGTTAAAATTTTCCCCGGTGTGTTTCCTACGAACATAACTGCTACTTTAGGTATTAATAAACGAGCGCGGGAGTTACGGGACAATTAAGACGCATCAGTGAACACGTGAATGAAGGGACCTTCATCGCGCTCTGTAGTGACAGTTGGCGTCATTAGGGTGACGTTGAGTTGCCATGCAAGAGATCTATAGTTAGTTTTTAAAACAATTTCATACACACGTCACTACATACACACATACACACACACACACATATATGTATATGTATATAATTACATGAATGATATAGTAAGAGTGAGTGATCCCTATCGGTGCGTATCATCTCTGTGAGATCATCATCGGCAACCATCCGTCCGTCCGTTTGTCCGTCCATCCATCCATCCATCCATCCATCCATCCTTTACGACGCGTCATTTCCGCTTAAATTTAGCAACGCAGCCTGCAGGCCACGCTACTCTAACATCTGTCCTCGACAACTTAGCTAGATCATTCGATTTATCTTTTTTATTCTATGATTAATAATCTGGGAATATGTTTTTTGTTTATTTTTTTATTCTTCTTTTTTTTTCTTTTTTCAATAATATTTTTATTCGAGTTGGAGTACAATTATTTATTTTAAAATAAAGCTTCGGGTAAGATTGATTTTTTTGGTAATAATTTTACTAAATTGTTTTTTAAATAATAGTTAATATCAGATTAGTAGATTTATTTTCATAATTTTTCGATAAATAATTGAACGATTAAATAATTTATTTTTTAATGTGTTATATTTTTATTTGATTATTTTATTCAAGTTGGAGATACACGAATACGACACTCTGATTATTTATTTAAAATAAGTTTTACGGTGGGATTGATTTTTCTGGTATTATTTTAATTAGATTATTTTAAGGTAACAGTTAATATCAGGTTAGCAGATTTATTTTCATAATTTTTCAGTAACAAATAATTGAACGATCTCGAAGATATTTTTACGTTATATTTTTAATCAATTATTTTCGGTGATCGTCGAAATAAATACTCATACTCGAAATATTCAGATAATTGAATACTAAAAATAATATCAATTTTTTAAACAGTCGTTTACCAATAAATAAATAACATTTGAATATATTAATATATATAAATCGTTTAATAATTTTTAAGAAACAACAAACACGCATAATTCTAATATTGAAAATATGAATATATGAAATGTCAGTAACAGCTGTTGGATTTGTGGGTTTTATACGAGAAAGAAGAATTGATGATGATGACATCTACGACTACGAGCATGAAAACATTAAACGACGATGAGTATAGTTGCATACGAGTTCAAAACGAAAGGGATAGAGAGAGAGAGAGAGAGAGAGAGAGAGAGAGAGAGAAAGATTAGCTATCGCAAGTCTTTCCAATCAACTCAAATAATAATGATGAGCTATAAATGGTACTAACAGCTCGAACTCGAGCCAGACTGATTCCGAGTTTAGATAGGTCGGCATATTCTCTTTCCCTCTCCCTCTCTCTCTTTCTCTGTCTCTCTCTCTCTTTCTTTCATCTTTTGATACAAACTTTGCCGCAAGATTCATAGCGATATGATAATAACATATATGGATCATTTTCGTTACCGATTTGTCTTCATCTTTCTTTTACCATAAATCTTAACAATAAGTGTTTTTAAATGATTAATAAATATTTTATTTATTAATATACTATTAATTAGGTTAAATCATAAAAATTGTTGCGATTGTCAATCAATTATTTGAGATCAGATTTTTATATTTTTGAAATAATTATTTTTGTGATGATTGAAACTTAGATTATGGCAAAGATAAAATTTTATGAAACGTCATGAAAAAAAAGAGAGGGAGAGAGAGAGAGAGAGAGAGAGAATACGAAATAGAAGAAATAAATTCTATTTATTACGAATATTATTATCGTTTGTATATACGTGGCCTTCGGAAAGTCATGTAAACAATAGTCAACATAAGAAACGTTAACGACTTTTGTAGAGGACAATGGAATAGTCTTACGGTGGATCTCGAAGAGGATGGTACGTCATAATTATACTTAGGTAAGTTTAAAATAAAATTATTATTTTCTTCGATTAATTAACAATAAATTAAGATATATCGCATACTATACTAATATTTCAAACTGTTTAAACTGAAATACATGGTTTTTTTTCAACGTTTTCGATCCATGGTAACTTCCAGCTGAAAATTTTGATATTCAATTAATTCTAATAAAAATATCAAACTGTAACTATTAAAAATAAATATATATTAAAAACTTTTAATAATTTTATATTGTAATAAAAAATAATAGAATATAGTAACAATATTCTAATTATTTTTAAAAATAAAATTAAATCAAAATTAACTTAAATTACAAATCAAATTTTTATCTTTAAACCATTACAAAACTCATTGATTTATTAACAAAAACTATTTATACTACTCATCTAATACAGTTAAAAATAAAACATAATATTCGAAGTTGGTAAGAAAGAAAGAAAGAAAGAAAGAGAAAGGTTTTGAATCGGGGATAGGAAATACTCTGTTTCATTCTTCAATGCCATTAAATATCCCATAAAAGAAGCGATGGTCTGTTATGGTCGAGCACCCATAGTTGGTGGCAAAAAGGAAAGAAAAAGAAGAAGAAGAAGGAAGAATAAGAGGACCGGGCGAAATTTGTCAGTATTAAATAAATAACCCATAAAGGTGGAACATCAATCCACCGTAGAAGCATTAACGCCCGATATAAGAGGGGTGGGTTGTTGGGGGGAGGAGGGGGAATCACCACTGGCTGTTATTTTTCATACACCGGCACAACGTTTTATATACGAGCAAGCCTATACCACATCTTACGATCTTTCCTTTCGAAAGCAATGAGAGATGAGAGAGACTACTTATTTCTTTCTTTCTTACTTTCTTTTTTTTCATTTTTTCCTTCTACGAAGAGAGAAAGAGAGAGAGAAAGAGAAAGTTTTTTACGATCCACACGTTATAACCGTATCGCAGACGACTTACGTCGTAGATCAAAACTGATGTGTCTATTATGACGTAAATACTTAAAGATAATCCCCCTCACCCACTCACCCCCCCCCCACATCCTCACCCCTAACTCAACCCATAGAAAAACAAAAATTAAACCCAATTTACATACATGTAAATTTAGTTCATATCTTTTGTTCCAAATAGATTGATTGTTTTCAATCAAATGCAATAAGCTGAATTATTTAATAGAATAAATGTCATTGCAAATGGTAATAAACGGAATTTATTATAAAATAAATTTTGATATAAATTAAAATAGTCGATGGAATTAATTTTTTTCTATTAAATACAGAATTTGTTTCATTTGTTTAATCTTATTGCATAGAAATAATAACACCTAACGTTGTAATGTTTAAAGATTACTGTAAAAGAAAAAAATAGAAATAAATACAAATCATCCGAAAATAGGATGAATAATATTCGAGAAAACGTTAAGATCATACTACCATAAAAAATCAAAACAAAAATAAAACATTCCTAATAATACCCTACCTTAAAAAAAAAATAACTTTAAATATTCAAAAACATAAACGAATAAAGTGAAAAACAAGATAAATTTTAGACGATAGTATTACTTTTACGCTATTTTTCAGTAAATACCACACGAACGTCGTGAAATTTTCGCTAATATTGTCTAAAACAAAATTCGTATTTAAATACTTGAATCTTGAAATATCTTCAAAGAAGATTCTAGGTTGGCGGCAATTTATAAGCGTGTCGCTTGGCTCATTAAACTTAGCCAATCAAATCCGAAGCTAATAGCCACCACCCACACTTTCTCTACACATTCAAATACTCACACACAGGTACACAGACAGACACACATAGACACATAGACACATGGACACAAACATACACCATACGCAAAGTTTGCACAGAGAAGAGTTTCGAATAAGATGGGGACGTTATGTCCGTCAGTCAGTCAGTCTGTCCGTGTTCTTCCTTGTTAATCTCAACATCGGAATCGCGTATCGTGTATGCTCAAACATAAGTCCACCACTGTACTTCTTAAGAGGACTGAGCTAGAATTGGCGGTGCCTTTAACTCCTACAATCGACTCCTTGTATCGACGAACTTTCTTCTTCTCCTTCTTCGTCTTCGTCATCGTCATCTTGTTCTTCTTCTTCTTCCTATCTATTTATCTCTCTCTCTCTCTCTCTCTCTCTCTCTCTCTCTCTTTCTCTCTCTTTCTTTCTTATGGTCATATTTACTCTCTTTGCATAACCCTCATCCGTCTTTCTAGCAAGATTTCGCTTTTCGTTTTCGCCGGCTTTATATACCGCATGTTGTATATCGCCTCATCGCACGCAGTTATGTCTATCTCTTTCCTTTTCCTTAGTCGGTTATGCTTTTGAACATCGTTTAAAGCTCACCGACTTATTCTCTCTCTCTCTCTTACTTATTTTTTTTTTTATTTTTCTCTGGTTTCTCTTTTTTCTTTTTTTTATCCTTGACCAATCCGTTTGGGTGGTCTTCAGTTGATTTTATTGAAACATACGGTGTTTGTATTTATTTTTACAAGTTATACATTGTATTTTTAATAATTTAATATTTTAGATTTACTTATTAAAGATTAGTCAATAAATTTTGGGAAATATCTTCATTGTCGATACTCTTAGAAACAAATTACAGGCATATGTATTTAGTTGAAGTTATATTTTGATATTACGTCTTTCTTTCTCTGGTTTTCTATGTATTTTTATTCTTGACCAATCCGTTTGGGTGGTCTTCAATTGATTTTATTGAAACATACGGTGTTTGTATTTATTTTTATACACTATACAGTGTATTTTTAAATATTAATAATTTTTTTTTTATTATAGATACTCAAAAAGAAAATAATTTATTATTTAATTTATATTTTGTGATGATCTGCAATCATAAATTTGGATTTTTTTTTATATATATAGGATATATTTTTAATCATAAATAATAAAAAAATATATTTAGTAATTATTCATTTTTCTCTCAACCCCACCCTTTACGTTTAATAAATTTTTCAACACAAATAAAATCACGATAGTCATATATATCGATTACTTACTATCTAATCAATTTCAGATCACTCGGTTTGTGTGACACAAGGGCAGGGATTAATTGAATTCTAACCCAAATTCATAAAAATCGTAGGAATAATAATAAAAAAAAGTTAAATAAATAATTTCTATATAAATTATTAATCGAACGTGATAATTGTATATCGTAGTTTATTTAAAATAAGTGAGTTTAAACAATTGATGTTTTCAAAATATTTACTTACATTGGTCAAAACGATATGCGTCCCGTTTTCTCGCGAATTTGAAGAATTAGTATTACCGTTAGATTTGTTATCAATATTTCCTGTATATTTGTTCATTTACGCTACAAGATTAATTATGATAACGGATGATAAACCAACGTCGCCTATCGCAAAATCCACCGAATATATTTCGATCGAAGAATCCGAATTTGGATCAATCGATTACGATGAAGATTCGATCGCGGATAGTTTGCAGGAAAAAACTGTCCCAACGTTTGAAGTATTTTTAAAAATAAAACCATCATCTAAAAAAGGTATTTCATTATTTCACGAAAACAGAAAATATTACGAAGTGTTAAATTCGACGACCATTATTACTAAATTCAAGCCGAATGATAGCAGAAAAAATTCCAAATTATCGACAATAATTAATAATAAAAAAACTAATCAAGAATATGAAAATGGAGAAAAATTTGTATTCACAAAAATATTCCAATCTGATACAAGTCAATTGGAATTTTTCGATCAGATTATGAAACAAAGAATCAATGATTTTTTAAACGGACATAATTCAACGATCATAGGTTTCGGTACGACAAATTCTGGTAAAACTTACACCCTTCATGGTACACCCGATCAACCTGGTTTGATTCCACGAAGTATCGAATACATTTTCTCAGCAATAAATTGCACACTCTTTCCTTGGTATAAATTAAATCCGAACAACACGTTGATAAGTTTGGATGACAAAGAAAGATTAGAGGAATCTGATAAAAAAGTCAAACTATTAAAATCACCAATAATAAATTTGGACAAATTTACTGAAGCAAGAAAATCTTTAGAAAATTCCGAACAATCGATTAAACGGGAAGAAATTAACGGCGAATCGATGTACGCCGTTTGGTTATCCTTCGCAGAAATTTACAATGAAAATATTTATGACCTTCTCGATTTCGAAGAACCTGTTAAAAATCGTCCATTGAAATTAATCGGTGATAAAAATGGACACACTTACGTTCAAGGATTATCAACGATTTATGTTACAACTCCTTTCGAAGCATGTCAAATTCTCGTAGCTGGTCAATCGAGGAGGAGTTCATCTTTTACTAATTTAAATCCTAGAAGTTCAAGGTCACATACAATTTTTACGATTGGGCTGTTGAAATATCAGAAAGCGTACGCCCCTCACGAAACCGAGGCGAGTACTTTGACTTTTTGCGACTTGGCTGGTTCAGGACGATCCAAAGGATTAGGTGAAAATATCGAAAGATTGCAAGAAGCTAAAAATATTAACAAAAGTTTGTTGGTTTTGGGTAGATGTTTAAAAACTGTTCAAAAAATGCAATCAATGAAACAAATAAACGAACACGTTCCTGGACCCTTTCGTGAATCCAAATTGACGAGAATATTACAAAGAGTATTGTCCGGAGATGAACAATCAACATTTCTCATCAACATTGATTTTTCATCTGAACTTGTAAACGAGATCAAAAGTATTCTGAAAATTTCTACTATTGCAAGAAAGATATCGTTTGATATTAAAAAATCGAAGAAATCAAAGGATTGTTTTTATAGTTCGAGAACTAACGAATCCAAGATTTATCATGAATTGAAATCATCGAATTGTAATTTGAATGATACTAAAATCACACAAAGTTCAGAACAAAATTCTACCCTTCAAGATGAAAGTTTTCATGCTGATTTAAACATCAATGATCGAATTGAAACTGTTGATAGCACAAATGACGATATTACGAATGATAAAAAATTAAAAATTGACGAGCTTACTTACAGAGAAGATAACAGCATGATTTATAAAAATTTGGAAAGTGAAAATATTATAGAAAAATCCATAACACCCGATTTGGATGAATTGAATAATTTTCAGGAAGAATTGAAATTTGAAATTTGTAATTTAAATGTTGCTATCGATGAATGTTCGGATAAATTAAAATATATGATTGAAGATAAAAAGATAAACGAAGACGAAGACGATGATTCAGATGAGATCACTGAATTGAGGAAAAAATTATCCGAAAAAACGATAAACGTTGAAATGTTGACGCTGCAATTGAAATCATGCGAAAAAGAATTAAACGAGACAGAAAATGTTTGCAAGGATATTGAAAATAAAAATGCGTTGTTGTTAAAAAAAATAGAAACTTTGGAAAACGTTATCAAAGAAATGGAATGCGAGAAGAAAGATTTGTCTGCACCACAACCGCCGTTTTATTTGGAAGAAAGATCGTCACCGTTGGGTGACAAAATTAATCATCAATTGGATAAAAATGATCTGAGATTGTCGTCGATAATGGAAAATTCATTTTTTGGCGATGATTTGAGCGAACCACGTGAATTTGTAGTTCAAGCTCACGTTGATATTAAAAAACCTAATTCCAAGGATATCGAAAAAAGTTACGTTCGTAGAAATTATTCGAACGTTTCCCTAACGGAGACTAAAAATATTTTGGAAGTTTCTGGAAATGATTTGAGGGCGAGTAACGCCAGTAGTAAAAATGATTCAGGTATAATGATCGACGAATCGTTCGATTCGAAACATTCTGACAGAAATATCTGCGATAAGAAAAAGAATATTTTCTTTGACAAAGAATTAATCCTTGAAAAATTGATCGACACTCAAATATCGACTGAAATAGAATTTCAACGTAACAAAAATGAATTAAAAGAAAATTTGGAATTAAATGATGACAACGAACTAGTTCGAGTAAAATGTTATCAACTTTTGACATGCAAGTGTCAATGTTTAGAAGATTTATTGAAATGGATAAAAAAGAAACGAGATTTACAAGACGAGTATTGCAAAACGGAACATTTGTCGAAATTGGATGAATTGAAGAAAGAATTGTCGTTGAAAACAATTGAAATCGATAAAGCAAATGAGAAAATTTCTATAGCGAATCGTGATTTAAGCAAATTGCACGATTTGACCAAAAGATTGAACGAATTAACGATCATAGCTGCAGAATTTCACAAAAACAACAACGATCTTTACGATGAGTTGAGAAAACGATCCGATATACAATTAAACTTGGAAATGAAATTGAAATATTTTACATCGTTGTTGGATGCAAAAGAAAAAGAAATAAAATACATGAAAGAAAGTATTTCGAATATTTTTCATACAAATACAGGAAATAACGAAAAATCAAAAGACCTAAGTCTTAGAGTTATTGAAATAAAAGGAAGATTGGATGCGATTAGAAAAGAATTGATAAATTCCGAAGAACAACGATTAGAAATTGACAAAAAATCAACTAGACAAATTGAAGATTTGAAATGTCAATTAGCAATCTACAAAACTAATTCAACGCTTTTAACTCGAACGGTGGAAGACTTGAATAAAAAAAAGAACGAATTGATAGATTTGAAAAGTCAATTACTTCATAAAGAACGCGAAATGAATTTGTTCAAAAGCAACAGAGATTCTACCATTGAAAGATACGAATTTTTGGTTAAACAATTGCAAGAAGAAATCGAAAGATTCAAAGAACAATCTCGTAACGAAGCGTCGGAATTAAAATTCAAGGAATGTATCAAGTGTCCGGCTAAAACCGGCAGCAAATTCAGAGTATCGGATTCTTTTAAAAAATTAACTCGTGTTGCCAAAAATTCTGACATCAATTGGAGGCCAAGTTATTTGAGAAAGAAATCTATCGATGACAAATCTCAAACATCGACGTGTAATTTTTCAATTACGCAAGTTTCCGCATCCAATGAAACGATTATCGAATCTATTTCGGAGAATAATTCGCAATTGAAACAGGATAAAATGCCGATAAACGAAGATCAAATTGTACGTACATTCGAATTAAATTTCTTTTTTCATTTCTAGAACAACGACTTTTAAATTTATTTGGTTTATTCTTTAAAAATCCCAACGTTTCAGACAGAAAGCGACGTAGATTCGAACGAATCGGATTCACGTGAGACCACTGAAAGTTCTTCCAGAACGGAGGATTACGATTCCGAGGATTCTGAAGAAATGTCTTCCTGGACTAGAAGAAACAGAATGACTGGTTGGATGAGAATAAAACGTATCGATGCTAGAACGGTTTTACCTTCTTGCTCGGAATTTCAATTGGACAGTGATCAATCCGATTCATAAGTTTCATTCGTCAACTATAATCCCAATGACTTTTCATATTTTCTTATTTTTCGGTAGGAACAAATAATCGTGTTTGATTTCAATATGTTTTTACGTTTTATTTTCTTTTTGTTTCTTAATGAAGATAGCATATTCGATCGAGTTGGTACAAAAATAATTCACGTTGTTTCCAATATTGCATACAATAACTATTACTGGATGCATAAATTATTTAGAAACCTAAATCATAAGATAACTGAACAATATAAGAGTTTAATAATATAATCACAAAAATATTTCGTGCCAATCCAATTGATACTAAATCTTAAAAATATAACTCAAACCCTAATTATCGTTGCATACAAATCAATAATTCCACACCGCAATCGAATTTATCGTATTGGACTTTAAACAAAAGTTCAAAGATCTTGCCCACGGTTAATGAAGTATAATTTCTTATTCATTATTAATCCCTACCCCTTTCCTTAAATTCTTATTAACTTAATTTCACGTACAAGGTTTTCGCGAGGTAAAAGAAGGTGATTATCGATCGGTGATATCACCGTAATATCGGACATTCTCATGGGACAAGATTACCGGTAATGGCAAAACGTGGTTCCTATGTTCGTTACAATAAGCTAGAAATCCCCCCTTATCCCCCTTATCCCCCTTATCCTCCCATCCTACCCCCAATCTTCCTACCAATCGTGACCCCCCACCCTAATATCCCCCTTTTCTTGCTCTTGGTGATGGTGGTCACCCCAATGGACAGTAGAAAGCATGCTTAACCGGCGTTTGCTATTGGGGCAAACCCTGCTTGGGATTTTATTGCCAATATGCTATAATTTTCGACATTAGACGCCGCTGACGCTTTTCGGGGTCCTCTCATTATATCTTATACTTTTACACATGTATCTGTGTATACTTGTGCGAATGTTTGTGTATTTTCATGTAGAAAATCTTCTTCCAGTGAGAGAGTATCGACCAGGGTGTGTGTTTTTATATATCCGTTTGCGGATACTGATAGATGAAATTATGAGTTTGGGGAACATCGAAATTGGATTGCTTTTATACGTTTAGGTATGTTGGATTTTTTTTTCTTTCCTCTCCCCCTCCTCCCTTTACTCCTCTCTTCCTTTCTCTACTTTTTGTCCACTTATTTTATCATCTTTTCATTGGTAGTTTTTTTGTTTAAAAGGGATTTGTGATTTTGGAAAGAAACTATTCTGAATTCTTATGGTTATCAATCCTTTGAATAATATTTCGTTTGGTTTTCTTAATATTTTACTAGGTTTATTTTAATAACATTAAAACGATTCTTATAATTTGGAATTTGTTTAAAAAGATACTTGGATGAGAAGGTTAATCTTGTTTTTAAGATAAAACTGATTATAGGAATTTCAGACATTTTCTACAGTATGGTAGAAAAACGTAGCCATTTTCATTTCTACCAACACTTTTTTCGTCCTCCAGGTGATTTCTCCGGGTAAACGTACCGCGAACTTTCCTACTTTCAATTGGCAATAAGATTTGATCGTTGAGGAAAATATCATTTTCTTTCTTTCTAGCCAAGAAAAAACAAAAGAAAGGAAAATAAAGTTTAAGTATAATGCATATATAGATTGCTATACCATTTTGGATCCCTTTCTACTTTGATAATCTTTGTTAAACTTATCTCTCAATCATTTCACAACAACAACAACAAAATAAAATATATATTTATTTAAACAGGAAAAATAAATATTTCAATGAATAGAAAAAAAAAACAAAAAAGAAATGATAAATAAAAAGTAGATAAATTAAAAAAAAATAATCTGCATTTGCAATAATTAGGTTGTCAAATATGAAATGGAGCAAATTTCAATTCAATTGTGTGCATTTTTTGCTCCATTTCATACTTGACAACCTAATAATTATAACAAAAGTATATTAAAAAAAAAAAGAATACGAAAGTCCTGTAATATTTTCTCGTGTTCGATATTTCGTTTATTTTTGATAACCCAAAATAAGATTGTTCAACTTGTAATAAGAAAATGTTCAGAAAATGCTAGGAAGATTGGATATAATAAAGTTGAAAATATATGAGCAAGGTTCGAAAGATCATGGAAAACGGGGGTAGGGGGAGAGGAGAGGGGTGGGGTGGGATGGGTTTAAGTATAATAATCGAGAAAGGTAAGGGGGTAGAAAGTCATTTAGAGTTACAAGTTTCCTCGAGACATTAGTTTATAATTCGGCAATCCCGGATCAGTATTTGTCACGATTAGCCGAACCCCCTTGTCGCTTCTTCCTCCCAATGCACACCGTCTGGAATATCCGGTTTCCACTTTCAAATCTCATCCCTTTCTCTACCCCTTCACCTTCTCCTCCTCCTCTTCTCCCTTCCAACGTCTTCTGAAGTCGTCCCTTCAGCTTCGCGAAATACTTGCGTTCGGAAGTTTTCATTAATTTAACCGATCTTAGTTTAAGTATCGTCATAGCTACCCACTGTTTCTGTACAATGTTCAAACAGATTGACATATGTTTAATAAAACTGACAAAGTGAAGAGAATTTTGAGAATAAGAAAAGGATATGTCTGTGTGTGTGTGTGTATTTGTACGTTGAGAAGATTGTATTTTGGTTTAAAACATTCATGGTGTTAGTAAGAACTAGTTCCAGTTCAAAGGTCTACCAACCATGAATTATATTTCTCGTGTCATTTACTTTTAGAGTTAGAACCACCAAAGGTTTCTGACTTTCCAACTAACGAAAGTTCTTAAGCTTTTACTAAATCGGAATCGAGGTAGTTTACTTATAGTCAAATAGAAATTCATTCTCATTTATAATTGATCTTATTTTAAATCATTCTACGTGTTATAAAAAATACAATATTATTTATCG
Organism: Mischocyttarus mexicanus; assembly: GCA_023678845.1. Classification (NCBI taxonomy): domain Eukaryota; kingdom Metazoa; phylum Arthropoda; class Insecta; order Hymenoptera; family Vespidae; genus Mischocyttarus; species Mischocyttarus mexicanus. The sequence goes on along the minus strand of JACGTP010000035.1, from coordinate 519,638 downwards.
GATTTATTTACGTTAATAATAAAATTACGTTTATTATTATTTCATGGTTACCAACGATTCCGTAGAATCCATATATTTCCGTTTGTACAAGTTGAGAAACATGATTAGAAAAAAATTCATCAACGAAAAGTTCTAATCGATTTTGTACTTAGAAAAAGTAAATATTAATTTTGTACGATCATTCTAAGAAACAAAATAAAAAATAATATAAAATAACATAAATTAAACGTAAGACATACTTTGTAAAAAAACTGTAAGAATAATTTAAGAAAAAGATAGATAATTTAATTCCTAGTCAAAAGATTGTGGAAGGTAAAGCAAAGAGAGAATCTGAAAGAGGGGAAGAGGGTGGGAGATAGGAAGAGGAACAGTAGCAGTGGTAGTAAATAGGAGGAGTGTAGGTTGAGGTGGGGTTGTTGAAGGGGTGTGTAGGGTGTAGGGTGGAAGGAGAATCGTAGGATGCGAAGCGAGCGTTGAACAATAAGCAATAATAGGTAATGCAATTCAAACGTTGAGGCTGGCAATACTCCGAACTCGACGGGGTGGTTACAATGCCGGGGAAATGCCTGCCTTGCATTTCCCGCGAAACTGGTAACGGAGAGAGAGAACGGAGACAATCGTACAATACGGGACGTTCAGGTAGTCTATTGCATATTTGCCTTTACGCAATTCTACTGGCGGCGCGAGCGCACTCGGGCGGGCCACGATATTACGCAATTCCGATTTATCCAGTGCCACGTGGAAAGGTAATCGTGGATAGCTTTACCTACGGGACGTATTTAATCCCAACGATTCGTCCTATTACTATATATACCTGTACAACCAGAAATTCATACTAATACACACACACACACACACACACATACATTTAACTCAAACCCTTCTCCCCTCCCCCCCACTCCTATTATCTGTACAGACAACCAAACATTTCATTTAGATTATTCATTCATGTATTTATATTTTATTTCTAATCACTATTCGTGCTTTTCATTATTTATTGTATAATTTTTGTATTTAATAAGAATCATTGAACTGTGTTCGATTTTTCTGCAAAATAAATTTTTGTTTTATGTTTAAAAAATTACGGATTGAAAATGTGTGAATATTCGTGGTACGTTGATACTTGATTATTATTTGATAATTGTATTTAAAACTAAATGATTTTCTCATTAACTTCATTATTGACACCATCGATAAATAAATTTTTTTAATAACGAATTTACTTATAAAACAATTTAACTTCAATTTTACACGTACATGTTGATAAAATCTCGGTAGAAAATCTGATATCGACTTAACTGGTTTACACACACACTAACATAGAAAATAAAAGATTTAACGACACACAGGTACATTCAACATAGAAATCTTGTTTAACACCAACACCGAAATCTACAGTAACTGGTAGAACAGCAACTATACTTTGGGTGTTTCGGTAAGACGTAGGGGAAAGGAAATTTTGGTAGAGAAAGGATGAAGATTGTTAAGAGAGAGAAAGAGAAAGAGAAAGAGAGGGTGAGAGTGAGAAAGAGGGTATCTTGTCTTGGTGTGTAGTAGGCGGAATCGAGAAGATGAAATCGTTTGTTCTAATATCACCGGAGCTCCCTGCGTTTGGCCCTGAAGCCCCGAAGATGGAACTTTGCTGGCTGGAAATTGTCCGGGTGACGTTGCAAATGGGTCAGACGATTCTAACCTGGTCTGGTTGTTGTATCTACGCCATCCTGGAACACACGTGTTTTCGACATTGGCAGACGTTCTTGTTGGTCGTAGTGATAGTAATAGTAGTAGTAGTAGTAGTAGTAGTAGTAGTAGTATAGTGATGAAGATTGTAGTAGTAGAAGAGTGGGGGTTGCTACTAGGCTGAGTCTTCTCTTTCAGAGATCTCTAGGGAGTCATTCGTAAGGTTCAGTTCGATGTTCTCTAAGAAGGAAGACCCTTTAACAGAATCGATCCAACTTCAGCAAAAGAATATTTTCCTATAAAACAAACATTGATTGTTTAAATAAATTTCATGATAATTATAATTAATAAAATTATAGATCAAAATAATCCCTAGAGCCAGTACCCTCAAATGTAAACTATTGGGTAAGACGTTTTCATTATTTAAACAAATTTTTATTACATTTCTTATTGGATGATAATTACTCGTAGAAGAATCTTTAAGAATTGAAAGAAGAATCTTTAGAATGGTGAATATAAAAAAGGATTAGAAGGATGAGTTAATGAGAGACACTATCCCAAAGTATTCCAATGCCAGAGGCTACTTATTTCGCATATCAGGACTGGAGAGTTTCCGGTGGTAATACATTCCTATAGAGAATGGTGTGAGGTTTCTGGGGGGTTGTAGGAGAGAGGGAGGGGATTGTGTAGGATGCGAGTAGCCCAGCCAACACCTCAAGGCAAAACGGGAGCATATAAAAACGTGAAATATCAGGGGCATTTTCTTATCGCCGAGAGTCCGTTGGCATATGTAAAAAGGAATAAAATCTAAGCGGTAAGTTGCGCTTGGGGGATCCCCAGGTGGTGGTGGTGGTGGTGGTGATGGTGGTGGTGTTGGTGGTTGGTTGGTTCCGCAGTTACTCGCCTTCGGGCCACTACGGTTGAATCAGATTCGTACGTTCCTGGCATATAAGAGGTCCGCGAGAACAAATAAATCCTTGCTACGAGAATATCATTTGTTCCCTTTTTTCTCTATTATCGTCCTGTTTATTCTTCCGCTTCGTCTTTTCCTGGGTTTCTGCTAAAGATTAGGTAAACGTTTTTGAATAGATTCGAACTTATTCGAAATTGGTCAACTGTTTATTGGATTTAGGGCTTATCTGTTAATGGAAATTATATTGGTGAGAGTAAAACATCGAATTTCTCTCTGTAGGAACACAATAATGTTTATACAAGATTATTAGCTGAAGATAAGATTAGTATATTGAAATAAACTCAAACTTAGAAATTGATCAATTGTCTGAATTTTCTTTTATACGAACCAAACAATGTTTTACAAGATTAATTACCTTAAATTTCATGCTTCAACTTTATTCGATAATATCCAATAAAATAGTTTGAAAATAAATATGACCTTAAAAATAAAAAAAATAAAAAACACACATACACACATATTTCCAAATATATACTCAGGGATCATTGCCGACGCGTGCCCAAAACATATATTCGATCCCGTGTAACAAGACGGCACACGGTCGAAGGTTTTGAGTGGCTATTGAGATGATGCTCGGTTCTCGAGGTACCCTGACAGAAGAGCAGTACCAACCAAATATCGGAGGCAATGAGGCGGGCTACTTTTAACAAGACGATCTCCCGTCATGAAACTCTCCACTTCACCGATCCCATCCTATCCCAACCCAACCCAACCCTCCACCTACTCCTCTTCTTCTTCCTTCTACTCTTTACTTCTTTCCTTCGTTTCATATTCGATATAGGAAACGTAAAAGCCGATGTTGATACGCTCGACTCGTTGTTATGAGAATCCCATAAAATTACGAGCACCAGTGACAAAGTTCAACAGCATTGATAGTGATTCCGTTAACGAGCCCCCAACCTATCTGAGGAAAATAAAAATAAAAAAAACCTAAAAGAATCTCAACCTGTTACCTGCCTTGTCGTACTTTAATTCTTTTTTTTTTTTATTTCATTCTTTAGATCGTCTTTTACCAGGTTTATGAGAATGAGAAAGAGAGAAAGAGAAAGAGAGAGAGAAACAAGGAAGATGTTCCTGTCTCTCGGTAAGATGATTCACGGTAGACTCGTTTCTTTAAGGATCGGACTACTGGTGCCATTTGAAAACGATTTTTCTTTTAAACCAAGCACCACACCTCTTCGTTCGCTCTCGCGATTCCTTTTAATTTACGCGGTTCGCATCGGCGGTGTTCTACCGGTTGATTGTCCCTCGAACACGACCACAACAGATAATACCAACCTTTTCCTCGAACCCCTATTTTTTCTTTTTTTTTTTTATTTTCCAGATTTATTCTTCCCTCGACGATCAATGATGACTTTCCTCTTCCTCTTATATTCTTCTTTTTTTTTTCTGCTGGGAATAATCGTTCCTGTGAACAACAAAATGAGTCAGAATGAGGGGTTGGACTCGTTTGAAATTATTATCCATCTTATGCGTATGTACGTACGTGTGTGTGTATATGTGTTGAATAAATTTGGGTCAGAGTTAGATGAACAGATATCAGCAGGAAGCTTTTGTCAGTCTCGTCCAGTTTCCTTTGAACTTGTTTTAGAAATGTTTCAGGTAACTCAGGGTTAGTCCTTTTTCAGGATTAATTTAAAAAGAGAAAGAGAGAAAGAGAGAGAGAGAGAGAGAGTGAACAACTGGCTAGTTCGCAATTGCGTAGATGTAAAATTTGTGAAACGAAGCGACGATTTGTTGAAATTTATCGGACCAACCAACCAACCAACCAACCCAGTCAGCCACTCGCGCAATTAGGCAAATAAGCAGTCTAACTGGGAATAGGAGTGGTAAAAGTGTTAGATGGAAAGAGAGAGATGGAATGAAAGTGTTGGATGGAAGGGTTGTAACGACAAACAATCTCTTTCTCTCTCTTTCTCTTTTAGTATCTCTGTTTCTCTTAAAACTACGTCTTTCAGTTGGTGATCAACCCTCCCCGTTCGGCTCTTTCTACGTCTCGTTCGCGAGAGTAACAACATTTCATTTCATTTGTTCATCCCTCGGAGTTCCGTGTTCCTCGAACAACTCCCGTCGTCTCTTCTCTTTTTACCAACAACCATCTCCGTTACTCCAACGTCGAATTCTCGATCCCCCTACTCGAGTTCCTTCAATTCGAAACACCCTCTAATTTGCTCCTACCTACGTATAACTCTATCTCTCTCTCTCTCTCTCTCTCTTTCTCATTTGTTAACCTTTCTATCTTTCTTTATCATCCCATTCTCTAGGTTCACTATTTTCTAGCTTTTCTAAACGAGTTTGACCGATCCCTACTCTTTGACTTCTGTAATAAAGCTTTTGTAATTTCATTAAAAGTATTTCTTTCGATTTAACTCAAGTACCATTTCCATAAATATTAATTTATAAAAAAATACTTATTTATATATATATAAATTGAAATTGTGTTTGAAATTAATATATAGGATGTATCATAAATAACAAATTTATTATAAATAATTAAACAATTTGTATGATTATTTTATTTATTTTGTTCATCATTTTATTAGTTTTAATATAAAACATTGATAAGTGTGATTCTCTAAAAGAAGAATTATAAGCGTGCATCAAATACAAGACTACTATTCTAAACTAATAATTGACTAGCATATTATCTGAATGTGTACACAGTACATGCACACACACACACACGCACGCACGCACGCACACACACAAATATATATCCATGAAATATATAGTTTTTTCTTTTTGATCAGTAATCTTGGTTGACATCAGTCGACAAAGTCACGCCGAACAAAGTTTGCGAAAGGGTGATCGGCGAGCGGTAACGATAAAAGGCCAGACATCGATAATTAGTGTTGTTTTTATTTTCTTTCTTTCTTCCTTTTTCTTCTTCTTCTTCTTCTTCTTCTTCTTCTTCTTCTTTTTCTTCTTTACTACAAACGCCTACGTTCTTTCTATCCCTCCTTTCATTATTTCTTCTCCCTTTTTTTTATGTGTATAGTTTCTCCTATCCATAGTTGCGAGCAACGACCCCGTAGCAAAAGAGATCAGACACGACACGATACGATACGACACGAAACTAAACGAAACTACGCGATGTCGGTAGTGTGTGTGCAGTGTAAAGAGAGAGAGAGAAGAGAGAGAGAGAGAGAAAGATAGGACAAAGATTTCAATTCTTGGAATGAAAATTGTCGATCAATTTAGCAATTGACCTAAAATTCCACCATAATAAAGCACAATCTACGGCCCACATGAAAACCGTCGGCTACGGGTTTCGGTGTGGTTTTTTTTTAGTTTACCGTTAACGCATTATATTGCTCCCAACGCCAACGGCGGAATTACTCACGCCCTAATCGGATTTTCTAACGGGTGACACTTATTTAACTATCCCCACCATTAGAATTTTCGATATACAATTTGGAGTCAATCGATCGTACACTTCAATGGTGTTTTAAACGGATTTAATTTTTCCTCATTTATTCAATTTTGCCTAATAATTGACTTAAGTTGTTTGCATATTAAATTAGTATAGGTAACTAATCGATACGATTCAATTTTTATTTATACTATTTTGTAATTCCTAATAAAAATACATAATTTTTTCATCATTTACTTGATTTTTTACTTGCAGCATATAAATCTTTTCTATCAGTTATTAATTTTGTTGTTGTCCTTGTTACTTAACCAACACCTTGGAAGGAACACAGTACCTCGTCGTAAAGTTTACAGTAAAAGACACAACTCAATGTTAGAGAGGAATGACTGGACGTGGATTTAACTAGGAATGTAACTAACGCGTACGAAGTACGACGCGTGCTTCTACCGAGCTCATAATTCAATTACCGTCCAGCCCGGAGTACAATTAAAATGCAATCAGTCTTTTCTACGGCGAATAAAGAACCCAGTAAGTATACTTTTCTTGGTCTGCGTTAACATTTACTCGAGGTACACGTTATTTTAATTTCAATATTCAGTTTTTAAAACCGGTACAATTAAATTCAGTTATATACTATCTCGTTTATCGACGGGTTTTAATAATAATTATTGCAAAAAATTTTACGATGTAAATTTTAAATTAGAATTTCAATTCATTTATCGTTCTTTGTATTCCCCATTGGTAAACTTAATCTACACATTTTTTTTATTAACAATAGTTCGAAGTAAAACTTGCAATATCACCGATATGACTATTCCTAAAACAAGTTTAATATTTTCTACTACAAAACCTGATTTAAAAATTTCTTCATAAATTAAAAATTCTAAGTCAAACTTGCAATATCAATAATGTGACTAATCCTAAAAATAATTTTGTATTTCTTATGCAAAATTTGTTTCTAATTCGAAATACTTGCAATAATCTTTAATCAATTAATAAAATTTTCAATTACATTTTTCAATTTTGCAATATCAGTGATGTGACTCTAAAGTGAATCATAAAGTAATTGTGCAGTGAGTTATTATTTAAAAAAAATTCTTCTTAAGAATGAGTTTCGGAAGTGTTAATATTAGCAGATGAAATCCATCGAAGTGTCTTATTTCTCTTCAATGACTTCTTCTTCGAGCGACCTACAACTCGGCACGGTACCAGCACCAGCAACGGCACCGGCACCGGCACGTCCGTCTCGCTCTCGCAAACCACTCGCATCAATTTAAGTTTTTCTTAAGCGCTCGCGACCACGAAAAAAGGCGCGCATGATCTTACGATTGTGTGAGCACAAAGTGCCGACCAACCGACCGACCGACGACGTACTGCTCTCCACTGTTGAAAACGTTTTGCTTTCTCTTTCTTTCTCTCTCTCTCTCTCTCTCTTTCTCTCTCTCTCTGCCTCTGTCTCTGTCTCTTACTCAGTTTCTGTTTCTTTCTTTCTTTCTTTCTTTCTTTATCTTTCTTTGGGTCCGTACCACTCATGTTCTTCTTCGATTCCTTCCTTCCTTCCTTCGTTCTTTCTTTCTTCCTCTTAACTTTTTCTACTCGACTCTGTTCTTCTACACTTCATCCGTCCTTCTCTCACTCATCATGAAACGTTTGATGTTTCGCGTTCGCTTTGGTCACTCACGACGTAAGAAGCACATTATAGACCGTAAACGTTCAGACCAGATGCTGAACTCATCGGGTATCCTTGCGGAATGGTCTGTTGACTTTTAGAATGGATTAAGAAATTCTTTTCAATTTTATTTCTTTTCTTTTCTTCTTGTTTTTTTTTCAATTTTTAGGAATAATTCCATTTTTTTTAAATATCTCAACAATTTTTTTTATTAATTTTAATACATTGGATCTTGTTGATTATCCTAAGTGTACAATAAAATTATTGTATTAATGGATCCAATAATTGTATTTCCAATATTGAATTGAACATTTTCTAATCGTCAATATTTCAGAAACAGAAATTTTCTATGAGACAACCAACAAATTGGATAATCCTCTAGACAGTATTAATCTTAAAAAACAAATCTTATAAAACAATGTTATTGTAAAATTGATGAGAAATAAAAAACGTTAAATGTTAGCGACCATCGAAGTTGATTCGTGATTTATCCAGCTGTTATAGTTTTCCACGATCCGTCGGTAAAACTGAGTAATACTTGAAGTAAAATAGCCTCGTGAATATGCATCGTGAATACAATAATACTGATTGTGGGTTTTCGTATTTTAAAACAAATTTGGTTTGATGTACTCAATATTTTCCATGAATTAATCAATTTAAATTAAAAACTGCATCATGTTGATAAAAATCAACCTTTTTACAAACCTGGCTCAAATTCTTCCAATTTTTTTTTTGTAATAATATTGACAATACTTTGATTCATTTTCACAAATCATCTGACCGAGTAAACGAATATCACAATTTTGTATTTTTTCTATTATCTTACGATTAACGTCAATTTTCAAACTCGCGCAATTATCGGATTCAATTAGTATTATTATCAAGAGTTGTTGCGATATTTCAAGTAATTGTAATAAAAAAAACTAACAAAGAAACTTTATTCCCATCCCGAGTGAATATAATTTAATGGAATAATCCAACAGTAGAGTTGTTCGTAACAGTGCATCAATGCGCAAATAATGACACACAAAGAAAAAGGGAAATAAAGCCGTCGTCTTTTGCTCGGTTTCCTTCAGTCCAAGTGCGACGGACACCAGAAGCCGCGAGAATTGAGGAAAGAGAGAGAAAGAGAGAGAAAGAGAGAAGGAAAAAGATAGAACTTAATTACTCTCTTTCTCTGTCCCTCTCTTAGAACCCTTTTCACGCACGCGATCTTACTCATCGGTCCGGAAACAACGTACAGATACTGGGTGACGTCAAAATACTTCTACGAGAAAATTTTAAATTATTGGTCAATTTAAAAAATGCTATTTTACTAATAAAAATAAATTTACGAAAAGATAATTATTAATATTTACAAATTCTTATTTCAAATTTACGATGATATACTAGTTTTCGTACAAATTAATCGCCAATTATTTTGGATTTTAATCAACAGATTGATATCGAAAAAAAATCTAAGTTTATAATTAATTAATAATAATAATTATACCTAGAATTCCCCCCCCCCCCATTTCTTCTATCTTCAATTACTTCATCCTGTTTCTTAACCCTTTTCTTCTGTAAACTTTTATTATGTTATTTTCCGCACATGTTCCTCCCAAGTGCACCGTTTCGCGGACAAAGCAATTCGTTTGCTTGCTTGCTATCCTTGGCGTCATTTGACGATAAGAAGTTCGACAAAAAAAAAAATTAAAAGGGGGCCAAATTGCGTGGCGGCAAGGAGAAACGATAAATCACACGAGGGCCGTGGTCTTCGGGGCCCTTTTCTGTTTGCGGAGTTCCGTGAAAATCTATTATTCCTCGTACGACAGTCTTAATGAGGCAAAAAGTAGTAACCAACAGTCAGGGAGTCATCGGCGCAGCTGCATCTCTTCCTTCATCCTACTCTTTCTTGATACTAACAGTCCAGTATTTCAACTTTATTGAATTAGACGCCATTGTAACATCAACGCATACAAGCACGCATACACACGCACACACACACATATACATCGCAAGTATGTATCATCCTAGATACGCGTAAGACAATTTTTTATGTTATTTCTAACAAAAAGAAAACAACAGAAGTCCCTTTGAGATAGGGAACACAACTAAAAGATTTTTCATTAATTAACCAACACGAGGTACTTTCTTCTTATTCTCTTTGCTTTAGTTTTGTACTTTAAATAAAATAGAGGTTGTGGTGCGTATTATACTTTGACAATCTTTTCATTGTTAAATCAACGTGTAAGTTATTGTCATGTTTAAACTCTTGCAACTTTCTGAACGTACAGAAGTAAACGGGGGTAAAAGAGAAAGAATTTCGTTTTTTTTCCCGCAATTGTGGGGTCCTAACGAAGGGTGATGATAGGGTGGGTTGGGAAGGGAGTATGGGGGTTGTTGCGTGGCGCTAACGGCATAGCTCAACTATGCGAGTGCTAGCAGATTTGTTTGGTGTCACTTGCCAGCCGGTCGTGCGAGTCGAGTACTCGGCCCGTCTCGTATTCGTTGCTCGTTTCAGGCACACCCGGTTGCGTTTGTGTTACGGGATAGAAAGAGAGAGAGAACTTGGAAGAGAGAGTGGTTACCGTGGATGTTTGAAGGATGAGGGGAGGGCCAGGGGGATGGATGAATTTCGTGTAAAAGAGAGACACCAGATCAACGACGAATCCGCGGAATCGGGGTACGCACGATAGCAGGGGTTTAACGATGCTCTTCTATCTATCTCTTTCACTCTTTAACCCTACTCCTCTAACCCTTTTCCAACCCACTCACCCTCTTCGGAAATATAATACAACCAAACGTGATACTGACGGACTCGGTTGGACTTGTTTACACGCTGTCGTGTATTCCGGTCGCGGAATATGCTTCTGCCTGCTATCGACAGTTTCACGCTGGCACGCATTCTCGAAATGAGTTATTTCGGGTTTGGTTGAAGGGCCCTGTTAGGAAAGATTTGGTCTCCGGGTTAACCGTTTCATTTACCAAAACCCCTAAATTCGAACCATCAACGACTAACTCGAACTTTCACTATCTCTAGTCTTCTGCTGTTTTATTTTTTTATTTTTAAAAAGATTGAAGCAGGGGGTGCAGTAAATCAGAAAATTACTAAATATTTAGGTTCGTTTGAAACAACAAGGATGGTTGTAGTAGATCGAAAGATGTTTTACGTGTTTAAACATGAGATAATCGTCAAGGGTGGTATTCAGAGGATGAGATTCTAACTAACGTTATGTTATATCTTTTTTTTTTTTTCTTTTAAATTCAACGTTGAAACGTTGATTTCCCATGACACCCCATTTTTAACCCCATCTCTGTCTTTCCATATCCAATTTTTTTTTTTCGACACTACTGACAATTAATTCCTACCGAATTCTTTTTCCACCATACCCTTTCCTTTCTTTCTTCCTTCCATCCTCATTCTACTTCTCCTACGCGTATTCTCGTCCACTTGGCAATAATAATACGAATCGTACGTTGAACGAAATCATGATAAAAGGATAAAGAAAAAGAAGAAGAAAAAGAAGAAGAAGAAGGGCCAACCTACCTTTTCATTCCCATTTTTATTTCACGACGTCTACGCAATACAACGTGGGGGTTGGTAGATCCACGTACACCAACGCGATTCGGCTATGCGAAGACGATGAAGACTATGGAGAAATTCAAAATTCATACGTAACCCGTTTAAACGAACCACTTTTCGCAAGTTTCGGAACACAGACAGACGCACACATACATACACACATACACACATAGACAAATATACAGAAAGACACGCATAGACGCAATGGTATTTCCAGATTTGAAAACGAACCTTGATTAAAATGTGAAGGCGAACGAACATTCAACCGAACTTTTCTTTTTTCTTTTTTTAACCCCCGACGAGGGAAAAAATTTTTTTTCTCCACCATTTTTATTTCTTTTCTTTTTGTGTGTGTGTGTTTTTTTTTCTTTTTTCATTTTTTCTCTCGTTTTATTATTTTTTCCTCGTCTTGGCCGAGGAGGAATATGAAAAATTTGAAAAGCAGCGGCAGCAGCAGCAGCAGCAACGGGTATTGTACGATACGGAATCCCATCCATTGGTAGACTCTTGTCCGTGAACTGAAGGGAATAGGGTATATTTTATGTTTTCCTTTTTTAATTTTTTAATTTTATTATTTCTTTTTTTTTCACCATATTCCCATCTCTTTCCTCCACCTTTCCTCATTTTTATCTTCTTCCTTTTCGTACGAAGGATGAAGGTGGAAGAACGACCAGTAACCCCACTCCCCTCCACAGACCCCAATTTTACTACGAGTCCTTTCTACAATTTTTGGCGAACCTTGCCAGGTCGGAAGCGCCAAAGTGGAAGAAGATATGGCCCCCTTTCCCCCCTCCCCTTCCCTCCTTCCTGTATAGATAGAGAAAGAAGGACTGGTTCGAGGCTGGTGCGGTGGTATAACGAAGGGGTAGGTTTTTTTAGGGTTGTTCGTTCGTTCGTTGGTTGAAAAAGGATCAGATGAAAAAGAGAGAGAGAAAGAGAGAGTAGATCGAGGCAAGCTATTCACGTTCATTACCTATATCCTTTCTGTCTTACGCGGCTCGTTAAACGCGACGCCGCTCAATACGAAAACGCAGTGGATCCACCCGGCCCACTTCCTCCTACAACCACCACCACCACCACCATCACCACCTCCTCTTCACCCAGAACCTCATACTCCTACACTTGGCGATGTGCAGTTCGCAGGCTTTTAACCGACCGACCGTCGGCAACCCTCCTCCTACACCCTCCTCGTCTCGTCTCTTCACTCTCCTTCAGCGCCACCACCACCACATCCACCTCCACCACCATCGCCACCATCACTCCCCCTTCATCACCCCGCCGACTGGTGGTGCACTTCCAGATTTTCATATTTCACTTCAATCTCCACTTCAGGGTAGGCGCTGTGTGCGCGCAGCCGAGCCCCGGGAAAGGTCGGACACTCGTGTGGAATTCATAGGTCTGGACGATGTGAGGTCTTTGGTGGGGGAGGATGCTTGGGTGAGCGAGCTACGCGAACAGGAGGAAGAGACGACGGAGGAAAAGGAGGAGGCAGAAGAGGTGGTGGTGGAGGATGAGGAGGATCAGGGTAAAGGGTGCTGAAGGGAACTTACATTCGCCGCTAGACCGCTGGATGGCTCTTGTACGTCGAAATTATTTAGTAGAAATTACTACCTGCTACCCCCTGTCTAATGATACGAGTCTCGAGATTTCAGCCTCTTCCTCTACTCGATTCTTAAAGTACACGTACATACACACACATATACATATACACAAACACACAACAAATATTCATAAAAACATACCTAAGGTACGAAAATGCTTGTTAATTTGAAAAGGAAAACAAACAAACAAACAAACAAACAAAATACAAACAAAATGTCATTAAGAAATAATAAAGAAAAAAAGATTTTTCGTTGAAATAATACTCGGAGAAAACGGAACATGCAGGAGTTGAAAAGATGAAGGAGCGGTTGAAGAAGGTTGAGGAATACGTCGACAGGTCGATTAACGCGATTCGCTATCGACGATTATCGTCACGAAACAAGCGAGTCGGATGCGAGCACGACATGTCGACAAGCTTAGGTTGTTGTGCCATGACTGTATGCGTGTTTATGCGTGTGTGTGTATGGGTGAAAGTGTATTATAGATAGGCTTACGTAGGCGCGTGCGTGTTATAGCAAGTTAGCTTCACACTGGCATCATCCTCATCGTAGTCATCGAGAGTAGAGGTTGGGTAGGTAAGGGGTGGGAGGGGGGGAGAAGGAGATGCGAGGATGAGGGCGAGTATGAGGGCGAGTATGTGAGTGTTGGTGCGCACGCTCGTACACGTTGACGATCCGTCAGCGGCGCCATAACGTATAAGCCCGTAAGCGATGATAACATCAGCGGCACTTATAATGCAAATTAGCTGGTGACACTCGACTCGGTAGCAGGAGTAATGTAATGCGCGAATAAATAGCAACAACTGGTCCCCGGTCGGTTGGTTGTTGGGTTGGTTGAGTTGGTTGGGTTGTTTGGTTGGTTGGTTGTTTGGTTGGTTGGTTGGTATCATTCGCGAGTCACGGCCTTGTCAAATGCGTTCTGAACTCTCATAAAGCACGGCTAGCCAGTTTGGGCCTCCTCGGGAGCCTCGGGTGTTAGCGTGATCGTTTGTAAATGTGTTAGTATGTTTGGGTGAAGGGGGAATGGGAAGGAGAGGGGAGGGCGTGTGAATTCGCTCGGTATGCTTCTGATGGAAATATTGACTATTACGTGCTAACGGGAAATGTGTGTATCATTGAATTGCCTAGCCATAAATATGCCGAGAGAATTCTGCCTCGCGCATTTCATACTTTTGATTTATCAACCATCCCTCCGGTTGGACAGAAAGGCCCCGTCTCCAGTCTTGTTTCACGCAGTTCCAGTACTTGCGTACGAATCCTCTCGCTTCCCCTATTTTCCCTCTCTCACATATACACACACACATACACATATATAGACAGAAGAGTAGTCCTTAAACAGTGTCCTGTCGATGACAGGATTACATACGTCAAACGTATGTATGAAGAATATTTCCTCTATCGAAAGATTATTATCAATCGAATGAAAAATCAGGATCTATCAATTAAAAGTAACAAATTAACGGGAACCATGTTTCGATTTAGTCACTGTGGCATAAACAGGAAACTGCTTTAAAGGTTCACTTAATAGTTTCAATGAGATCATCTAAAGCACTCGAATTCAGAGACCCGAAACAACATAGCGAGTAGTAGAAAATCGGTATCCCGTTTAAAGGTTCGAAATGGGCTTGAAAATGTTGTGACTGGTTGGGGGTTGTACCGACGATCGTGACGCTGATGACGGTTACAGAATCAACGGTGTGGAATAGGAATACAAGTAAATATGCATGTGTGTGTGTATGTTTGTATGTATGTGTTTGAATCGAATAGCGTGTTTGCAAAAAGGCAGTCAGTCCGTTGGGTTTGATAGTAGTAGTTAGTTGTATATATATGTATTTATCGTATGTATCCCGTTGACTCGAGTACATTACTAATTCACCGGGCGGCATAAATGATACGTTCAATCCCATGGCTGAATTAATAAACACAAATAAAGGGAGCCGGAACGGCGTGGATTTGTCGTAGTTGGGCCACGAGACTCCGAGACTGGAACGGCCATTCCTGACTAATGACGTATTTACCGTTTCTCCGAGTTGCTAGCACTCTCTCTCTCTCTCTCTCTTTTACTTCAAGGGAGAGGGATGAAGAAGAAGAAGAGAGAGAGAGAGGAAAAGGGAAGTATATACTGCTTCATTAAAATTTACCTTATAAGCCGACAGCGTTGATACATTCACCGTGAACATAATGAAGCGATGTTTCAATGGAGCTATCACCGACACCCCTTCACCGTCATTCACCACCACCACCACCACCACCATCATCAGCAAAACTTCGTGTAGCCTTTCCAAACTGTCCTCCTCCTATACTTTTCTCCAATCTTCTTCCGTTTACTATCAACACTTCAATCGTCTCTGCTCGTTCCTTTTATTTTGTTTCAGTAACAACTGATTATACTTCTACTTTCAAAGATTCCAACTTTTGTTTTTGGATTAACGGGACTATCGATAATCGTTAGTTT